>VZQC01008050.1:772925-960387 GCA_009823505.1 Rhizomys pruinosus | reverse complement strand
AAAAAAAAAAAAAAAAAAAAAAAAAAAAAAAAAAAAGATAAGTTAGATGTAGAGCTGCAAAATGGCTTGCTACTCAAACCTGAGGATCTGAGTTCAGATCCTTAGAACTCAGGTAAAAGTTGAGTGTGGCAGTGCAGTACTGTGACCCCAGCACAAGGGGACAGAAGCAGGATGGTCATGGGTGACTCACTGGCCAGCCAAGTAGCTCAAACAATTAACTCTGGGTTCTGTGAGAAACTCTGTCTCAAAAGTGAAGGGGTGGGTACACACTAGAAGTCAACCTCTGCTTCCACATGCACACACACACACACACACACACACACACCACATGTGCATGTACATCACATATACCAAAATATAAAAATAAAGAAGATAAGTGAAATGAACAAACTTCAAATTTTACGCCAACTGAGACAGGAGAAAAGAAGGGTTTCTTTTCTTATGAGGGGGTTAAAAGGAAGAATATGAAGATCTTTTTAGTTCTAATACTGAATGATGAGAAAGTTCAAGTGAGAATTTTGGCTCCTGAGAGCTGAATTAATACATAGTCAAACCCTTGAGTGATAGTCAAATTTAGGATTTTAAGACTTGTTGCTATTTTCAAGCTCAGTGTCACTGTAAAATATGCCCAGCTTTATTAAGGACCTGGTATTTACATCAAATTTCAAATAGCATATTTTCTGGCCAGAGGAGTATCTTAATGGTCAAATCCTCACCTTTGTATATGCCTCAAAAGTATGTTATTTTATTGTGACTTTTCCCTCCAAATAATTTATAAGATTGCAATTCTAATGTTTGTGAGGACCGTGGAATCTGGGACCACATTGCAGGTCATAGTGACTCTCCTCCATACGATAAAATACAGGTAACAATAATCAAATCACATCCAAATTGTGATGGGAAGCAAGGACATCAGTCACCAAATAGAAAGACCAGGATTGTTAGGAAGAGCAGGAAGGTGGTCTGAGCAGGACAACTGATTGGTTCTGTTGTCAGCTTATGGGGGACACAGGTTGATCATCTTGACAAGCAACCCTATATGAGTCAGAACTATACGTCAAGGGAGAGAACCAAGTACTGATCCTATATCTGTCAGGATACAGAGAAATGAGCTATCCTGCTTGTGATTTTATTGCCAGAAATGATGATATCCAATTAAATGAGCCCTTTTTCTTCTCCTCTGAGCACACTGCCAGAACACATTCTCCAGTCTCTTCTATAGTTTGAGGGAGCCTGATGCCTGATATCCAGCCAATGAGAGTGGTCTGTTCCCCTTTCAAATCTCCTCCCAAAGCCGCACCCTCCACATTTCCCCTCTGTTCTCATCTGCCCTCTGGGTTTAGGCAATGTGAAAGACTCTAAGCCCTTAGGGCATGGTAGAGCAATGGGTGAGAGAGGCCTTTTTCCTAAGTGACTGCCACGAACAGAGGCCTCCAACATCCAACTGACCTGCGCGGACTGTTAAATTCTCTAACGTTCAGCCACTAGGATTTAGAAATAATGGTTTTCAGAAGCTGGACAACTTTACATAGTTGGTGAAACTATAGAATTGCATGACTATAATGTAGCATGTCAATGTATCTTAATGGATTTTGTGATTGTAAGTAATATTTCTTACAGATAAATTTTTTAAAGATAAGTGAGTAATGTTGAACTGATACTCTTATGCAATATTGCTGACTAAAGAAACTGAACAAATTAGAGAATTTAAGTTCCTATTCCATTTGAAAGTGTTTTAATTACACAGGTACAGTTTCTCTTTTGAAAAATGACGTGGAAGCATTTTTACCTCTAAAAAGGATGAGGTTGCTGTCTTTCCACTCTTAGAGAACTCTTGCAAAAAATTTTTAATATAGTTGTGAATCTGTTTAGTCAAATTTCTAATCACTACCCCAGTTAGAATTTAATTATGTTTTATAGAAAGCATATTTTAACCTTGAACTTCCCAAGGAAATAAAGTTAATTAGGCAAAGAAAATGAAAACTTCTTACTCAATGCAAAGTACAATGGACTGATTCAATTTGGAACTTTCCTGAATGTGTTTAGCTACATCTAACTTTTAAAAGAAGCTTCCAGACAATTTTTGATCATCATTAATTGGCTTAGAGAAATAAATAATGTCAGCAGTAGTGTTAAAATGATAACAATTCTAAATCCAACTTCTCAAACCTTTTTTTTTTTTTTTTTAGTTTATGGGTCAGTGTCCTAAAAAAAACATGGCAAACACAGAATTAAAATTCATTCATTAGTTCTAATTAGGATCAAATATTCACTATGCGCCAGCAACTACAGTAAGTGTGCTTCCTGAGATGGAAATTGTTTGTAGCTAATGTGCTGTAGCAACCCATAAAATCCCACGGCTCTGTTTAGTGGCTCTGAGGGAAGCTCTCCCTTGAGGAATGTCTTCCGTCTCCATGGCTGCTTTATGTCTTTCTTTGGCTGAAGTTTCCTCTACTGTCCTAAATGTGGCATATTGATGCCAATTTAAATATCAAGTATTATGGCTAGAAGACAAGCAATAGTCTCTTGTCTGATACACATCCATTAGGTGCCTCAAAAGGGATACAGATTCTTCAGAATACACATTTTATCAGGACTAAATGGGTCAGCACTCATTAACAGTTAGAAAGACAAATATAAAACGGGACCAATAGACAGACTTAATTAAATTACTTCCTTCAGTCTTTTTTTTTTTTAATTAATTTTTATTGATGCTTTGTGCATTTCATACATTTTTTCCAATTCAGTTCAGGCTTATTTCCCTTTCCCTCCCCCCCACCCCCACCCCATCCCAGATCATGCATTCTGCCATAACTGTCCTGCATCTTTCTCTCAGTTTTTTTTTTTCATTTTTAGCTATAAGTGATAATCCATGAGTACAAGCATCCTTCATGCAAAACCTATCTGCAGGCTGTTGTGCCCAAACACCTACAGCCCCACCATCCAGTGGGGGGTGACAGGTTGTTTGTTCAATCAAGTTGATCAAATGAGTGTCCAGACTACATTGCTGTAGTTTCACCATTCACCCCAATCGCAGCCCTTACATTCTACCACGCCCCCTCTTCCACAGGTTGTTCCCTAGGCTTAGAAAAGGGGCACAGGTGGATGAGAGGTAAAACAGTCCACTCTCTCTGGAGCTGTTGACTTGGACTCTGGTCAATTCTGGCTGTTTCCTTTCATGGGCTGACAGTTTGTCCAGGAATAACCTTTCGATCCTACTAATGAAGAACAAGCAATTTTTTAAGGCTGTTTCCACTCACAGTGTCTGGGTTCTTTCTGAAGAAGACTGTACTCAGCATATCATTACTTTTAGTGGAAGTTCCCTTTGGTTTATTAAAAAAAAAAGAGTGATGATGCTGCCTATGTTTCCTATAAAGCTTGCTGCACTATTCATTCCCAGCACTTTGGAGGCAGATGGGTCTGTATGAGATCAAGGGTAGCCTAGTCTACATAATGAGTCCAGGCCAGCTGGGGCTACAGGGAGCCCCTCCAATAGAAAAGTCCTATTGTACTACATAGAATAGATAGATGAAAGAATTCTAAATACAATAATACTGTTGCTTAATTTCATGTTTAATAAATATACAGTGTTAGCATGTGTCTATTGATCAATACTATTTTGTAGTTAGATAATATAATTTATTTTTAGATGTTTTCTTGTTTTCATGGGGATCCTCTGAATTAAGTTTCTCATCCTTGGCATTAGCATCCTGACCAGATAATTATTAGTTGTATATTCTCTGGCATGCTGTTAAATATTTTGTAGCATCCTGTCCTTTATCTGTAAGATACCACTTAGCACCCTCCCATAACCTAGTAATTACAACTAAAATTGTCTGCAGAAGTCACGTGTTTCCTGGAAAGTGACATCATCATCTTAGACAATAAATGTTCACAAATTTCACCTTAATGTAAAAATGATTTAGCTTCCTAGCAGATGCCAATGCTAGTGAAAACCTTTCACCAATACATCTTGGTATTGTAATCCCAATTTTTTTCAGTGCCAGATGGATGAATGTGTTGATTATCAACCTGACAGGATCTATAATCACCTAGGAGACTAGATTCCAGGCACACCTGGGAGGTGTTAAGTTAACCTCTAGACGCGACTATGAGATATCTTAACTGAGTTAAGCGAGGGTGGAAGTCCCAAGCAAAGGAAGAGTGGTTCTTTTCGCTGGGCTTGGGTCCTTAGCAGAAGGAGAACTGAGCACTCATCACTGACGGCTCCCTGACTGTGGATGCAATGGGACCAGCCGCCTTCAGCTCCTCCTGTCCTGACTTCCCGCTATGATGCACCGCATCCTAGAGCTGTGAGCCAAAAGGAACTTTTTCCCTTACGTTGCTCTCGTTAGAGTGCTTTTCATAGCATCAAGAAGAGCAGCTAAGCCACAGCACCAGGTGTCTTTCTTTAATTTCCTTTCTCTTTGTGTTTTTCTCCTCTCATTCATCTCTGTCTTTGAACATTTGTATGTACATGGACATACACATACACATATGTGTGTCTGTTGTGGTCCATATTCCTCTACTTCATTCAGAATGGTTCAGACATCTTGTGATCAGCTAGATAGCTGACTGACTTTCTTTTAACATTAGGACCACTCCTAAGTAAGCCCTCATTGAGCAGACTCTGGGATTGACTTACCTTATAAAACCCAGTTCTTGTATTTTTGGCACTTAATTCAGCAAAATGTGACCACATTTCTGTCATCAAGCTTTGTCAGGCTCCTTCATTTCCATTAGATTTGGTCTTCCTCGTTGCTTGCTTCTCAGCACTGGTTCTTACATCCAACATCTCACCTTATTTTCAGGTAGTTCATTTTTCCCATCTCCTACTTTACTCCCAACGGAGAAGTTCTTGAATTTCTCTCTTTTCAAAATTCATACAGAGCTACTAGCGTCCCCTTAACAATTAATGGATATGCCCATATTATATAACAATTCCTCTGCTGTCCATTTAAGCCGCGTATTGTGACCCTTTCATGGAATATGTTCCATCTTCCCAAACACGACAATAAACTTTGAGGCTGAAATTATCCTGTTAAAGTCTTCTTGCAATTCTTGAAGTGTTTTATATAGACAGGGAATCTGATTGTTGTTTGCTTATGTGATATGAATTCTAACGCCCACCTAAGGTCAGAGAAATGAAGAAAGAGAAATGACATAAAAAGGGGAAACAGTAGAGAGGAAGAATCAAGTGCTCCTAAACAACCTGCAGCTTGTTCCCAATTTTCCAAAGTAGAAGTGGAAGCCAAAAACGGCAGAATAAAGAGCAGTATTTTCTCATTCAAATGCTCTATCCCTCTTCAGAACTAATAATTACACCAAAAGGAGCATTTTACTCTCAGACAGCTTATTTAGTAAAATGTGGTATAATGCGGTGCCTGTTTGTTACTTTGGAGTTAACTTCTTTTTAGTATGGTACAAAATAACTATATAAGTGCAACCAACTTAACCAGATACCCTTCAACAAAGACCAAAGTGGAAACTCTACAGCAACCATTGATCTACTTGAGAACTTTCTGCTTGAACACGTGCCTGGGACACTCATACAGGGCATGCTATTATTTAGCTGTTATGGTATAATAGGTGATAAAATACTATTGAATTTATGCACACTTCTTCAACTGCATGATTTGAATACTATGATTCTGAGTAGATATGCTCTCATTCTTGATATTTTCTAGTGAGAAAAAGACTGTGATTTGGATTGTGACCAAACTTACACTTATTTTTTGAAGGTAGGAAGTTAAGCATGATTTTTAAATTTATTTTTTAATATTTTTTTATTTGTATAAGTATATTGTCTGCACGTGTGTAAGTGTACCCATGTCATGCAATGCCCAAGGAGGCCAGAAGAAGGCATGAGATAGATCCCCTGGAACTGGAGTTGTGGACAGTAATTAGCCACCATATAGGTGCTGGGAATTGAACCTGAGTCCTATGCAAGAGCAGTCAGTGCTCTTAACTGCTGAGCCATCTCTCCAGCTCCAAGATTTTTATTTTTTTTTTAGGATTTTTAAATTTACATATGAGCAATACACATTGTTGACAGTCAAAAATGATACTTTGGGTTCATCCCTCTCCTTTTATACACAGGAGTTAAATAAAAAAGTCTTGTCTGGATCACATGTCTAGTGAGGACGGAGCAAACATGCTAACCTGGGCTGGAGGACAGCCTAGCATCCCACATCAGTCCTCTTCAATATAATGTCTCTCAACGGTATATTGATGTGATCAGAGGATACTTCCATATATCCGTATAAGCAGTCATCTATCTATTAACTATTCTCCAGTAGAGCCACTTCATAACCAGTTCAGCCAGTGTTTATAGAGAATTAATCTGTGGCACCCAGCACATAAGCAACAATATCCCTGAAGAATAATTCATTGTTGGCTAATTTTTTTCACTTGTAAGAAGCTTGATGTAGTAAGCATGAATTTCTCCCTTTCCCCTTTGGGTTGCATCAAGGTCATGGCTTCCATATCTATATGCATTGTTTGTCTCAAGTGGCAGCTACAATTCTTCCATTGATCTTTAAATTCCTGTCCATCTAGTCTACTCTGCAGCATTCTGCTGCTGCCTCTCTAACATCTCCAAATGGACTTCCTCATATGTCAATGCAGGCACTGACCTAATTTATCTCTAGCTCTTTTTTTTTTTTCCTTTCATAAAATGCTTCTGATATAAGAATCCTTGTACTGCAAGTCTATACAATTTAACATGTTGATTCTGTAATTCTGAGCCAGACCGGGCAGGAATCCCAAGTCTGTGGGGTTGATTAATTGGTTCCCAATCCCATTGGGATTTCAGATGAAAAGATTCTATTTTTTTTATAACACAAAACCAGAACTCCTTTGTCTTCTCCCTTAAGGCTGACTCTCAGTGGAATATCAGGAAGGTCAAAGCAATTAAATGTTCCTTGACAATTTCTGTAACTGGCAAAGTAGCTCGAGCAGGCACGACTCCTTGGATTGCTCTTAGCAATAGCGTCAGTGCTTCCGAGGCTGTCGAGATGTGGCCTTCCCAGACCCAGCTGCATTTGTGGTGAGTCTCATTTCAGTTCACCTGAAGCAGCATCTATCTACTTTTAGGAAGACTGGATAATGTGGTATCTTTCCAGGGCTCCGCCTCCAGAGGTTAGCAATCAGCAGGGTACATTCTGGTTCTTACTAGTGCCTGTGGAATTCCATGGGTTTTTCAAAGAAGCACTTTCCTGAAAAGGATCTTTCTCAGAGTTTCCCTAAAGTGCATTTTAAGGGGGTGGAGAGATGGCTTAGTGGTTAAAAATCACCTGCTGCTCTTGCAAAGGACCCAGGTTTAATTCCCAGCACCCACACGGTGGCTAACAATCACCCATAACTCCAGTTCCAAGGGATCTGATGCCCTTTTCTGGCCCCTTTGGGCTTTACATGACACAGTTGCCTTTACATACATGTAGGCAAAAACTCATACATAAAAATAAAATATTGTTTAAAATCTAATTGTTTGGAAGGCTATTTTGAGATGGTTAACCAATCAGCTTTATTTATGACTAATACCCTATAAGTAATGAAATACAGGTACAAAATTCATAGTAATCCTCTTCTCACCTTCAGTGTTAGGCTCAAGATCACCTACGGGGTAAACCTGGAAAGCCTGGCTCAACTATGGAAGTTGCTTTCATTTCAATGAATGTGCGATCATTCAGGACTTTAGAGCCTTCCTACCTTGCTTGGCATATTACAAATTCTAGGACAGATACAAATATGGAAACATAAAATTGATAGAGAGTAAACTCTGAAAATATTTTCAAGAACAAATTGCATAAACCAAAGTTAGCATGATTAAAGTGTTTTCCTGGTCAATAGGGGAGGCCTTAGTAATGGACCTAATTATTCCAGTATCTCCACCCAGCACACACTGGGTCTAACTCATCTATCTGGGGTGTGGTAGACTCCAGCAAAGTACCAGTGATGGTCCCAACCCAATACCTCCAGCTGGCTGTGATAAAAGACAAGAATGACCTCTCTTCTCGGAAATTCTTCCTGAGGGGGCTAAGAAGCTGGTTCCCTCCAGTCCTTTCCAACCAGACCACTTAAAGTCTGTTGGAACTTTCATTCAAGCATTGACATCTCAATTCAAACTTTTGAACCTACAGTAAAGTTAAACCCCATGCTCATAGTTTAAATCCTTCATTCTTATGTTAGTTTGCTTAAGTGATAGAAAGTTATTTCTCAAATTTCTGGAAGGTAGAAGTTCAAGAAGTTAGATTGTCTAGAAGGTTTCATTCATTATAAGGCCTCTCTCCTTGATTATGGTGGCTTTCTCCCTCACTATGTGAGGACAGTCTTTCCTCATGCATATGTGATGTCTTTTCATATCTGGTTCATGCATATGTGACATCTTTTCGTATGTGGTTCATGCATATGTGGCATCTTTTTGTATGTGGTTCATGCATATGTGGTGTCTTTTTGTCTGTGGTTCATGCATATGTGGCATCTTTTCGTATGTGGTTCATACATATGTGGCATCTTTTTGTATGTGGTTCATATGTATGTGGTGTCTTTTTGTATGTGGTTCATGCATATGTGGTATCTTTTTGTATGTGGTTCATGTATATGTGGTGTCTTTTTGTATGTAGTTCATGCATATGTGGTGTCTTTTTTTGTATGTGGTTCATGCATATGTGGTGTCTTTTTTGTATGTCCAAATTTCCTTTTCTTATAAAGATACTAGGTAGATTGGATTAAGGTGCACTTTAATGGCTTATTTCAACTGTACTGCTTTTCTAAAGGCCTGGCTTCCAAATGTAGTCACATTCTAAGGCATTTGTGAGTCAAGGCTTCAACATAAGAAGTGTGTGTGTGTGTGTGTGTGTGTGTGTGTGTGCATGTGTGTGTGTGTGTGTGTGTGTGTGTATGCTTCTCTGTGTGTGCATATAGGGACCAGAGGTTAACATCAAGTATCTTCCTCAATAGTCTTTCATCTCACTTTTTGGGACAGGGTCAGTCACTGAACCTGGAATTCACTAATTGACTAGATTGTCTGGCCAGAAGGCCTAGACATCCTCCGCTCTTCATCTTTCCTGTGCTGGGATCACAGATATGTGCTGCCTCGTCTGGAATTTTTTCCATGAGAAATGGGGGATTGAACTCTGGTACTTGTGCTTGCAGAGCTCTGCAATGGGGCATTGAACTCGGTTACTTGTGCTTGCAGAACTCTGCTAACACTTCACTGACAAGCCATTTCCCCAGTCCTCAATAGAGAAATTTTGAGAGGATGTAATTAATCCTTAATGCGGTTGCAACTAATTTGAGTTGTTGGAGGAAGAGGACTCTTTTTCCAAGTGCTGCTGTCTTGAAGGCCTAAACCTCACACTGGAACCTTGTCCTCCGTATTCCTAATAGTGCATCAGTCTGTTAGCCTGTCCGGACATCCCCAGCCTGCAACCACAAGCTCCACTCCTACCTACATAACTCTAATCAGAGACTATGGAGATCCATAGAAATCTATCACACTTCTGTGACACAACCCTGAAAGCATGCTTTATGATGTGTTGGAGCACTTTCAGACATAAGTAAATTTATTTGAATTATGTTACCAGGCAATCATCTTTCTATAAATTTCAAGCCACTTAACTGTTGAGAAAACATGTTCTGCTATAAATCTCACAGAAATTCAGCCTCGATGAAAAGCTACTGAGCTTTCCCTTCACTGTGTCTGTCAGTTTGTTATTCCTTCTCTGATTTCTCTTCTGCTCTTTTTCTGCAGTTCACAGTGTGGAAAGATATAGTTAAGGTTTTGCTGATATGTGGAAAGATCAAAAGTAGACCAGGAAGACATATTTCTGAGAGTTGGATCACCCCCAACTTTTCAGAAAAGCAGAAATGGCAGTAAAGGTCATGGCCAAAAGATAGTAACCATGGAGACCAATAGAACAGGCTTTCATAGACAGCCTTAGCTGAAGTCTTCAAATTAGCCTAAACATTTGATATTAGTTAAAAAAAAAAACAGAAAGAACAATACTACTTGTTACTACTGTTTAATTTTTATCTATGATAATAATATCTAATTGAGTATTCTCCTCATTTGTAAAACTGTGTCCAAAAAGACATGGCCATTAAGCCCACTGTGGCTACTTACTAAGCAAGTCTGGACTATCTTTATTCTATTATCAGGTCAGATTATTATACCTTGAGGAAAAAGATGCCAGGAACAAGGTGTGGTACAAGGTAAAATGGGACCTGACACACCCTATTCCTCCTTGTCCACATAAGCGCAAGTCTGGATCATGATTCCCACTTCAAAACCTCCTGAGCTGTAGTGAGAAAACGCTCCCTATGTATCCACTCACCTCAAACCACCCACCAGAACCTGCTGCTCTCTGCCCTGAAAACTGGGCTACCAGCATCTGTCCATTACTTTCCTTATCCCTGTATGGCTAACAAGAGTCAGCTGAGGACTATGTCAAAAACCTAAGATGTCTTTCCTTTCTAAGTTTGTATTCGACAAGAATACTTACCAAAACATACTTCTACAAGTTAAGCAGAAAACCTCGTTTCAGAGTGTAATGTTAGGAACCATATTTTAGAAGGCTTTACTTGTATGATGGACATTCGTCATGACATTAGTCTTTTATATTATTGCATACTTTCACCTTTAGCAGGCGTGTGCTTGCAGTGTGAAGCATTATTGGATGTATAAGTAGTATTCATTCTGGGATTCTGACAATTCAAAGATAGTTCAGTTGGCTTATTGGCGCTATCATGCATTTGCACAGTTTGCAAGATGACATCACTTAACTGACTAATTTGAGCTAAGTAAAATCGATAGCCTGAGCAATAGTAATCTATCAGTTCTCTTCTATCTCACTCAGTCAAAAGCACAGGCTTTGTTTAGTATACAATGTAGAAAATAGTCAGGGGTTTATTTATATCCCAATAACAGACTATATACAAAATAATTTACTGATAAATGAAACAGAAAACTGGATTCAAAATCTACCAATTATTTTTAAGGAGCCTGGGAAAGGCCACATTTGATTTTCTATGGTGCCAAGTTCCACATGGATGTCATAACTTATACAGCAGTAAATATTATTCGAAGCCACCAGTTTTCATGTGACCATAGTATAATGCTATGATTATAGTAGCATCCAACCACATGAACTATTAGCAAGTAAATATTGGATATGGTATAACAAAAATAAGGAAAGGAGAAAAAGGAAGAGGAGGAAGTGGGAAATCACCCATGGATGCCTGAGCCCTGTCCAGCATAGACTCTGGAGGATGTGAAGATGGCCATGCAAAATAATCCAATAGATTAAAAATTTAGGAAACTAAAAACAGAGTTATAAAATACTATGATAGCATAGTAAGAGAATGCAATAAATCATCACATATAATTTTAACTATATGATTTCATATTTATCATTGAAGGAAATTGTGGAATAAACAATTATAAGACCCAGCCTTGTTTTAAACTTGCTATTAAGGGATTATACGTTCAGCATTACTAGGTAGCCACTGGGAAGCAAGTTAGCAAAACCAAAGAAAACCCAAAACCTGTGCAAAGAGAGATAGCTGAACAAATCCAAATACAGATTTCCTCTAAGCTGCATACTGTAAAACTAGCTCCCCTTGTCAAGATACTATGAAACACTAATAAACAAAAATGTAACTTGAAGATGACAGTGTACCTAATAAAGACCATCTCAACAAACCTCCATCCCCTCCCCCTTTTCTGCTTCTAAGAATCTGAAGTTCAGATCTAGGTTGCTTTGGTGGATGAGTGTAAATAAGATGTCTCTTCGGGAAACTGGAGCTGGTACCAGCAATGCCCAAAGGGCTCAGACTGGGAGCTGCCATGCCTGCCCTATGGAGCTCATCAGTTAAGGAGGTACTGACCAACTCTGGGAGCTGTGCAGGTGTACAAAGTGAGCAGACTGGTTTGAAGTCCGTAAATACATATTTCTAACAAGGGCCAAGGATTAGGAGATACTCAGAACCCACGTAGTATCATATTCGTGTACAGGAGATCATCCCTCTTCCCTCACTTCCATTGATTTTTCTCCTTTTTATAATAACAGATTTAATCTTGTGTATGTGTATATATGTGTGTGCACATGTATGTGCACATGTGTGTGAGGTATATGCATGTATACACAGGTTTGTTACCCCATGCATGCACATGGGGAGCCAGAAGTCAATGTTAACGTCTTCCTCAGTTGTTCTCCACCTTATTTTTTTTTTTTGAGAAAGAGTCTCTCACTGAACCTAGAGCTCACTCATTGGCTAGACTAGCTGGCCAGAAGGCCCCAAGACCCTCCTGTCTCCGTGTCCCATCTCTGGGATGACAGGCACATTCTCCACACCAGCTTTTATATGGGTGTTGAGCATCTAAACTAAAGCTGTCATGTTTGTATCGCAAGCGCCTTACCCACTGAGTCATCTCTGCATCCCCAATCTTTATTTGTTATTTTAGCCTCATCCAGTTAAAACCTTTGCTAAACATTTATTTTTATGGCTGGTGTAATAACAAATAGCTCTTAAGAATTTTCCATGACTGAGGCAAAATATTTAGCAGGTTAGGAGGATTATATTGTTTGATCCTCAAAGTAAACTGCAGTGGAATTTTAACTCTGTGGATACAGATCCTCTTCCTCCCTGGACACTTCTGGTCCCTTTGCAAGGAAAGTGTTCTGTTTGGTATTCCATAAATACTGAGAGAATGAACAACCAATGAATGAGTGGAAAAGCATCCTAGAAAATCTATACTACTATTGCTTACATTCTGTGATATGCACATGGTAAGTGAATGGCAATAGCAGAGATCCAAGCCGGTCAGATTCACTTTGCATTTTGGCTTTAGTCTTCTGTGTTGTTTTTATTTATTGCCTCCTTTATAAATAAAGTAGCTCTAAAGTGCTGGTTGACAGGCTTAAAAAGTCTGATCCCGAGGGTTCCTCAAACTTCTACCCAAACTGTTCATCACAGGACTAGACCCAGAGATCTAAAGTTGTTGTGTTCTAAAAATTAACAGGTAAAACAAGCCAGTGAGACAAGTTACAGTAGAAATAAAGCAAGGAAGCTGAGAACCCACTTCCAAAGAAAGGCACGTTGAAGAGAGACGGGCCTCCAACTTTGGAAAGACCAACGGCTGCACCAGGCAGGACTGTAGGATATAGGGCCAAGTGGATTATAGGATGGGGTAGGAGGGGATTCATATCTTAACAGTTATATTAAAGGTCAAACTTCCTTGGTTCCTGTCACCTGCCCAGGGTATGATTTGCGAGTGAATTTGTCCCACTTAATGGGCTAGAAATAAAAACAGATAATGAAAACAAAAATGTATTTTCAGTTTACTTCATGCAGGATCCAATGTGGACCACTAACTAAGAAGCAGAAGGAAAGGTGGAGAGAAAGGCCAGTATCAAGGCCTGGCATCTGCTTAACGTGGTGACAGGAATGAAGGAGCAAAGAGAGCCGTCTTCTCTTTCTTACATAATGTTAAGGATTTCAAATCTATTCTGAGTGTACATGTGTGTGTGTGTTTCCATATGCATGTGGAGGCCAGAGGTCAACATGAGATTTCTTCCTCAATCTCTTCTCCACCTGATTTTTTGAGACAGGGTCTCTCACTGAACCTAAAGCCAATGAAGCTAGTCTGTCTGTCTGTCTGCCTGTCTGTCGATCCTCTTATGTCTGTTTCCCCAGTGCCAGGATTTCAGGTGCCTCACAGCCATGCCCGGCTTTTTTACAGAGGTGATGAGGAACTGAGTGCAAGTCCTTGCACAGCATAGCAAGCCGGTTATACATTTGAGCCTCCCAGCGTCACTCCTCACTGTGTTGTAGACCAGGTGACCTCCTTCACTGCACTGCCTTTGACCTTCTTTATGCCAGAAGCAGAGGACATTCTGGTGTTAAAAATTATCCTTTTGTAAAAGCAATAATGAAAACCCAAGCACCAAATGAGAGCTTGGCCTGCCCACTCCACAGCGACACTCCATAGGCTCATGTTTCTAATCCAGTGGAATTATAGCAAGAGTGCATATGTTTAGTTCCTTGCCATTCATGTAAATTGAATCAGGCATTGCCTGTGCCCACAGTGATGAATGCCCTGACAGAGTGTACACTGCCTGTGCTGCCACTTGTCAGAGAAAGCCCAGCCCAGCGTTTGATGAATCGACAAGACCACCACTTCTTTTTGCTCCCTTCCTGCACAAGACTCACACAGAGGACTTGTGTTTCTGTCCAGAGCTCCGTTTTCCATCATCTATTTTTTATAGCACTGATACTAAACCAATTGCAGCAAATGAAGGGTATTATTTCGGACTTGGGTGCATCACCATGCTGATTTGCTGCTCCTAGGACGCACTCACCCTGTGTTGGGTTTTTATCATTTTGCTATGGGAGACCTGGTTCAACAAAACGTAAGTCTTATGAGGTAATGATATTTCCAAACTGTAAATACCTAATTCCCTATCCATGAGGGGAGGATTGTAACAGAAAGAAGAGATGGATGCAAAGGTTGCTTTGTAGAATATCTGGCAAGGTGGCTGTGGAGTAAAGACAGAATAATTTGTTGCATCCTCCCACTTCTCAATAGATCATTAATCTTTGAGAGAGATTTGGTTTACTTGAAGAAACTTTGTGACATTTCAGCAGCTTATTGCCATGTGACCACTCAGAAACGTTTGCATCCTCTCATTTTATGTATCTTCCAAATATAATAAACCTGAATTTTTAGATTTGAATGGAGATGATAAAGCCTTTTTAGGTAGAGAGTTTTGAATGAATCATTTATAAAGAACTATAAACTCCTTCTCCAAACCCTTGAACACATAAACATTCCTTTATACAGCAACAAAATTAACCTGATAATTTGTCAGAACCCTATACACCAACTTAGAAGACTTTTACTTACAGTGGAGGAGTTGGTTATTATCAATGACAAATGCACACATCTTAAGTTACTCAGAGTTAAGCTTTAAATCAGTACTATATCATGTCACAGTAGCTTCAGGAGAGATAATTTATTTTGTTTTGTTTTGTTTTTCTCTATGAATACTTAGCACATTTTCATGTGTACTTATTAATGCATCTTTCTGTTTTGCCCAATATTTCCAAATTTAAGAGTGCTTATTCAGCTTTTCGACTTAAGGATTTAATTACTGCTTCAAGCTGGTAGAAAAGAAAACACCAAACCAACTCACACAAATTGCTATTTTTCAGGATTCTGTGTTTTACCTCACAACAAGGTCACGAGGACATCAGGAGAAGAATCAAGTCAGCTCTAGGCTGCATTATTCACTTTCTATTAAATTTGGCAGCTAATTTGCAAGTTCACACTCTTTTAATGTGAGAGTTCTTGAAACCCTGGCAGCTGAGCCCTCCCAACTATGCAAATAGAGAATAAAATCTGGGGAGTGCCCTTGCATTGTAGTTTTTGTCCAAGGCATTATGATGGTCAAAGACAGAAATGAATTCTTATTTCATGCTTTCTAGTAAGAGGGACTAGTGTGGGTGGGACAAAAGAAAAAGTAGAATTGAAAGTCTTGTGCAACAAGCCACACATTTCCATTGAGAGTCTGAGACATATTTCAAAAGTTTTCATTTCATCTGAATTAATTCAACAAAAACATATCAAGCAAGAATCCCTCCTTAGAGCCACTGGTAACATGTTTCAAATACTTTTTCTATATTAAGATGTGTTTAATCCAATAGAACAAGTGATATTTTTATAACCCAGAAAAATTATTTATTCTTGGAAAAGAAGAAATCTTGGACATGTGGCTAGATATGGGAAAATACATTTAGAGGTGACATTTTTTGGCATGAAATAGAAAGAAAACAGTTTTTTTTATGAAATACTTGGCAAAGCAGAAGCTTAGAACTATTTCTAAACTTGCCCAGTTACAAAAGCACACAGTAAGCCTTGCCTTCTCTTCTGTAGAGGAGGGAAAATCCCTCGCTGGGACAGGCTTTGTGAATGCTGTAACTTTACTACTCCTGACAGGAATTAGTTAAATGGACTAAACTCCTGTTGGAATGCCCAGCCTGTCATCTGCTCAGCACAAAAATGAAACACATGGCATTCTAAGAGACAACTGAAAGCACCCAATGCCTCAGAAAATATTTGAATAACCCCTGAAGGTTAACAGCACAATCATTTACACAAAAATCCCTTTAAATGTGGATAAAGTGTTCTTCGGGTCACTGAAAGTGACACATATTCAGCCTGCGCTGACCAAATGACAAGTGTGGGCAGATGACAAGGAGGACGACAATGTGGAAATCAGAAAAATGGACTGCCAGTTTCCGTCTCAGTTCTGTAACTTAATCTTTTTATTGCTTCTTATGTGACAGTGACTTACAGTTCTTTAAGGCCATTTCACTGAACTCATTCAGGAGATGATAAACTTGTTCTTCTAAACTAGTAAATAATTGTGCTGTGTCTCCTACTTGGAGTCAGCACAGCATGTTTCTATATGCCAAGTGGAAAGTGGGTGGCCTGATTACTGGAAGGAAGCTTCATTACACTACTAAAATGTTTTCTATTTTACCACACAGCAGAGTATGATGTCTCGGTATTTAGAGAGTGGACAAGGCCTAATTCTAAGTACGTTCTTAGCTCTGTCAGTGGCGAAAGTCTTTCATTTCTTTGCATTCCTTCCACATGTATAAAATCTAGATCCTCACAAAGGTGTCGTGTCTTCCACACTGTGAGGCCGCATACACACAGCCGTTGAGCAGGTGTCAAACTCAAAACTGCTGGAGTCCCAGGTCTTGTTGAACACTGAAATTTTGTCTACACTATTTTAAAGTTTTGTTTGTTATTACAGATTATCTTCTCCCCATTTCCAATTTCATTTTAGTTTTTAATTTAACATCTTTGAACTACCTCTAGATTATCAGCAAAAGGTCTTCTTAAACAGTTCAGTCAGTGCAGGGCAGGGAAAGGGATACATTCTTGACATTGGCTGAGGAAAAAGTTGACCCCAAGCTCTTGGTGATCCATTAGCCTCTACCATCTTCCTTTCCCCCTCCGTCCTGAGGATCAGAGTCCCCTCGCTGAGGTTTCCTTTCTCCCTCCGTCCTGAGGATCAGAGTCCCCTTGCTGAGGTTTCCTTTCCCCCTCCATCCTGAGGATCAGAGTCCCCTCGCTGAGGTTTCCTCCCAAGCTGCTTTCAGTCCCAAACTCAAAACCTAGCAGCAGAAATTCTAAGTATAGCTGTCAGTTGGAACAATCATCTGGAAACCTTCCTCCCTTTCTAGTTTCTCTCAACAGTTAGAGACATGTTGCTTTAAAGCACACACTAATTACAGAAAAGGGAGAAATTATGCGTAGTCTTGATGCTGAGTTCAAATCTTGGTTCTTACTCTTTAGCAAAAATAAAGTTAGAAACTCAGATGAATAGGTGTTACTAAAAGCAACCCATGACGCAGACATTTTAATCATGCTTTACTTGATATGTTGTCTTGGAATAAAAAAAAAATGTTAGCCTAGCAATGGGAGAAAAGAAGAAATTATGCCAATTAAGCATGCTTAGGTAGGTGAAGTAGACAAGGCTTATTTCTGGAGAAACATTTCTGTTTACCCCGATAGGGATTACCAGTTCTTGATTTTCCAAGTCCTTGTTGAGGATCAGATGTCTTGTGGATAACATATTTTTACTCCCTCATAGATTTGCAGAAAATAAGTAGCAAATACAAATGAGTGAACCTTGAACTTAGTGCTAGAGAACCCTGGTACCATAAGGTGGCTCTAGGCTGAAGAAGGCCCCAGAACAACTCTGGAACGGTGATAGGGGCTGATGTTATCCACAAACCTGCCGCATACTTGTAAGCTAATAAAGCTCTGGACCCATTGAGAAAGGGTATTTTATTTGCAACCTTGTTTCTACACAATTGTAAGTCTGAAAACAGAAAATGTGATCATATTGATTTCAATCTTTCCTTAAAATCCACATTCTCTTCTTTTCCCTCAGGCTTTACATTCTCACTTAGGAACCTAATTCTCTCAAGCTGGAAATATGTAGTGCTCTCAAGACATGCATACCAGGAGAGCCTTTCAAACACTCATTTGCTGCTCATTGTAATGTATGATTGCCTTAGGTGCAAGCATGCTTTTAGATTCTTGTTGCTTAATATGAGACCAGACAACATCTTCACAACTGGTCGTTTTTGAAGATGACAAAATTGCAGAGTTTATTGAGATATACGATCTTCATTGTCATGGAGTCCAAGTTCTCAAGAAGAAACATTATTGAAAACTACTCAAGACTATTACAGTGGGTTACCTTTATGGAGATAGTAATAGACCGAGTCTGAGCACTGATTTTAAAGCCAAGCTGCCTGTGTGAGGGACCCACCCCACCTCTGAGACCTTAGTAACTTGGCATCTGGCCATGGTTCTAGTTCCCATTCATAAATGGGGGGAGTAGAGCAGGCCCTACCTTGTCTGGTTTAATGAAGAGATTGGAAAAGAGCTCACCACATAGCAATCATGGTAGGGATTGGCTACAATGAATACTACATTGTTTGCTGGGGACTCAACACCACTACAAATATATTATATAATGTTGAGTTCTAACTATTTTCTAGGATTATTTATTGTTACTCTTAAATTAGATGAACTTCATTAAAGCACATGGACATAATTTTAGTAATCTATTAGTAAAGTATTTTTATCCATTATATGTGAAAGGGACCAAATTACATACATACCTGGGCACATACAATGTCAACTATTTCAATGACATAGTCTAAGCATTAACATACACTTAATTTAGAAACAGATGAATTTTCAGGGAGATTCTAATCCAATATTATTTATAATCAGTTTAAACAGGGTGAAGACTAGAGAGGGACTGGCTTGCATGTGCATGCCTGGGTGCACAGTTTGTGCTTTCTCCTTGTCAGAATAGCTCCATTTAGAAAATGCTTTCTTCCCAAATTTGCAGATATCCGCAAATAGTATTCTGCCCAGAAGGGAAAAATTAGTTTACTATGATTCATCTGAAGCCAGTTTCTTAGGATGATAAAATGGAGTATTCATGGCTATCAGGAGAATAATTTATCTACAGAAACATGCATTGCTTTTCACCATAAAATCAGAGCCATTCCTCAGAACAGACTGCTGTGGAGCATTGAAGACTGCAGAGTTGTTCTCTTTAGCTCCCAAATACCCACATCCAATGACCCTAACTTCCTACTTGGTCTCAAGTTTCTACTGCAGGAGTCAACCCTGTATTTAGCAAATCCAAACACATATTTAAAATATATTGTAATTTACCTGGAAGAAGTAAGCGTGCTCAGCTTCTGTTAACAGATTTTAGAACCTTATAGTCAGACAAGCCACTGTAGCCTTTGGATTTAGATAGAGGGAAGACATGCTTCCCTCCAGTGGAGTGAGCACTGAGAAGCTGTTGGGAAGGCTCACTCCATAATGTGGAGACAAAGTGTGCCTCCCTGTATATCTCTCGCCTCTCCTACCCCACTCTACATACATTTGGAAATGACTAGAAAATAAAGAAGTGGGAAAGCAAAGAGAAAGAATGGTAGGAGTGTGTGAGCACAGCTCTCTACACTGGGTGGTTCCATTTGATTAAAATGCTGCGGCCACATAAGCACTTTTGAGAAGAATTTTGCATAAAATAAGAGCCAAAAGAGAGGAAGTGAATCAGCAAAACATTTCAGAAGCTAAGATGGCCACACTGCTTACTTTACGACCATCTAGTCAGAGTCAGGGTAGTGCAGCCCAAATTTACCCATTTCATTATAATTCTAACTAACGGTGCCATGTCATACACTAAAAATAATAAATGTGTTTGCACAGGTTCCTTTTCATGTTTTTTTCCTGTGTGGGAAGGGATCATCGAACTTTGTGAAGAAAAGAACATGCCATGACCAAGTTTTCTCAGTGAGATCTCACTGCTGTTTGCTGGTTTGCAATTGACAGGCAGATCCTGCCCATCTACTTATCGTGACATTTCTCTTCTAGAGCAAGAATAGGACAGACTCATACACCATTCTGATCTGGGTGCATTTCTTCAGAAGGTATGCTGTCCTCATGGGGAACCTCGGTGGCCTGGGCATGGGGCTCATTGTACTGGGAAGAAATAGAACGCATAAACTTTAGTAGAAAAATCTCTCATTGGAGTTAAAAAAAGAAGACAGCGAAACAAAGACTATAAGCGCACCCTGACCTCCCACTGACATTCATCTCTATGTTATTCTCAGCAGAATTTCTGTCTTGAGACTTTGCCTAGACACACCCATGATTTAAGATGACTGATTTAAAAGAAGCCTCTGGGGGGCATTAGAGGAAGGGAGACAAGGCAAAAGCACGGATCTCAAGATAACTTTCTGTCTTAAAATGCTTATTTTATTTGCTTGGGAGTAAAGGGGATGGAACCCAGGTCGTTGTGCATGCTAAGTGCTCTACCGCTGAACCACATCCCCAGCACACAGAATAAAATATCTTGAGTGGGTCTTAGAAATACTGACAGGAAAGAGTAACTGAATTCTGTCCCTGTCCTAAATGCCTTCCTTTCCTCTGCTCCTCCAGGGCAGCCATTCCCAGTCTCTTCTTGTTACAGAAGTTGCTTACACACTGATACTTCTCAGGAGATGGGAACACACTTGCTGTTAGCACTTTGAAGCCCTCCATGCCTCCTCTGTTGAGCTTTCCTGTTTTCTCAATCTCTATCTCAACTGGGCTCCATAACTGGACGAGACAGAGACCCCATTCCTTTGGGATGTCACAGTCCTTGGCATCACATGGCTATGGCGATATCACCAGTCTGCCTTTGTGGTCACATGAGTTCTTATGTGATTGTCTCCAAATCTCTCTCTCTCTCTCTCTCTCTCTCTCTCTCTCTCTCTCTCTCCCCCCCAATCTTTGCATTCAGGGTCCATCCTACTCTGATTTGACCTCAATTAGCTTTATTATTATTATTTTAATTTATTTTTGTATGTGTATGAATGTACTGTCTGCATGTAGGTTTGTGCACCCGTGTCGTGCAATGCCACGGAGGTCAGAAGAGGGTCTCTGGAACTTGAGTTCTGGAATTGGAGTTACAGACGGTTCTCAGCCGCCATGTGGGTGCTGGGGATCGAACCCAGGTCCTCTGCAAGAGCAGTCAGTGCTCTTAACCGCTAGGCCATCTCTCCAGCCCTCAATTAACTTTATATCTTCAAGGATGCTACTTCAAAGCAAGGCTACCTCCATAGGTAGAGGGTTAGGGCCTTGGCATCCTCTGGGAAGACACGACTCACCCAGCAACAACCACTATTAGACACAGAGTTATCGTGAAGCAGGAAGCAGGTGAAAAGTGTCTATTGTAAGTTCAAAACATACCTTTAATCCCCCAAACTCAACACTCTGCCGCATCCATGGATGTGGATCTAAAGGATCCATGGAAGGACTAGGCTATCTGGCCCAAGCTATTTCTGAGTGAGGCCAGCTTACAAAGGACTGGAGAACTAGTCACCCCTTACTATCCAAGTAAGTTGGTCTCCCAGATAACACATGAATTCCCCAGATAAATCTACATAAACTCTCAATTTACCTTTCCCTAGGGACTGGGAGCCTCCCTATAATAGATAAGCTTTTTTTCATTCTCTCTGTCACACTTTGATGCCCTTTCTGTTCACACATTTGATTGAGGTAATCTTCCAAGTAACTGGGGTTCTCTACTGCCTGATGTGAGCCCTTGGTTATTCTGACTTCAGAGAGCCACAGAATGCCCTGAAGTTATTTACTCCCATGCAAACAATTTAGAAGGTTAGCAGTCACCACTTAACTTTCCATTCTGTTTTAATATATTATTTTCTGTAGGAAAAGTTCAACTTCCCCCATTGTAAGTCAATTTTTTTACATGTGCATGTTTTTTTAGAAAGGTCACACATCAGGGCACAGAATGTATGAAATTATGGAATGTATGGAATTATGGAATGTTTGGAATTACAGAATGCATGGAATTACTATGGAATGTATTACCCATTATTACAGCAATAAAAATCTTTGTGATATTTTTAGTCTTCCTTCAGCATGAAGATTTTTTAGATAGATAAATAGATGATAGATAGATAGATTTAAAGATAGATAGGCAGACAGACAGATGATAGATGCATACATACATGCATACAGACATACAGACATACGTACAGACATACATATATACAGACGTACAGACATACATATTTACATAGCGTTATCTGAAAGTCCGTCCCACTCTTTGTTTCCTCAGATTTTATGTAAATAAAAAAAGATAATCTTATTGAAAAACAAATACCCAGAGACTTAGGTATGACACTGCAAATATATTTTACAAATAGTTTGCATTAATTGGAAGAGATGTTTTCCGTCTGGAGGAATGTTCTATTCTAAGTTCCGTTCCAGATCTTCCTATTCTCGGTGAGCAGATTACCTTCTCTATATTTGAATATGTCAGGATGAGACTGTACTTAAGTGAGTGTTGTGTATCACTGATGAAAGAAAGAATTTAAATTAGCCATTTGGTCTTTTCCAGAAGCCCTTTCAAGCAATTCAGAGGGTATGAGACAGTAGCCATGAAAAAAGCCTACAAAATAGAGAGGTCATGAGTGGTTTGCTTTGCAATAGAAGAAAATCCACCTGCTTCATAGTCTCCATATGGTCAGTCAGTGTATTTCATTGATTCTTAAGTTTATATATCATTTTGTCAGGAAGAATGGCAGGAGTCAGAGGCAGGTAGATCTCTGTGAGTTCCAGGCCAGCCTGATCTACATAGAGTTCCAGGACAGCTGGGGCTGCAATTTTGCATCTGTGAGATGGCCCAGTATAAAACTGCTGCTGTCATCTCAGTCCTCCCCCAATGCCTGAAGCAGCCACAGAGGGCCTGGAAATGCTGAGTCACGTTGTTCGCCAAAAACTTACTGACTGCTCGTACCAAAAACAAAACAAAACAAAACAAAACAACAACAAAAAAAAAAACAAAGCCGGGCGTGGTGGCGCACAGCTTTAATCCTAAGCACTTGGGAGGCAGAGGCAGAAGGATCTTTGTGAGTTCAAGGCCAGCCTGGTCTACAGAGTGAGTTCCAGGACAGCTGGGGCTATAGGGAGACCCTGTCTCGAAAACACCAAAAAAAAAAAAAAAAAAAAAAGAAAGTTCCCAAGTACTGAAACATAGGACTTAGTAAATCTTCTCCATTGTCCTGATAGCGTCTTGGTTAGTCAGCACCCCCCCCCCCATTATGGCAGACTACCTGAACTAATCTATTTGCAATGAGGAAAGATTTATTGGGGCTCACAGTTTCGCAGATTTTAGTCGATGGCCACTTGGAGCAGTTTGCCTTTGGGCCTATGATGAAGCACAGCATCAGGATGGGAAGCATTCTGTTGACCTCACGGGAACCGAGAAGCAGAGGAGTTGAGGGGGAGGCAGGTGCTAGATACCCCTAACCCCTTCCAGGGCGCACCCCCAGCGATCTACTAACCCCTTCCAGGGGACACCCCCAGCGATCTACTAACCCCTTCTAGGGCACACCCCCAGCGATCTACTAACCCCTTCCAGGGCACACCCCCAGCGATCTAGTAACCCCTTCCAGGGCACACCCCTGGCGACTTAGCTCCCTGCAGACCCGCCTCTTCTAGTTCTTCCATTTCTCAATAGTGGGTGACCAATCATTTTTCTTATGGACCTTTAGGAAATATTTCAAGTACAAGCCATGACAGTGTCCATATGAATGGGAGAGAACACATTTCAAAAGAAAGAAAAGAAAGGTGACCTGTCTCATCATGACTCTGAGTGACAGTGTGGACCAGCTCCTGACAGGAAGGGCTTTGGTCTCCCAACTCAGGGCTCTGCTCAGTGAGTGACACGAAAGAAAAGCTTCTCATTAATAATATAGACTGCGGGCTGGAGAGATGGCCTAGCGGTTAAGAGCTCCGACCGCTCTTGCAGAGGACCCAGGTTCGATCCCCAGCACCCACATGGCGGCCGAGAACCATCTGAAACTCCAATTCCAGGATAACTCCAGTTCCAGGGAAATCCGACACCCTCTTCTGACCACCGCATCATTGCACGACACGGGTGCACAGACTTGCATGCAGACAGTACATTCATACACATACAGAAATAAATAAAATTAAAAAAAAATTAAAAAAATAATATAGACTGCATGTAAGGAAATTAATACTTACAAAATTCAGTTCACCAATTCATTCCAAAGGACGAGAGACAGACATTTAGGCATATTTCCCTTCTTAATAAAATTCATATGTATATTTACAAGTTCAAATTATACTATCTGTATTGGTTTGTATATTGGACTTAAAATTCATTGTTTGGAGAATGTTTTTCCATATCATGAAAGTACTCTTTGAGAACAAAATCCATTAGCTACACAGAAAATTAGCCACTAAACATGTAAATTATAACCCCAAGGAACAAATACTGAGAGATGATACTTCATAATGTTAAAGAAACCAAAACTTCTAGACTGAGTGCTATATTTTTTCCAGTTCCATGAAAAAAATTACATAAATTGTACTGTACATTAAATGTTACAATTCCCCCCACACACTGAGTAGATCCTGATAATGCTAAAATTGAACAGAACCATCTGGAACATGAGTCATTAGACTAAGTAAAAAGAAAAAGAGAGACAGCCATAAAGCACTCTCCCAGGACACTGGAAATCCACATCATTCCCGTGTGCACAGATGGGAACTGGGCCCTAGACTCTGAGACCTTGTGACTCGCAAAGCTGCAGAACTTCAGCCATCATCAACCAGAGCCCTGTTGACAGATCAATGCAAAGCAAGCAGAGAGCACCTTTGGTTTTCTTTGCTTAGTCAGAAAACAGAATATGGAAGGAAAATTCCGAAGGAAATCTCATCTTAGTCGCTCACAAAAGAGTCCTGGGAACGAGTTAGGGATTTCTTGGTAGCCCAGAGAGAGAGAGAGACAGTAGAAAGTGAGAGAGAAAGCTGCCCTCCTGCACCCTTTTTACTATACTGTGGTTCAAACAGTGGGCCTACACATACTAGGCAA
Source organism: Rhizomys pruinosus (assembly GCA_009823505.1). Lineage (NCBI taxonomy): Eukaryota > Metazoa > Chordata > Mammalia > Rodentia > Spalacidae > Rhizomys > Rhizomys pruinosus. The sequence continues at coordinate 935,362 of VZQC01008050.1, read as the reverse complement.
GTTCTTTACCACTGAGCAACATATCCAGCCTCTTTAAATTTTTTTTTTTTTTTGAGACAGAATCTCACTAAATTGCCAAGGCTGGCCTTAAAATCATTCTGTAGCCTGGGCTAGCTTTGAATTTGTACTCTTCTGACTCAGCTTCCTAAGTAGCTGGGATTATAGGTATGTGCCATTAGGGCCAGGTTCCTTTTATTCTTTTTTTTTATTATTATTAGTTTTATTTATTTCTGTATGTGTATGAATGTACTGTCTGCATGCAAGTTTGTGCACCCGTGTCGTGCAATGCCGCGGAGGTCAGAAGAGGGTGTCAGATTCCCTTGGAATTGGAGTTCTCCTGGAATTGGAGTTTCAGACGGTTCTCGGCTGCCATGTGGGTGCTGGGGATCGAACCCGGGTCCTCTGCAAGAGCGTCGGCACTCCTAACCGCTAGGCCATCTCTCCAGCCCCTCCTTTTATTCTTTAACTCTGCAAACTTAACACTATTTGGTAGCCATGCCCTAAATAAGAGTTTTACTTGTTTTATACTCAAAAACTTATACTTTAGCACTCAAGAAGATAAAGGAGTGTAGGAAATAAAAAGCAGTTTCCGGGGCTGGAGAGATGGCCTAGCGGTTAAGAGCGCCGACCGCTCTTGCAAAGGACCCGGGTTCGATCCCCAGCACCCACATGGCGGCTGAGAACCGTCTGAAACTCCAACTCCAGGAGAACTCCAGCTCCAGGGGAATCCGACGCCCACTTCTGACCTCCGCGGCATTGCACGACACGGGTGCACAGACTTGCATGCAGACAATACATTCGTACACATACAGAAATAAATAAAAAATTAATTAAAAAAAAAAAAAGCAGTTTCCATGAATCAGAGATACAGCCTTCCTATGGAAAGACGAACAATGGCCATTTATGGAATTCTTTTTTTAATGTGTATGTACATGGCTCACATGCTCCAGAGGGACAGTGGAGGCCAAAGGACAACACTGAGTGTCATCTCACAAATGCTGTCCACATCCTTTGAAACAAGGTCTTTCATTGACCTGAAGCTAACCAATTAGGCTAAACTGACCAGCCAGTGAGCCCCAGACATCGTCCCATCTCCACCTCCTCTGCACTGGGATTATAAACACGCACTACCACAGCTGACATTTTCAAATGGTGTGCTGAGGCTCTAACTTTGAGTGTTTTACTGACTCAGCTATCTCCTCCCCATTTTGGGGGTAGGGAGGGACAGTTCTTTTACTTGAGACAGTGTCATACTCTGTAGCTCAGGTTGCCCTTGAACTTAATGCAATCCTCCTGCATCTGCATCCTAAGTGTTGGACTTATAGGTCTGCCTGAGCCACCATGTCCAGCTTTCCTTCATAGACTTCTCACTATATACTATTCTGTGTTACATGCTTTATATACACTATTTCATCCTCTTAGCCATACAATTTTACTGTGGAAGTGGGAAACATGGGAAGATCTGACTTCCCTCACGTCTTCCCTCAGAAAGCTTAGTGTGACTCCTGGCCAGTGGCAAGCACTGTTCTCTGCCGAAGACACCATTAGTGACCTGACCATCATGTTTGCCTACTTATGGAGCAGATAGACAGACCACTGGGGTTTGACTCTGGCCTACCTTTTTCCAAAGCACTAAAACCCAAAATAAACAATACAGTTTAATGAAGAGCTTGTTTAATTGTATAAAAAACCTGGGAAGTCCCACAAGAGACTGGCAAATGTCATTGCATCTTAATTTATTGTCTTCCTGATCTCAGAATCACTGTGATTAAGTTTAGAATTAGGAATGGCTCTCTGATTAAAATAATTGGTGTTACTGTGATTCATTTTGTGAGGATTCTGTGAATAGAGGAGACATTTGGCTAATCAGATTTAGAAAAAAGGCCCTGTGGTTTTATTGTTTGACCAAAAATAATTTTACCAACCACTGCACTTCCACAGTTGGCAGTGAAAGAAGTAGTTACCAGTGTGTATATAAAGCATAAGATCCACTGTGATCTCCAGAGTTATGTACAATTGTGGACAGAACCCTAGCAAGATATTCTGGGGGGGGGGGTGATTATTTCCTTGTTCTGTTTTGTTTTGTTTTATGTCAAGCCAAGAGCACCTATCTCACAACATTAGCCTGAGTGACAAAAGTAGAAATCATGAGCTGGTCAAGTTCTTTCAATGGATGCAGTGACTTCTTTGGGACTCACAGAGACAGGCTTGATGCCAAATCTCTGATCTCTGTAGCAGAAGAGCCTGTCCTTGGTCTGGCTCTTATAAGGTACACAGATCCAGAAAATTACTTTATTTTACAGCCTATTAATTCCTACAGAAGTTATTCTGCATGGGCTTACTAAAATTCAAATCAATTATGAGTTGAGCAAGTGTACTGTGGCTTTGAATATGCAATCCCAAGTAGAAGCCTACACCACAAGGACCCATTTAGCTTAAAGTCCATCATATTCTAGTGACTCAGTGTGCTGGATAGCTTTAGTGTCAACTTGACACACCTGGGTTGAGGGAGCCTCAATTGGGGAATTGGCTCCACTGGATTGGCCTGTGGCCACATCTGTAGAGAATCGTCTTGATGGTCGAGCATTGTGGGAGGGCCCAGCCCACAATGAGTGGTGCCACCCTGGGCAGGTTGTTGTGTACTGTATAAGAAGGTGGGCTGGGCATGAGCCAGGGGAGCAAGCCAGTAAACAGCATTCCTCCATGGCTTGTGCTTCAGCTCCTGCCTCCAGGTTCCTGCCCTGAGTTCCTGTCTTGGACTCCCTGAGTGATGAACTGTGATCCAGGAGATGTAAGCTGAATAAACCCTTTCCTCCCCAAGTTGGTGTCGGTCAGAGTGTTTTGTCACAGCAATGGAAGACAAACTAGAACACTCAGTCATTGGAAAAGTATCACCTCCCTCCTGAGCAGAGTCACAGACAAACGTTAACAGCAATTCAAAATGGTGATTGAATGTGTTTTTCTGGAGTTTAATTACTTTCTCTGAACCAACTTTTCATCTTGCTTTATGTTAAAATGTGGCATGAGCTTGATTTTATCACCAAATAAGCTTAGTCATGGGGCATGTAGGGTATTATATTTTGTTGTTGCATAATGGCCTAAGAACCTTGATAAGCAAGGCTTATTTCCTTATGAAAACATTTATTTAAAGGAACTTGTTGAAATGAAGTTAATCTCTTCAAGTGTTTCTTGTTCCATGTGCTCATGATCTGAGAAAAGTAATCTGGCAACAGAGTTGTTCATTTTTCACTACTTTTAAAATAGTCAAAAGCATTTACATAACCAAGATGCGCTCATTATAAACACCCTTCCCAAGAGTACCAGAAGACACCAACAGATGAACTTACAAGATTTCTGACTTCCCTTCTCTGTATCATTACCTTGATGGTGAGTCATTAACAAGTATACTGACTCTGCGTCTGTTGAGCTAGCTATTATTATGATTATATAAACAAGAGGTTCATTGAAGCAAACTGGGGGGCGGGGTTCCTTAATGCCCCACCCGCTTTTCAGAGACATGATACCTTGCTTTGCTGAAGCTATTTAGACTGATTGTGTCTATGCTGACTGAAGTGACTCATTCAGTAACCATGGAAACACTGTCATGCATTGAGAAGAGATGACTGTGTGTGTGTGTTTGTGCAGATACTCCTGCTTCTGTGGAGATACCTGCTCAGGACTCCTAATCTGTCCAAGCCCATTTGGATTTCCTCTCCTAATGCTCTGTCAATTCTCTATAATCGTCACAGTAAATATAAAACGAGGCAACTTAATACTGTATCCACAGGACCCTATGTTCTTTCCAGAAATATGTCTCATATTTAAAGATGAAGGTCTGAGTGTCCTAAAAACAGCCTCTCCTCCCAGATACATTTCTCACTCTTCTATTTATGCTATCCTCGTCTAAGGTCAGGCTCCCATAATATATTTATGTCACTCTATTTTCTTCCTGAGTCTGGTTCCATAAGTCTTTAATATATTAATACTTACAGAGAAAACAGGTTTTTAAAAAAGACGAGAAAATAAGTCCTCAATCTCCTTATTCATTCAAGCTACATCAAGTAAATATATATACATTTATATATCTTTATGACTCCTTAAATGTGTTTTTTTAAAGCTATCATGTGTTTTGTGGGTTTAGCACAAAGCTCACAGCAAGCAAGCTTTGTGAATATGTCTCTGGAAGATGAACCTTCTAAAAGGGCCTGTGGAAACTAAGGGTAATTTTTAAATCAAGCTGCACTCCTCAATTATAAGTTATTGAAAGCTTATTATATAAAGGGTACAATGAATAATAAGAAACTAAATACAACATGGCCTCAGCCATTAAGAAAATATACATATAAAGCAAAACAAGATGAAATGGTAAGCAATGCTTGCCTGCTAATGAAAAGATATTTATTGAAGGAGTTTGTTCACATTAGTTAATCTCTTCAGACAAGCAGCTATGCTAATTTATATGAGGAGGAGAAATTTGTGGTGGGCTACTTCAAGATGTGCTTCTGAGAATGTTTATGATTTTAAGAGTCATTACAAGTAATCCCAGTGGGGAAAAAAATCTAATAAAAGATGATCCACACCTTACCATTTCATCACATCCATCACATGCCTCTCAACAATAAGGACTTAGCTTGGGTAAATTCGACTCCCCTGAGAACAGGAATGATGTGTGACACAAGGCAAACACCCAGTTAGCGTATGTTGATTAAATGCAAATGAAGGTTACAAGAGGAAGTATGTATTTTTAAAGGCAGTAAAATGTCCTAAAATGCAGATTGTGATAAGGGAAATAAAGTAAATGTCTTGAAAATTAATAGGAACTTTGTTGTGTTAGGAAGGAGGGAGGAAGGGAGGGAAGGAGGGAAAGAGGGAGGAATGGAGGGATGCAGAGAAAGATTATTACAATTATTTGATGAAAATTTAAATGATAGAAATAATGAGCTGACGGGGTCAGCAGCAGAAGTAAGCACTGCACATACAACAGCAATGCCAGCTAATATTCACAGTGTCTATGGCCATGCATCAAGTTAATATTTTAATTGCCCCTTAGAATTCTTATCAAAGTTGCTACTCCCAAGTTTATAGGTGAAGAAAATCAAGACCTGAGAGATTGCCTGAAGGAAACTTTGCTAGAAGGATCTTTCTTTTTTGTTTGTTTGTTTTGTTTTTGGTGCTCCATTAATGACATGTGTATTTGACCCTCTGGCATACAGTTCCCATTGTTGTTGGCGAGAAGCCACAGTTCTATGCTGGGTTTTTCTCTGCTTGAGTTTGCGTGGGTCCTGTGCATGCTGTCACCAGTGCTGTAAGTTCATATGATTAAGTCCCAGGAGGCTGTAAAACTCTATTTCCATATGGTTATGCACCTCCTCCCCTGGCCCTTACGAGCTTTCAAAGCAGCCTGCCCATTGAACATGGATGAGTAGCTAGAATACCCAGCACCACTGGTGATAATTACAGACTAGACCACCTGCAGCGTGGTGCCTTGTGCTGGGTTCGTCACAGCCTCCTGTAACCATTGGATTATAGAAGGATAGGGTGGCTATTCACTATTGACTCGAAAAAGGCTAAAGTTCATTGTAACTATTAACAGGAGAAATACTCAAAAATAGGTTCGAGTCTATTTATGGAACTAGTCAAAGATTCACACTAATTTTCTTAAAATGGCATTTTGTTAAAATGTAAAAGAAAGCAAAATCTTATATGTGATTTTTTTTAATGCACTGAACAAATCAGGGTATACATGGTGCTAAAATATAAGCAGTGATAGCTAAATGGTGAGAAAGAAGTCATCCTTAATCTCAAAAACATTATAGAGGAAAGAGTGCAGGAAGAAAATAAGCTAAATATTCTACTATTGCTCTACTAATGTGTTTCTGAGAATACAGAAATAGAGAGTAAATTAATCCACAGAAACAGTGTTGAAAGATTGGTAGGAGCTGGGCATGGTGGAGCATGTTTCTAATCTCAGAACGTGGAGGAGAATTGGGAACTCAGGGGTAGCCTGGGCTAGATGACCCTGTCAAGAAAGAAAGGAGGGAAGATGGAAGGAGGGAAAGAGGGAAGGAAGAAGGGGAGGGAGGGAAAGAGAGAGGAATAGAGGGAGGGAAGGAAGGAGGGGAGGGAGGGAGTGAAAGGAGGAAGGGAGGGAGGGAATGAAAGAAGCAGGCAGGGAAGGAGGGAGGGAAGGAGGGAGGGAAGGAGGGAAGGAGGGAAGGAGGGAAGGAGGGAGGGAAGGAGGGAAAGAGGGAGGGAGGGAGGGAAGGAAGGAAGGAGGGAAGGAAGGAGGGAAGGAGGGAGGGTGAGAAGAAAAGGAAAAAGGAGAAAGGAAAGAAAAGGGAAGGAAAGAAAGGAAAAGGAAAAGAAAAAATATATATGTAGATTTGGAAAAATGAAAATCTTAAATAAATTATACATTCAAGTTTGGGGAACCAACAGAGTACATGATAAGGTTCAAAAGAGCAGACAGGGCAGAATGGAGGGAGGTGGGAACAACTGACTAAAAAAGGAAAATGAAGGCAGTTCATGAGATATTCAAAGATTCTGAGAAACAGCTAGAAGCTTTTTCCTTTTAGACAGGAGAGTCACCAGAATGGAGGTGAGTGATAAGGCAGCCAGGTTTCAGTAAGAACCCTCTGGTCAAAGGATGACAGTAAAGAGAGAATGGAAGTCATGTTTGGCACAGCCACGTGAGTTCTCAAAGGCAAGCTCTCAATCTGATCACTGATGGGCTCACTAGGACACTGTCTAGGAGTTAACTCTGCAAGCATCACAGCATTCTGGGAAGCAATTAATATGCAGAAATAGCTAGCTCCTTCTGGTGGCTGTGAAGAGTGTTAGGTGGTTGGTTTTCTTTTTGTCTTAGATTACTATCCTGAACATGGCCCAAGTACTCAGTAAAATGTGTAAATTTTTCTCACCACAGTTTAAGATCTAAATTTATGGTATACTTTCACTAAAACTTTGAACTTCAGCAACAATAGCTAAAACCTAAGTAAAGGAGAGGCTATAGGAAGTTAAGCATCCAAAATCTTGTTAATACTAAGCTTCGTTGATTGTTAGCCCTACTTGGAAGCTGAAGAGATGAAAGGCTGATTTATTATACCCTTGAAACCTTTCCTGCCGTCCTGCTGTGGTGAAATTGGCACACTGAAGGGAAGAGAAAATATCTTATATCAGAGGCTAGCAAGTAGCTGCTGAAAACACTGTAAATGATTGTCATTTAAGTTTCAGGTATGTGGCATATGGAGAAACATTGGAAGTAGATAAAATGATGAGAAATACGTAGCTGCTGGAGTATAGGGATTTCTATATGTCAGATGCTCTTCTCATAAACCTGGGCATTCAGCAAAATCATGGCAACATCTCACTCTCTGGCTAGGAATTCCACATATTTTTCTTTGAATCTAGAAAGACAGTCGAACTAGAAAGATGCACACTGAAAAAGAAACATTCCCAAACTCTAAGAGTTTTAATATTATGTTGTGGAATAGACATATTCTCTATCCCAACCCCCACCTCTAATTCTGTGTGTATTAGTAAATAAGGGAGATAATATTAAGGAAATGAATAGAATCAGGCTCAGAGCATTGTTTGAAGCACTCAGTGTCTGTTCTTTCTGGTTATTTGAACAAATTGTATTAGTCTATTGGATAAATTTCTCTATCTCAACTTCCTTTATGGTTTCAGTTATTTTCTCATAATCCTCACAGAAATATATTGTTCTGTTCACATGCTGCTAGAGTTTTAGCTTGTTGATATTCCCTCTGAGCAGGGAACGATGGTCCACACATTGTTAATACTAGCCCTCAGGAGACTGAAGTGAGAGGATCCTGGGTCAGCCTGAGCTGTTATGTAGTGAATTCAAGGCTGGCCTGGGCCACATAGGAAGACCTTGTGAATGAATGAATGAATGAATGAATGAATGAATGAATAAATGAATCCTGTTTTGTTTGACTCATAATATATACTAAATTAGTGATTATTCTCCATAGCATAAAATTATGTTCAAGTTTCTTACTTTTTAAGTTTGAGGTTCTTATTTTATGTATTTGACTGTTTGCCTGCATGTTTATGTGTGTACTGTCTTCATACCTGGTACCTGAGGAGTCCAGAAAAGAGCATCAGATCCCCTAGAACTGGAGTTACAGACGGTTGTGAGATGCCATGTGAGTGCTGGGAACTGAAGCTAGGACCTGTAGTGCTCTTAACTACTGAGCAGCCTCTCTAGCCCATGGTTAGATAGCCAGGGCCCTGCTTCCATGTCTTCAGTAAAGTAGTGTCTGAGCTACTGGCAGGAGGGCGTCTGCGCTACTTCTGGCACCCACCTGGATAGCCATGGCTGTGCTCACCATACACTGTACTCTATTTAGTGACACTAGGGCTTGTTTCTCATATGTTTTCCTTCTTTCCACTATGATGACATAAACTCCACTCCAAGCCATTTCATCTATTAAAATAAAATTACACTGAACCTGAGAAAACAGGTTAATTTTAAATGCATTGAGTACTGTTTTGAGCTTTAAGGAAAGCTCCTGTGCTTCTGCTAAACAGACACACTCAGTGTCAACAGTATTTTCAGTGTTCCAGCTTTCAGTGAAAGAGAAAAGGAAACAGTTTAGGTAGTGTATAAGGATAAAGGTAGAGGATCCTGACAGTTTTTACAAACCCCGCTCTTCCAGCCCAGTTTCTCAAAATTCTGTCCTAGAACTAAGGGCCCTTTCCTGCTTATGTCTTAGTGCCAGGCAGATGCCAGAGACAGATTCATTGTAGACTACCATTCTGCAAAGCCTAATGGGTATTCACACAGCTAACCACATCCCCAAAGGCAACACAGCTGCTTCATGTGCCACTCTTTCAGAACTGCAGAAAGTCTTCCAAGTAATAACACTTAAAACCACTGTGCACACATGAATTTAACAGAAATGTAATAGCTCATAACTAAGTAAAGCTAAAGGATAAACTGAGACCCAAAGAATTAGAAACTCTCTTCTTTTAGGGTTTCAGGGCTGTTTTTCTTCTCTTCTTTTTAAAAAGAAAATTTGGACAGTAACCCATATATTCACAGAGCCATGACCCTTTTTCCTTTAGAGAAGTAAATATAGCTTATTCATCCATGATCATAACAGAATGCTCACCCCTAAGTGGGACGCCTGTACCGTACCTTCTCCCCCAAGACTCAAGGATCATTGCAAAGATGGAGTGCAGGCAGAAAAATTGTAAGAGCCAGAGGTGGATAAGTACAAGAAAACTATTTTCTGGATACAACAGGGTAGTCACACATATGAATCCACAGCACTTATGACAGCACAAGAGCTGTGCAAACCAAAGTCAGACTGGGGCCCAGGACAGATGGCAAGTTGGGCAGGAAGTCCCAGCCTTAGCTGAAGGTCTACTGGCAATTGATGGATACTGAGAGGAGAGTCAATTTTCCTTACTGGTCTGATGCCTGACAGATTGACCAGACTCCAAGGCATAGACCCACACCCAAGAGCATTTAGGAAGCACAGATTAGATGTGATAGGACATGAAGAAAACAAGACAAATAATAAGAGAGGACATGACATAAAGGGGTAGAGAAAGAAGGGCTGTGAATATGATCAAAATACATTGTATGAATTCTTGAATCAATAAAATATTTAAAAAAATAACATTTAGAGTAATCCACATAATTCACACAGCCCTGACCCTTTCCTTCTCATAAGTAGACACAGCCTATGCAACTCAGTCATAGGGAGATCATCACTTTGTGGCCCTGGTACCACATGAACAACTTTGCATTTGTGTTTGTACATTATTGTGAAGTTTTAGTTGTTCAAATACCTTGTAGAACTCACAACCCCTTTATAGGTATCAATGGTGTTAATGTAGATAGTGACTTGGTTAAAGTATTGCTTTGGATAGATGATAGATAGAAGATAGAGATAGATAGATAGATAGATAGATAGATAGATAGATAGATAGATAGGCAGGCATATATATTACATTTTGCTACAAAATAGCAGATAGTTTTAGAAAAAAACAATCTCACATTATAAGTTTGCTCAATTATTTGGAAGTTGAACAACACAGGATGTAATTATAAGGAGGGAAGATCTGTAATTTCTAAGAGGAAGACCTCAGTTGTCTAGCACAGTGCATTCTGCAAAGTTATCCAGGTAGTCTCTTGAAATAACTTTTGTTTTCCTCTTTGCTATATAGAAAGTTCTGGGTAGTTTCTTCTATGTTAGAGTAAAAATAAATTAGTTTCTTCAAGATTGTGGTCTAGGTTTTTTCTGGTTATACCAAAGTAAAAGCTTTTTCCATTATGTTTTGTTTCCTACCCTTTGTATTTTCTACATCTGGATCAAAATTCCAGTTGAAAGTGACAAAAATGAGGATGTAAGACTTTCACAGCCTGTTCCAGACAGTTTGCCTAGCTAAGCTTTAAAACCTTCCCTGCAACTTGTTATCTTAACTTCCAGGAAGTTAAGACAGAACTCTGGCTCCTCACCACGGCGATCTCAGATAGACAATAAGTCAAAAATTGATGTCCATCACAGCTAAAGAGTGAGGGAAATGAAAAGAACTACAGGGTTTGCTTCCTTGTGCTTAACTTTTAGCTCCAATTGTACCTTGATGCATATTTTCTTCTGAACAATCCCACCAGGTAGGCAGATTAAGAATTTTAGGATCAGCCAGGCATGGTGGCTCACGCCTTTAATCCTAGCACTTGGGAGGCAGAGGCAGGTGGTCTGTTGGGTGGATATGATAAGGCAAGTGTAGGAAGTGGTGGGGGGGCAGGAAGGGAGAGAGGGAAAGGGGAAATAAGCTCTAATGTGACCTAGGACCAAGGCGGAGAAGGTAATTACATTGGCACCAGCTGTTAAGTTGTAGTGCCACCAGGAATATGTCTACGAGTGAACATTCCAATCCGTCTGTGTTCATTATAAAATTGGGGACTTTTTCCCTATAATGAGGCATAAATATAAATTTAATGAGATCATTGCAACTCTAAATTCCAACTGTGGTAGTACATTCCTTGAGGGTAAAAAATAAAAGTTCAGACCGCTCTTACAGAGGACCCGGGTTCGATCCCCAGCACCCACATGGCAGCCGAGAACCATCTGAAACTCCAATTCCAGGAGAACTCCAGTTCCAGGGGAATCCGACACCCTCTTCTGACCACCGCATCATTGCACGACACGGGTGCACAAACTTGCATGCAGACAGTACATTCATACACATACGGAAATAAATTTTAAAAAATTAAAAAAAATTAAAAAAATAAAAGTTCAGCTGCTGGTATGGAGATCCATCCAAAACACAGAAGCACAAACAAGAAGGCCCTTTACTGCCCACTGTGTGGGAGTAGACATTGTGGTGTAGGGCTAGTGCGGCAAGGCTGCATGGCTTTCCAGGGATGATAGAAGGACAGAAAGGGCATGGATAGCACAAAGAAAGTATCCTGTCCATGTCCAATTTAGTGAACCAGTGAGCTGCTTTGGGGTAACTTTCAGAAGTTTAGGTAAATCTTGAGGACCTTAGTCTAATTACTTACAGACTCTTAGTCTAGTTAATTATTTACCGCTTATATAGTAGGAAAAGGGCTTCATGAAGGTTCTTGAAGGTTCATAAAAGCTCCCGAGTCTCTGTGAGCCTCCCTCTCCCTCCTTTAGGGAATGTTCATAGGCCTGAGCTCATGAGGGTCTCTGCTTCAGGACAGTGATGGTCACGTCTAACCCAGAGCAAACAGTCACTACAGGCAGTTGTACAACTGTTGGAGACTTCTGCTCTTCCATTTACTGCCTTGCCTTCCACAACTCTTTCCTTTAGTAGTCAGGATCCAAACATCAGGTCTAAATCCCAGCCAGAGGCAGGCAAGAGACCACACTGCCTTGAAAATAGCCACACGCTTTCCTTTCAGGTCCGCTGGCTAAAATTTGAGAACTGTAATCTTAGCCTGGGTGAAGCTATGTGCTCAATCAACTAAAATAGCTATAAATAAGGTACAAAAGATGGTTTCGGTATCTTTGGATGTTAGCTTTCTCTACAGAACCTAATTATATTAGAAAAGAATTCATGTATTATATTACTGGCCTTTGTTTCCAAACGTAGGTTAAGAATGAGTGTTGGACGATTTCAACAATTAAAGGAAGATTTCTCACCTTGTGAAATGTTACTCATTTGCAGCTAAATCTAACACCTTATGCTAAGCTAGTCAGAGCCAAATTAAGCTTGTCACTAAGATCAAGACACATGTTCTTAAAACATTGCGTTTTGTCTCTTTGCTTTTTTTCTTCTGATTGGTTTATTTATAATAAAAATCTAGGTTGAGGGATGGAGTTACAGAAACTGACCCTTATAACTGTTACTCTATATGTCATATAACTGATAACCAAATGCTGAAGAGGAAAAAAATGTCTGAACTGTGTCAGTATAGAATGCCCTAGCCTGATCACATTTAATAATTAATTACAGTGTACGGTGCATGCTGGTTTGAGAGTCTCTGTAAAAATAATGCTGGCAAGCCTATTTCTTTCATTCTCCAAGGTTTCTCTTTTAAAAAATTTTTTTTATTATGTGTATGAATGTACTGTCTGCTTGTAGGTCTGTGCACCCATGTCATGCAATGCCGTGGAGGTCAGAAGAGGGTGTCAGATTCCCCTGGAACTGGAGTCAAAGACAGTTCTCAGCCACCATGTGGGTGCTGGGGATTGAACCCAGGTCCTCTGCAAGAGCAGACGGCACTCTTAACCACTAGGCCATCTCTCCATCCCAAGGTTTCTCTTTCTGAACTTAGTTCAGAACTGTGACTTATATCTGCTGCTTCTCTGAACCAGATGATGTGTCATGTTACTTAAGTGTGCAATATTACTGCATACTTTAAGATAATTCAACAGGCAGGTTGAATTTCTGAAAACCAGATTCTATTTGAGAATCACTGGGCAAACCTACTGCTTAATGGAATTTGGTTCATTTGTTTGACTCTTGCAGAGCAAAGTAAGTCATTTTAGAGTTGAACTTCAGAGGGAATCATAGCCTCGAAGTAGCTCTTTACACATAGATTATAAACTTATCAAAAGAGAACATGAAGAAAATTTGTCTAAATGTTTGATTATCATTCTACAAAAGAGGAAGCTGAAGTCCACAGAGGTAGAACAATACCCAAAGGCGCCCACCCAATCAAGCACTGGAATCCAGAACTCCCAGCTATGGAAAGTTACACTTTCTGATTTTCCACACAGGATAACAATAAGAATTTTAGGTTGAATAAACAGAGGTGTCCTGATGCACAGCACACATTCAATAAACTCCCAACCTTAATAGACACATAAACACACATACAGAATGTTTGTAACTACTAAATAAGGTGGTAGTTAACGACAAGCCAGACCACAGACAGAGGAAACACCTTCTAGTTTTCACTTTGATCCTTTTCCTACACTGGTTAACCTACCCTATTTATCTACACATGTGAAACCAGACGCTTTCCAAATATTTGAAGTTGTGTACAACAGATCCTCAAACACCTGAGTACTTCTGAGTGGCACTCAGGGTATGATAAATAGTGCTGATAATGCTGACAGCTACAAGGAAATGAATAATATAGCTCATGTGCTTTTCATAATTTTTATTCCAGGTACTTTTCTATTGCATATATCATTTCATTCCATCTTTATCTTGATCCCATTCTGCCTATAACTGTGGAAACTGACATAGAACATATAAAAAATTTACTCCTAGCCTAGCAGCTTAGTAAGTAATAGAGTTTTGATTAAAACGCAGAGAAAAAGAATGATGCATCTCATGATGGTGCATATAGGAAACAGTGTGAAGAATGAAATGAGCTCTGGGCTTTCCCTTTTCTATTTCCTCTCTTTTTTAAACTTTAACTCACTCTAGAGAGTTGACCTGGTTATATTTCTCAGTTTGTGGCACTTCATAGCTTTGGAACCTTGTAAAGCTCTGTGTGTGTGTGTGTGTGTGTGTGTGTGTGTGTGTGTGTGTGTGCACTTCTTTTAAGCTGTAAATCACCCATCATTTCATACTGGTTAATAATATTGGTACTTAATAAATTACTAAATATATGATTAATTTGATTAAATAAATAGTATAGTTTGATGCTGATCCACCATTGATGACAAAGGCCTTGCTCAGACACCAGAGATGTTCGTGGCTCTCTTAGTCTCCTTCCTTCGTGCAAAACAGTCTGCATTTTAATAACTTACTGGAAGTAACAGGAAAAATTATGTTAAGCTATCTCTGTGGTTTTTGTGTTTTGGCATTTTGACAGTGGAGCGGTTATGCTCTATAATCAAAGGAGAGCATAAAGCAGTCATCACCCAGAAGCTCAGTGAAGATTACTCCCAGAGAATAATTTATAGGACTGAGTGTGAGTTCCTGCAACATGTAAGTTCAAAGCCAGTGGAGCACCCACACTTGCTCATTAACTCCTTCTGAGAACCTGCAAATACAGTAAACCTGATTTGAATGGTACCATACAAATGATTACTAAAATGCTCTCAATAGGAGCAATTTTGTGTGAAAGTTACTCAAGGATTGAATCGACTTTTTGTTGTTGAACAATCTAATTACAGTTAGGCATCACTAATGATCAGAATCATTTTGTCACTCTGCTCATCCTTTTGCTGAAGCCACCTCCCCCTCTTTCATATAAAAGGACATCTGGCACGTGGGGGTGGCTGCGTCATAGCAGCCTCCTCACTCTGCTGTGTTCTCCCAGTAGGCTTCCTCTCTGTCTGTGCAGTCTGGTGTGTTGGTGAGACCAGTCAATCAAAGCAGTTCTTAGTCTCAGGAAGCTGCTGCTCTCGGAGGCTTAATGCACCAAATGAAGGTGCGATCAACACAGACTTCATTCAGCCATCTGTTCAGCAAAGAAACAAATATGGTCCAACATAATCCATTCCATCTCTTCAATCCATGACTTAGATTTCTTTTTAAAACTGTGAAAAGAGAAATTCTGACTAGAGAATTCAATTGGCTGAATGACCCACTCAAGGAACGATCCAATATCTGAAATCATTTAACCACTACTCACACATTTCAGCACCAGGAAACTTGCACTCTTTATTAGTAGATGTAACATTTGGGGAACTGTGTGTCAGACCTGCTTCTCAGTGCTCTGTATATTGGAATCCATCACCATTGCCATTCCTGTTTCTAGAGGAGGGAAACACAATCTGACTCAGAGACAGGGTGAGTAACTCTCTGAAGTTATCCATCAGCAAATGGTAGGATAGACTTCTGACAAAGCTGGGCTGGCTGATGCTAACAACAGCACCAGCCTGGCCCCACAGTACACAGTACGGTACCTACTCTGCTCACTGCCTGGAACTCAAAGGCAGCTAGTGATGCTGCCATTTCTTTTAATAGCTCAAATCAGAATCATAAATGAATGTTTGTTCTGGAATGCTTTTTCAATGAAATCTTGTCAGAATACGGAAAGTATATCTATTTCTATTTCTCATGGAAGGAACAAGACTAATTTCTTCTTGGGTCTCTTACTGCATAGCTTTCATTCTAAATATGCTAGAGAAATAGGATAGGTTTTAAGCTTGTTCAGTGCTGTTCAGCAATAGTATGTATCACAGAATGTTGAACAGGAAGCTCCCATATCAAGAATGGACTTTATTAAAAATTATACTGTTACAGATCTCACCAAACTTTATGGAGCAGTTAATGGACATTATTTACCTAATGGGCACTAAGTATTTTTCATTCTTTATTAAACTCTGTCTTTAAGCAATTTATACTCGAGGGAAATAAATGTGAATGGAGCTGTCACCCACACATACTCCTAAAGGATTTAGGTTCTGTATTCATTTTCAGTGGATTACATTTCAAATCACTGAACTTCAGAATCTTTCTACTTACTATGTAAACTCATCTTAAATCTGTTTTTCTTAAGGTATGTGTTGTAATTGTGGCAACTCGGAATCTAGTTAATTTTATCAGTGCTTTTTCTGCTTTTAAATTTTCAGTAAAAATTGTCTTTGGACTTAGTCTAGGATGCCTGTAAATTTTTCTTTAAGCCAATTCACCTTTATTTTGTTTAATTTTTTCCTTATTTTTGAGAATTTCATACATGTATCCAATAAGATATGACCATGTCTACCTCCTTTCTCCCTTCCAACCCCCCATATCCTCCAGTCACACTCTCTCCCGACTCACTGCCTTCTGTTGATAACCCACATGTGCATGAGTGTGGAACCATCCTCTAAAGCACGGGAAGCCTACGAGCTCCCACATCCTCGATAACGGATGATTCTCCCTCCCTCAGAAACAATCCACTGCCCATAGCTCTCTGCATAGGGTGGGGCTGGAGGCCATTTACCCATCTATGCTGGGATTCGGGTCTGGATTGGTCTTGTGCAGTCAGGTGTGTGCAGGGAGCCACAAGGGCTGCGAGTTCATGATTGCAATAGCCACGCCACGTGCAGAAGACAACACTCACAGCACCCCTCCCATCTTCTGCTTCTCACATCCTTTTGGCTTCCTCTTCTGCAAAGTTCTTTGAGCCTTGGTGACGATTGATATGGATGTTCTGTTTAGGGCTGAGCACTGAGCCTCTTTTTCTCAGCACTTTGACCAGCTATGCATCTTTCCATTGACTACTGTCCACTGCAAAAAGCAGCTTTTCTCACTGGGGCTGAGAGTAGCCCAGGGCTATGGGTATAAACACAAATATGTAGAAGGCAATTTGAGAGTATGACCGTTTAGCAAAAGAACAATAGCAGGTTCTACCCTAGGGCCCATGACCTCCCAATTCATGGGCTTTTGACCGTAATTACAGTACCAGGCATGAAATTCCCTCCTGTGAAGCAGATCTCAAATCCAATCAGCAATCTGCTAGCTCTCCATAGCAGGTGTTCCACTGTTGTGCCAGCGGCCACATCTTGCCTAGCAAGACATTTATTATAGGACATTCCTCAACTTTGTTGTGTTTGTCTTAGAATGCATAAAACAAATGCTATAAGTTTCAGGAGACAAAATTAATATTGAAACAAAGAATTTTCTCAATTTACTATTCTTTGTTTGGATAATCCTATCTTACAGCTGCTGTAGCAAAATAAATATTGTGACATCTTCTTTTAGTCTTAACCTCATCTCTCACTGTAGGCAAATTATACACCCATACAATCTCTAATGTTAATCACGATTAAGTAAAATATTTCTAGCTAGGTGTAATGACATATGCCTTTAATCCCAGCACATGGGAGATAGAGGGCAGAAGGATCTCTGTGATTTCCAAGCCAGCCTGGGCTTCATATTGAGTTCCAGACCAGCTGGGACTACAGGGAGAGTCTGTCTGCAGAGAAGTTTTTATTTGTAAACATTCATGTACATTTACTAGAAACCTGATTCTTCTTTTAAAAAAAACCTCTCATAAGAAATTCCACCATAGGCTGATTTGTTTTTTAACAAAAATTTTTACAAGCCCTTAATTTGTAGTCTCATAACACAATTCCCTATCTTTCCATAGAATCAAGTGTTCTGAAGGTACCTTGAGAGAAAGTTTTTAATTGTTTGGTGTATTCAGGTAGCAAGATTCATTGCATTGATTTTTCTATTGCAAAACATTTTTGTGAAAATTTACATAACCAGTTCTGGGTATTGGTGAGGTGGGAAAAACCAATTAGCATACTGACAGATAAACATTAAATTTTTATAGTCTGCCATTATTCTACTTGATGCTGGCTTAATGTATTCATGAAGTTCAAGTTTATTTGTGATAGAGATTAAGTATTAAGAGTCAGGTCTAGTAGGGGGAGCAGTGACACATTTTGAAGTTCACTGCAAGGCAATGCTCAAAAATGTCCTAGTTCTCCCCTGCTGGCCTTGAGACATTCTTTTTGAAAGACATTGTAGAAAATCTGTTAAAATACAAATGTGTTATTTTTATATGGGAATATCTCATTACTTATAATTTTAACAAAGCCCCAAAGAAATAAGATGTACCATCTAATATTGCCAAATTAAATAAGGACTGTGAAAGTGAATTTCTTGTTACACTTCAAGTTAAGTGGTAGCTGTTCTATCTCACTTCTAGAATTTGAAATCGAAGTCAGAAAAGGAAATCATTTCAGATTTGTATTGGAGACACAATGGTCAGAGACAAAGTGAGATAGAGGTGTTTGTGTAATTTCCAAAAGTAGAGCAAAGGCAAATGATGGCGTCAACATATGGTAAAATTAAGTCAGGAAGTGCTGTACTGTGATCACAGTGGGACTGACTGAGAAGTAATGGTGATAATTCTTTTTTCTTTTCATTTGATCAGGGTTTCATGTAGCTCCAGTCATCCTTAAACTCGCTATATAACCAAGGATAATCTTAAAATTTGCCTCCCAGTGCCGAAATTAACAAGCATGCATCACCCCCAACCCCCACCAATGCTGACAGTTTCTGTTATATTATGGAACACAGACTTGTTCTGTTCTCTGAGTTTCTCTGGGTTGCATCTCCACCATAGTACTATTTCCTTAGTTGTCTGAGTGGTGAAGTTGACTGTCTCCTTTTACTTCCTAAAGGAAAAAGAATCTTGACTTTAGCAATCATCATGCTCATTATTTCCCTGCCCACCCTCTGTAGAGCCGTGTGCTGCCAGAATGAAGGCTGTTCCTCCCTGTAGGTCCACCCCGACTGAGTTTCCTGCCTCTGAATCACATTCTCCTAATGAAGAACTCTACTGTCGTGGTAAGAGAGCCAAAATAGGCCAACATGTCAAATTCAAAGTGCTAAGGAAGTGCTCTGCAGAAAACTTTCAAAGAATTTTCAAAGAATAAAAACTAAACAGAAGGGTAGCTCATATGGGTTGGTGAGGAGAGGTCTCTGATGAGGTAGCATCTGAGCCACAACCTGGAGGATTAAAGGACATGGCTGAAGTGACCTAGAAGTGCTCTGGGAAAAGGCAAAGACCTTGAGATACTGGTGGACTTGGCAACCGCAGGGACCAATGAAGTAATCCAGGATCCTGAAGCAAAATGATCAAAGAAGAGTAGTAGCAATGAACATAGATATAGTGATCATCCAGGATGAAGAGGTCCCTGGCAGGTCATGGCAAGGATGGGAGATGGGACCTGGTGGGTGGGAGATGGGACTCATGGGACCCGGTGGGTGGGAGATGGGACCCAGTGGGTGGGAGATGGGACCCAATGGATGGGAGATGGGACCCGGTGGGTGGGAGATGGGACCCAGTGGGTGGGAGATGGGACCTGGTAGGTGGGAGATGGGACCCGGTGGGTGGGAGATGGGACCTGGTAGGTGGGAAATGGGACCAGGTGGGTGGGAGATGGGACCTGGTGGGTGGGAGATGGGACCAGGTGGGTGGGAGATGGGACCAGGTGGGTGGGAGATGGGACCCGCTGGGTGGGAGATGGGACCTGGTGGGTGGGAGATGGGACTCTGGGTGGAAGATGGGACCAGGTGGGTGGGAGATGGGACTCAGTGGGTGGGAGATGGGGCCCAGTGGAGGGTTTTGTTTCATTTGGGCAGTACTGAGGATTGAACACAGCAGTGTCACACACACACACTAAGCATGTACTCCGTCACTGAGCTTTATCTCCACTATCCCCAATCCTCTTTTTTTTTCTTTTGGTTCTTTATGATACAGGGTCTCCCTGTAGTTCCAGCTCTCCTGGAACTTGCTAAGTGGACCAGGCTGGCCTCAAACTCACAAAGATCCACCTGTCTCTGCCTCCCAAGTGCTAGGATTAAAGGTGTGTGCCACCACGCCCAGCCCCCAATCCTCTTTTTACCCATTTTTTATATAGGATCTCATTAAGGGATCCACACTGGTCCTTAGTTTACTCTGGTAGTGCTTGTGCCTCACCCTCTTAAGGACTGCAGCTGTAGGCCACTAGACCTGGTGATGGTGATGCTTTTTACAGAAAGGTAACAGCAGACCAGAGCTCTGGGCAATGCCCCGTTGGATATGCCCAAATTGATGCACTAAATGGGCTGCAGATATTCTGACCTGACATTTTGAGGGCAGGTCAGGCTTGAGAAGTAAACTTAAGAACTGTCAGACTGATAGGATTTCAGTTAACTGGCCCTTCTTTGAAATACTCATACATCTTCACTGTGTGACTGACTTGAGTATGATTACCTAAAGCCCAACATAGGCTGAAAATTTTCACTGGGAGAAAGAGAACAGATTGCAATGGGGCAGAAATAATGAAGAAAATGCTGAGGAGGGAAATGGAAGGAAAGTAGCTGAACACGGGATGCTTTACCTGCTCTACAACGTCTGTGTTTTGACACAGAACTCACAGATGATGCTGTTTGCCCAGTCCTCCTATATTAACTGCTTGTCTTGTTGCTGTAACAATGTACCCCCACAAAAGCAGTTTAAGGAAAGCAAGTTGCTTTTGACTCAAGGTCTGAGAATACAGTCTACTGTGGTAAGGAGTCCGGGCGGCAGGAGCTTCACGTGGCTGGTCGTGTTGCATCCAGAGTCAGGAGTGGACAAGGAGTGCTGTGCTCAGCTCAGCTTCTCCTTTTTATCTGGTCCAGGACCCCTGGGCATGGAACGGTGTGACACACACTTAGGGTAGGTCTTCCCACCTCAATTAACCCAATCTAGGAATTTATGTCATAATATGCCCAGAGGCTTGATTAGATGGTAGTTTTAAATCCCATCAAGTTGATAACTGAAATTAATCATCATATCCCAGAAATGAAATATTAGCTAGACCCATACATTTCTACATATGACCCTTGTTGAACTTGAAACACCAAATATCTACCATAAACTCTAGACAAATGTCTTGTTTAACCCTAGAAAGCACTAAATTGGTTTCAAATTCTGCCAAATATTCAGTTTTGCATGTATTCATTGCAAATGATAGAGCGATGACTCAGCTTTGCATTTAAGAAACCATACTACCATGACCGAAAGAGTCAGGTTGCTCCCAGCTCCATCAGGCAACATGCCTTTACAACTCTGTTGGTAATGTACCATACAACATGCACAGGATGGTGGTGTGTGCTCATCTCACCAGGAGTAGACACTCCTAATGCACAGCTCGTATCTGGGACACAGGAGCTTCTAGCACATGAGACCAACTGTGTAGTTCATATGGGAAGAAAGGCAAAGACAGAATCTACTTCAGTGTAGAATGCAATGACCTTAATAGTAACTGGGAGGTTACTATTATGGTCAATGTTACAGAAGAAACATTTCAGTTTGAAATTTCAGGTAAAAGTAGATCTATTCGAAAGCATAAGATTTTTTGAGACATTCAATTGTTAATAGAACAGTTCATTCTTGTTTATCTTTTTAAGCCTTGTTACTAAGAAGTTTGAATTCTCTGAACTTTGAGTACATTTGGACACCTTTTACTTTGGTAGCCATATGCTGTTATTTAATGTCTTAGTGATGAGACATCCACAGTCAGAGGTCCTATAGACGGAGGGGCAGGTGCCTATGTCTTCTAGCTTAGTTTTAAGGTGTCTGAATTGAGGATCATTTTGTGAAAGCAAAGTTAAAATATTACTGATGACTTTTAGTATTGGCAAAATGAATTTAAGACATTGAGATTAGTGAAATACAGGGATCTAGCCCTATCCCCTTCCTTTTCAGATAAAGAAGGAAGGAAACAGGCCCTCAAAACTTTAAGTGACTGCATCCCTCAAAGCAACATAGAGGTCACACATATACAACATTACAAGAAATGGTAATGACATCAGGGGTTATCGGAGAGTTTATGATTCAGTACCCAAAGAGGGCCCATGTGGTGAGCCTGCATAATGCAAAGGGATATATATATATATATATATATATATATATATATATATATATATAAAATCTGCATGAATATGTATACATATGGATGTATATGTAAATGTATTTATTCATAGATACATAAGTAGGTATAGAAATAGGTAAAGATCAGAGAACCAAAAATAATATTCAAAATCAGATCTTATGAGATAGAACGCATTAAAATTAGTGATAAAGGTAAGACTAAACACTCTTGAAAACAATTTGTGTCTTGAAAAGATGCTTACTCCTAAATGTTCTTCCTTATGAGGCCTTTTCCCCTTGCCCTAATGATTTGAAAGGCACAAAAGCCACGTGATTCTTCTTTTCCTACTCATTTATGTGACCAGGAAAGTAAAAGGATACAGGCGTATTCCAAGGTAAAAAGAATGGATGAGATAATTCCAGGAAAACCCCCAAATAGCTCATTAGCCTTATGCCAAATGTATATGAAGTAATTTACTTTTTATAATGTTGGTGCAGCTGAATAAAATGATTTCATCTTCGAGTGTGTCAGTGATTATAACTAAACTGTGACTCACTCATCTGTCGGCTTCTTCTTCCTCTTGGGGAGGAACGATCAGAATCAGGATGAATAAAAATATTAACTGAGCCGCAATGGGTGGTTCCAAAGACAGCCTGATCCTTGGCAAGCAAAAAAATGCCATGTGTGCTTCCTGTCTTTATAGTTTACATGTATCTATGACAACGTAGTTTCGCCGGACTTTATTATGGCTTACCGTGTAGTAGTAACAGATTCAGACTCAAGGAAAGTCAGGCCCATGTGCTTCCCACGGTTCCAGACATTTCTGAAGATGCTGCTGTACTGATTGGGAGGGTTGGCGCTCACCACCCAGGAGTTTCTCCTCTGGAGAATGGGAGTCTACTTGATTCTTTCCTAAGCATGTCGTCTTAATTTTCTGAGGGGAACTCAGGGGCCCAGCTTGTGCTCTTAGCATTGGAGCACGGGAGTCCAGGCTGCTTAAAGTAAGAGTGAGGATGGGCCTGGAACACTCTATGGCAAGTGATAAATCTGAACAGATGAGATCTTCCTGACCCTGCCTGCTCTGTTGGATGCCATGCTATCTCCTACCCATCCACAACTGGAAGATCATCTATTAGGGATTCTTGTTGTCATGGGACAGTAAACAATAGTGTTAGCACCCAAGCTCCCATGAATTTGTCATAATCTCCCCTGTCCCCACTTCATGTATTAAACTGTGTTTAATCTGCATTTGACTAATATAAGATCAAAGAGGCTAGAAATGCTTATTTCCTCCCACCCAAGCTCTTAACCAAATGAACTGTGAGGCTGAGGTAGAAGCATGTACTCTTTCCAAAGTAAAAGATTTCATTTTACTTCTCAAGACATATTAACTGAGATAGGGTCACATCCAGGGAAACCCCCAGGTTCTGGCTTATAAAAGGCCTGAAATAAAAATGGTCTCTTGAAATGTTTGATTCATGAGTTAAATGAGGAATTAGTAATACTATCCTCCGAGCTAGGGGCTGTAGGAAAAATGGAGTCAGATTTTTGGGAGAAGAGACTGTTCTAGTTTGTCTTCTATTGCTGTGACAAAACACTCTGACTGACACCAACTTGGGGGAGGAAAGCTTACATCTCCTGGGTGACAGTTCATCACTTAGGGAGCCCAAGGCAGGAACTCAGGGCAGGAACCTGGAGGCAGGAGCTGAAGCACAGGCCATGGAGGAGTGCTGCTTACTGGCTTGCCCTCCTGGCTCATGCCCAGCCTGCCTTCTTATACAGTACACAACAACCTGCCCAGGGTGGCACCACTCATTGTGGGCTGGGCCCTCCCACATTGTTCGACAATCAAGACAATTCTCCATAGATGTGGCCACAGGCCAATCCAATGGAGCCAATTCCCCAATTGAGGCTCCCTCAACCCAGGTGTGTCAAGTTGACACTAAAGCTATCCAGCACAGAGACTAACATGAACCCAACACAACCCAAGAGATAAGTCTGAATTGGAACTTAGAGGTAGCAGTGTAGAAACTGGAACAGTGCAGGGATGATCAGTCCAGTGAGGATCTGGGCTGGCTTTAGTTTTGATAATTCTGAAATCTAGGATCATGAGCAAAACACTACTATAAATACTTATATTACATAGAAATTTTTAAAGACCATTTACTGCATACAAGTAGTTATTTTATGTGCAAATCATGTTTATGTAGCCATTAAAAATAAAAAAAAAAAAACCCAGACAACCCATTCTGGCATTATTTCCTGGACTAGGTATTCATCTATAATTTTGGAGGAATATGAGTTTTCTTCATAAATGTTCCATAATTCTTACTTTTCATATTTCTCCCTAATTCAGATGCTCTTTTCCTCCAGTATTTCCTTGATGACACATTTATCACAAGCACATTAAAAATAACCAAGAGCACGCCTTTAATCCTAGCACTTGGGAGGCAGAGGCAGATGGATCTTTGTGAGTTCAAGGCCAGCCTGCTCTACAGAGGGAGTTCCAGGCCAACTGGGGCTACAGGGAGACCCTGTCTTGAAAAGACCAAAAAAAAAAATAGCCAAGAATATTAAATCATAACTTGTGTTAAATAACTATTCTAATTCCAAAGTTTTTACCAAGGAGAACAAACTGACATGTTTGTGGGTCACCGACTCTTGTATTTGCTTCCAAAGTCCAGAACAGCAGTCATCCACATGAAAAATAGCTTCAGATGCGACTGTGTTCCCAAGCTGTTGTAACTTAGCGGATGATGACATGAATGATTCTTCCAGTTAGAAAGCATGATGAAAATATTGGTCAGAAATACAATGTGCTTAGCTATTTCAACCCTGTTTCTTCAGTGTCAATAGACTTTGCTCTTTAAATAGGAGCTGTGCAAAAGAATGTGCCATTTGGAATAGAAGCTGTGTTTGTGATTTAGCTCTTTCAAAGGGCTCCTCTACTGTCAATTCCAACACAACACAAAAAAATACCAATAATTCTTGACACTCCCAAATCTCTGCCACTTTTAAAGGTGATTATAATTTATAGACTAAACTTTAGATGAGTTTTTGTTTCTTTCCTTTTTTTGGTATAGAGTATAAAATTGATATTATCTTGGTTACAAACTCTAAAATTGAGAACCTCAGTGGAAGGATTCTTAAGGTAATGGAAAGACATGTTATAAATAGATTACTTCTAAATCTTATTTCTGAAGTTAAGTAAACTGGGCAGCTGAGAGGACAGGCTAAATGTCTTAGATTTCTATTAACGCACATCCTTTCTTATACTGATGCTATCAGAAATATGAATCTTTAACAGTCTTTTTCTTCTGAATTTTAATAAGTGAATGAGTCCTTAAAAATTGTCTTCTGGGGCTGGAGAGATGGCTCAGAGATTAAAAGCATGGCTGCTCTTGCAGAGGACCATGGTTACAACCATCTGGAATTACAGTTCTAGGGGAATCCAGTACTGAACTCGGTGAGCATTGCATGATCATGTGACATGAGTACACTTACATAAATGCAAGCAATACACTCATACACATAAAATCATAAAATATTTTTTAATTTGGGTTCCAGTTAGATTCTGTTTAGTATCTAGAATCACAATACTAAACATAGTGGTTTTTAATTAAGTGTTCAATGAATATTTTTGACTAACTATACTTTCCTAGATTATTACAATTCAGACAGTAATAAAAACTTTCTATGTTCTTGTTCTTGTGTTTTAAAACAAGTCTTTCATTTTATAAATTAAAAGTTTTGCTTACTTTCATTTCTAGATATATGTGTGTGTGAGAGAGAGAGAGAGACAGATTAAAATAGAATAGAATGGGAGGTAGGCAAAAGAGAGTAAAGGAATATATAAACTGAGAAGCAAGGCTCTTATCAGGAGGAGAGGTCCCCAAAAAGGAGTAGGGAAATGAGAAAGGGCAATAGGGGACATGAGTAAGAACAAAACATTATGATGTCCCAATGTCACAATGGAATCCATTTATGAACTAAACCAAAAAAATCACTTAAAAATATGCACATAAAATGAATTTTTGCCCCCCCAACCTTAACAGGACGCCCACTTTAGTGGTAGAATATGAACACCACCACCAAAAAGCAATTAGAGAACATGCCTGGAAGCTCCCTGGAACCTGAGCTTTTTGTTGGACGCTGGCTCTGACTTGTCCTAGCTGTTGATGGGCATGCATGTATGTCTGTGAAGTTGCTACCACTACCAGAAAATGAGTTGTTTACTTTTTGAACTGTTCATATTTTTTGCTTCCTCCCCCAATAAATGACATTACATACGATCCATAACAAAAGAAGTTCAGACAGGGAACATCCTAATAAATTATAGTATCAATTGGAAATTTTCTAGGTGCCATATACAAGTCATTGCTTTCCTCGAACATACCGAGCTAGAACTGAGATAAGCATGCGTGATCCCAACATGGTTTCTGGGTTTCCATTACTAAGTGCTCCAACATAAATGATGAAATGCTTGCATTTTCCATTTAAAGAGAATGAATTATACTACAGTCAGTGGTTATAAAGTTCTTTAAACCTCCAGGCAGACACACTCTAGCTGTGAGTCTGGAGTACACAGTACAATAGTCTCTGGATGTTGTAGATAGGTTTCACAACCAAGAATCCCAGAGGGTCTCTAAAGTAACTCATGACCTGGCCCCTCAGTGGCACTCTTTCCAGAAGATGAATCTGGACTGCCTAGGAAAAATTCATGTCCTCATGCATTTGGAAAATTAAGAGATCTTTTCTGCTTTTCCAAGAGTTGAAAATGCCAAGGATTTTTTTAAGGAGTTGATTGTTTCTGTAGATAAAAGGAGACACATGACTAATAAAGATCAGACCAAATAAGATTTAGTTACTTTAATAAAATATGCCAAAACCTTATTAGAGTGTTCCAACCATTACTACATTTAACAACCTTGTCAAATAAATATGGGTTTTATGAAAGAATAAATTTTTGTTAAAGTATGTTTAACTGTTCTCCAATGGATAATTTAAGGAGAAATTTGTATGTTTTCCTTTCCTATTTTTGGTGGATTGAGTGACAGCTTTAGCTTTAAATAGTGGTGGGGTCTGAAGGACTATATTAGGTATAAAAAAATGAAGCATGCCAGGAACATGTGAACTGGCTTAAAACTAGAAGTGAGATCATTTAGGTTGGTATTTTACTAAGAAACTGGAGAGAAAGAGAAAGAACTCGATAAATGTAAAATACCAATTTGTTTTCATACACAGAAATCTTAAAACACTTTAATAATTTAGCATGGACACATTTACATTCTTTCTTTCTTTTTTTTTCTTTTGAGACAGGGTCTCCCTGTAGCCCCACCAGGCCTGAAACTCACTCTATAGACCAAGCTGGCCTACTCACAGAGATCTGCCTACCTGTGCTAGGATTAAAGGCGTGCACCACCATGCCCAACATTTTTTGTGTTTGTTTGGTTTTTTGTTTTATTTTGTTTTGTTTTTGTACATTCTTTCTGACAAGAGTTTCTAACCAGACTGCTAATAACTCAGCTTTAAGAAACAGTCACTAAACATTTCTTAAATTTAGATATATCTTTAAAGGAGCATTGATGTTTCCAGTTGCGGTTGTTTGGCATGCATCTTCCTGTCATTTTAAGGATACATCTGGGTTATTTGAGATCATTAAGCCAAAGCTCCCCTGGCATGAATTCCCTGTTATTAAAAAGTAATCAGAATGCATGTCGGTAATTTTCTCATGGCTACTAATATTCCCCTGGCAGCTCACCATAGGACGCGTTTCCACCATGTTGTCGTCCTCTGACCTCACCAACTCCCCCTCAACATTCACTAAGGGCCTTTGAAGCATCTTTAGATTTGCCATCCTACCAGGCTGGCATATGGACAAATGAAGAGGATACTTTCAACATGAAGCAACTCAGCTCCACATGCCCATCGAAGTAGGATCACAATCATGATTCATAGAATCACAGTGATTTACACATCGATTTAACTACATTTTTAAATCATTGTGTTATAATAAGCTCATGGTCTATTAAAATCCCCAGACTTATTTCACATCAGCTCATTCATGACATTTGTTTTAGCCGCACTGCAGGATTTCATCTTTATTCCTGCTGAAGTTTAATGCTGTCATGGTCGTTTGTCTTTCTACCTTGTTGCTCATCTTCTATCATGTGTGCCTTTTGCAGAATCAATAAGAATCACATTTCATTTTCCCCGAAACAATGTAGAAGTCACACAGCCAAAAGAAGAACATCCTTACAATGATTTTCCATTCACCTGTTATTCCACTTGTACATTCCACTTGCCCATTTGGTGCATAGGGACATCATAAAAGAATCTCACCAAATTCCTTTCCAAATTCTAGGGAACCATTCTCACAAACCAAGAGAGTAGTGTTATATAGATGATAATAATATGACATTTCTAATATTAGAGGTAAAATAACTTTAACGATGAAAAATTAAGATTTTTTATTGTTTATTTTCAGTAGATCCAAAAGAATACTGAACTGTCCAGCAAAATATCAGAAATATAAATTTAATAAATTCATATATCTGCACGCAGGTTCTCCTCCTCTTTTGACCATCGTTTTCCTCCTTAGATTTCCTACAATGAGTCAAATTGCCCAAAATATATATGAAAAGACCTAATATAAAGTTTCATTCTAGATTAACTTAGTAAGAAATATATTATTAGGAAATTATTGTGGCACATACCTTTGATCCCAGAGCTCGGGAGGCAGACCCAGGGGGATCTCTGTGAGTTCAAGGCCAGCCTGGTGTACAGAGTGAGCTCCAGGCCAGCTGGACTAAAGGGAGACCCTGTCTCAAAAAGACCAAAGGGGAAAAAAAAATAAAATGAACACTAATCAACCAAATTAAAATGATTTTCTACCACTCCCTCAAAATCCAAATTCCACATGAGTGGGGGTTTCACCATTATGTCTCTGAGATACTTATAAAAATACATTTATAACATTGGCAGTAGACAATAAATTTTGACATTGCCCAGGTATATAAATGTTATTTCAGGTGTTCAGGAAGCAGGTGTATTCAATCAGAAGAAAATGTGACTGTGTCTTTAGCAGTCAATTAGCAATGCATGGAATTATTTCACTGTAATCATTTCATAAAATAACATTGCCATCAAAGTAAGTGAATTTCTTACAATTCTGACTTAGAAAATCAGAATAAATCAGAATAATGCTTTCTATTTGGACTTGCACAGTAGTGGGCAAGAGAAATTTTTTTGTTACAAGCAGCCATTAGTTTCCTCTTGGTCTAGGAAGAGTAAGTCCATGGTTCTGGGATAATAGTCCCTACATTAGTCATAAACCAGTTTAGCTTTCTATCAGACTTTCTTTTGACATTTTCTTATTTCTCTTATCTCTTACCCTGTATAATCTACTATATAATTAAGCACTATACATCAAGGTTTGGGGGCAGGGTCTTAATTTCAAACATCATGTCAAGATGCCATAAAGGAAGGCACCTATTCTTTGCTAAGACCCAAGAGAACAAAGCTGCCTTGTGAGTGTCAGCTTGTTGCTCTGTTGTCTTGCCAGAGTCATTACTCTTAGTCTCAAATATCTAACCTCGGAAATGAAGTACTTGATCAAAGGTCCCTACAGTGTTGGAATTTAGAAAATAAACCACACGCCAAATCATATCTCTCCATTCCCTACTAAAACATATAATGTTTGCTTCAATTTATGTCCTAAGTAGGAAATGAAATATGCAAAACTAGCTGGCCATGAGGGCACACGCTTTTAATCCCAGCACTTGGAGGCAGAGGCAGGCAGATCTTTGTGAGTTCCAGGCCAGCCTGGTCTGCATATCGAGTTCCAGGCTGAAGTTACAGGGAGACCTTGTCTCAAAAAGCCCCCCCCCCAAAAAAAGAAATATTCAAAACTACATTAAGTAATTTCTTTATGTCACATTATTTTTATACTCTTTTTATAATGGAATGAATAACTGATATTTATTTTATTAGTTTTTTGAAACAGGGTCTCCCTATAGCCCCAGCTGTCCTGGAACTCAGTATGGAGACCAGGTGATTTGGGGTTGGGGGGTTTTTATTGGGGGGTTGGTATTTTCGAGACAGGGTCTCCCTTAGTCCCAGCTGGCCTGGAACTCACTCTATAGACCAGGCTGGCCTTGAACTCACAGAGATCCGCCTGCCTCTGCCTCCCGAGTGCTGGGATTAAAGGCATGTACCACCACTCCTGGCACTAAAGATGAATGGCGCTAAAGACGGTTCTTAGCTGCCATGTGGGTGCTGGGAATCGAACCCAGGTCTTCTGCAAGAGCAGTCAGTACTCTTACCTGCTGAGCCATCTCTCCAGCCCCACATTATTTTTTATAACAATATATAAAAATTAGAATGGAAGTTTTAAACCTTTAATGTAGAGGGGGATTCTACAAAGCACACAATTCAATTTGAAAAGTAGTTCTTTGAAAAGATCAAGGATCTTCCCCCTCGAAAGAGGCATTGCTGCTTCTCTGCACACTGATGGGAGGAGAAGCCACTCCTACCCTATGAACTGATGCCGGTTCTATCAGGACACTACCACTGTTCCAACCATCCCATAATTCATTATGTAACATTTATAGACATCGATTTTCCTCCAACTATCATCCAGAGTTATAAGCTGTCAAAGCTAATGGGAGACTTTCTAATCATTTCAGCCTTTCAGTGTCACTCTCCCTTACCTTCAGTAGTTTGGACTATAGCTGGTCTAGCAGGCCAATGCTTGCTCCAAATGTCTCTTTAAGTTTGTCTCCTCTTATTCATGGCACTGTTAAAAAAAGCTTAGCTAAATGAAAAACTGGTTTAAGGGAGAAGGAAAAGCTTCCTGGAAAGCAGAATCCTTCTCTATTCCAGCATGCTGCTAAACTGGGGGTGGGAGAGGAGAGGAGAGAAGTATACAAATCAGCCTAGTAATGGCGGACCTTGTCTCAATCTGAAGTAATGTGATAAGGCCCCTTGATTTTCAGGAAATTCTAGGTTTGCTTATAGCATAGTCAAGGGTAAAGATCTACTTCAAAATGTTTAAAACTTTAGTGATTATTAGTTATACTTTTTACCAATCAGTGCAGGAAGGTATAGATTTAATCCTGCTGCAGCTATGGAAGATGATAATGATGATAATGACATTGGTGTAAGTTGTACAGGTGCTCCAAAATAGACCTAACTGATTTGAATCCAGTTTCACTTGACTCCATGGCCCATATCTATTAGTGCATTTTCTGTGACTAAAAACCAATATCATAGAATTATAACCTATAAAGATGGGTACTTATTTTGAGCTATAGTTCTAGAGCTCTAGGCCTGTGAGAAACATTTGGTGATGCTTTTCTTGCTGACAGGGTCCCGAAGCCACACAGAGCACTGTAGGACCAGAAACAAGGACCATGTCCGGTACGTCTGATGTTTATGATCTCTTCCTCTCTTCCTAGGATGAAATCTTAATACATGAAACCCTTGGAGACACAAACCATATTCAAACCACAGCACCATTCTTCCAATACTGTTCAATTCACTATCACAGTGTTATGGGAATACTCTAATTAAATGTATGCAAATCTTTTACATAACATGCCTGCCTCATCAAATTCTCCTTGGGGAGATCCTTTATTTTCATAAGGAATCTGTTTGTCCTTTGATTTATGTAATATAAGCCTATGGAAAACTCCATAGGCTTATATTACATAGGCTTATATTACATTACTATTAAGTACTATTAAGTTGAATAAATAACTATCTTTAATTTCACTTTAAAAAGTGAAATTCAAGCATTTAGGGGTACCCATTAATTATCTATAAGGACTCTAATTTAAAAGTAAAAAGACACCATGAAAGTAGGCTGCTGGATCAATATTACATGTGAATATTTGAAGTAAAATGAAAGCAGTGTTCAAAAGCATATTGCTGACTTGGCGCACGTGTGTGTGTGTGTGTGTGTGTGTGTGTGAGTGTGTACGTTTCTATGTGTGTGGTCTTCATATATATGTGGTATATGTATGTGTGCAGACATGCATTCAGGTGTACGTGTACACGTGTGCATGTGGAGACCAGAGGCTGACACTGGTATCTTCTTCAATCACTCTGCACATTAATTTTTGAGACAGAGTCTTTCACTGAACCTGGGCCGTAAGGCCTTAACAATTGGCCAGTCTGACTTGCCGGTGGGCCTCAGCGATCTACCACCACCATTGACTTCTTTCTTCAATGTGTATTTAGAGAAATCTATAAGTATTTTGAGTCGTTTGTGTCATAATCTCCAAAATAAAAAATTGCAAGATTCCTTGAAACCATGCTCTTTTATCAGGAAATTTTTCCAGGTATCAGGCAATTTAATACGACTTAAATGAATGCTGTAAGTTCATCTAAAAATCATGCTTACTTTCTCCTTTTAGGATCTGTACTCATTTCTCCTCATTCCTAGAAATGTTAACTGTGTTCTGATTCCAATTCAGTATGTAATCTGGCTTTTGCATACTATAGGCCCATCCCTAAGTTCCATTAGCTTGCCAGTAGAGGAGTGTGTAGCTTTCTCAGAAGCAGCAACAGTCAGTTTTGTACCACCCACTCAGAGCCAGAGGAGTTGATGTCTCATATTGGGGGGGGGGTGCAATTTAGAGAAAGTGATTTAGACAAAGTATTCAGAAAGGAGGTTAACATATATTCTTGTGTTTTCAAAACTCAGGAAATGCAAAGGACAAAATGAACTCATTGGAGTTCTCTTGTAAATATATCAAAGCAGCACGCTGACATATTTGAACAGATAAGCGATGCTAAATGTCCACATGAATTAAGTCATTCATCTATAATTGAGTAGTGAACTCATTTAACAATTATGAATATTTCTTATCTTCCCACAGAAAAGAAAGTGCATTTATCACTTAGGGCATTTTAACCTGATAGGTTGGTACAAATTATCTCATTTGAAAGAATATGTATACTAGTTGGAGTTTGATATAGGACCTTAATGTGCTGAACATCTTCATCTTTGTGTTTAAAATATTGTCTCTAAGCAATCTAATACCCCCCAATGTTTCCTTACCATTTAGACTATCTACGTGTACTTTTTTTATTCATTTATTTTTATTTTTTATTGGTGTTTTGTGTATTTCAGACATCATTTTCAATTCAGTTCAGGCATATTCCCCTTTCCCTTCCCCCCACCCCACCCCACCCCAGATCATGCATTCTGCCATAACTGTCCTGTATCTTTCTCTCAGTCTTTTTTTTTTATGCTTAGGAATTCACATTTTCCTCCATTAATTTTATATTACTCTAAAATATGGATACATACTCTCCACCCATATAGAGTAATTACAGAGTCTGAAAATAATTGGTGGGTGGATTCTAGAGCCTATTGAGAGATTCATATTATAACAACATAGTTGCTTTCAGATAAACAGAAATATAACAATAATGTTATTCAGCTTGCCTTTCATCTGGGGGATTTGGTGTTAGCATCCACAAATGAGGGAAACCATTCTGTTTGTCTTTCTGGGACTGAATTACTTCACTAAGACTATTTCTAAATAGCCATACCAATGTGAGAGATTAAAATTATTCTGTGGAAAATCCTTTTGGAGCCACTCCTTCCCTTAAATTTCAGTTCAAATTTAATTGTCTTTGGTTTTTTTTTAGTTTTTTTTTAAATTTTATTATTATTATTTTTATGTGTATGAGTTTACCGTCTGCATGTAGGTAGGTGTACCCGTGTCTTGCAATGCTGCGGAGGTCAGAAGAGGGCCTGGATTTCTCTAGAACTGGAATTAAAGATGGTTCTTAGTAGCCATGTGGGTGCTGGAAATCGAACCCGGGTCCTCTGTAAGAGCAGATCGCACTCTTAACCACTGAGCCATCTCTCCAGCCCCTTAATTGTCTTTGTTTTATTGATGACCCTTAATTGTCTTTGTTTTATTTATTATGGTAAAAATGGGGGAAAGACTTTGCCTCTGCTTTTCTTAAGAATAAATACCTAACAGTAACAACAACAGTAATAATAATATGAATGTAAGAAGAAGTCTAAGTGTTTGAGCACAGCCATATTGATACCCAGACATGAACAATCAAACCTTATAGAACCACCACTCAAAAGTAAAATCGCCCAGTCCAGCCTCCCATATACATTGAATACAAATATCCCTCTGCTCCAAACACACAAAAATGATATGTTGATAATGGAAAGTCGGGTACAATTAAAAGATTGTGACATGAAGTCTTGTTGCTGAAGCTTGAGCAACAATACAGTCTGTTGCTATTCATGTACTGGGAACAAAGGATATTCCCATCCCTAAGTAAAGCAAATCCATTGTCAGACACATCTGGAGATACTGATTATAGACATAAACTTTGTCAAGAATTCACTTAAGTAAGTATGGCCCCATGCAACCTGTGCAGAATCATTCTAGCGCCTTGCTGCCCTGAGCTCTCTGCTCTGTGCACTGCCTTCTTTGTGTACAGGATTTGCATTTTATGACTCACTATTTTGCAGCCTTGGCCCCGTTTCAACTCCAACTTAAGAGAAGACTTGAAGTGCTGTCTTGAGTAGTGTGCAAACACTCTAGGAAATTGGTGCCTTCCAGAATAAGCTGTGCTTGTTATGTAAATACAAAGACACTTTTTCAGAACAGAACAGAAGATGCTAGATTCTCTTTCATTGAAATTGCCTAAAGAATTCTCAGTGCTGGAATCTTAAATGACTTTTATACAAATAAGAGAAATAGAATCATGCATTTTTATTAGTCACCTAAGAAGCCTTCGGGTTTCAGGTTCTTGTGCATTCAATCATCAAGGCTCTTCTTTTGGCAACTTGGAAAATGTCTTAACCTGATTAGGAGGTTAGTCATTTCACGTTTTGACAACTAAAACAATGTGAAGTTTAAAAAAAAAAACCTCCCAAATGACACAACAGGACGCATCATCACTTTAAAGATGAGAAGCTCCAGCGTCTGTGGCGCCATCCTTTCTTCTACTTAGTCCTCTTTTTGCTTTTTGAGTGTCAAATGTTTTGCAAATATCTGCACTTGAATTCTAACAATAAGTGTTGATATTAACTCTCTACTTGATATAAAAACACCATTGTAGATATTAGCAGCATTTCTGTTTTGAGAGTTAGCCTTCCTTCTGTGTGTTATGTTTTCCTCAGTATTATTCTGGTTTGAGTACCAGCTTCCACATTCTGTTTGTGGACCGAAGTCAATCTTAAGCAAAACATGATGCTAATTCCAGAAGGAAAGCTGAAGTAGAATTCGGGAACCGTCCTCACAGTCCTCAGTTTCTGGGGATTGTTTACCCCTTCTTGTTTTAGAAGTTGCTTCAGCTTTGGTCACAGACATCCCCTGAGGCAACTTTTCCATTTATTTTGTCCATTTAAGGTTAACATATTGAGAGTTTTGCTACTATGAGATTAAAATAAATACATTGGAAGGAACGTTCTCAAAGCTCCTGGGCTGACCACTGCCTTCTCCCCTGGGTTCATTGGCATCGGTAAGGCTGCCAAGTCAAGTGTTTAGAAATATACCATAGTCTAGAGAAGTCTAAAACAACCAGAAAAGTGCTTCTCTATTTGTATACCTGAAAAGTGAAAGGTAAAATTTATTATAATAAAGGTTCTCTCTAAAATTCTCTTTGCCCTGTGATGTAAGGTAATGATTTCAAGATACCAGCATAATTTTTATAATTCTAGGAAAGGATACTTAACAACTAATGATTCTGCTAGGGTTAGAGAACAAAAACCAATTTCATGGATATTTGGAAAAAAAAAATTATTTCTTTTTGTGGTGAAGTTGGATCCCAAAGCCTCACTCATGCTAGATATAGAGAGTTAATTTTAAAAAATTAAACTTGGGTTATGTATATAGCTCAGGAGTACAATGCTTGTTTAGCTTGTATGAGTCTGGGTTCAATCCACAACAAAGAAAGAATGAATGAGAGAGAGAGAAAGGACAGGGGTGTTGGAAGACAAAGATGTCTATTAGTGGTCACCAGTAAATGAAAATATACATTTATCATCATAAGATCAAAAGCAAGTGAATCTTGGGGCCTAGAGAGATGGCTTAGCAGTTAAGAGCACTGGCTGTTCTTGCAGAGGACCAAGGTTTGATTGCACCTAAAAGGTGGCTAACAAGCCAGGCGATCTGGCGCCCCCTTCTGACTTCCACCAGCATTGCACAACACCATACACTTACATACATGCAGGCACACTCATACCCATAAAATAATGAAAATAATAATATAAATAAAATTAAAATAAAGAAATAAAATAATAAAAGAAGCAAGTGAATCTTGAGTTGAATGGAAATTATAAATTCTGCCTTCCTTCTGGAGTCTCATTTTATTTTTTTTATTATTTTTTTTTGTACAAGATTATGTTACTAATCAGATCTAGACCCGTGTCCCCTACCCTACCCCCCCACCCCACCAGAGCTCATGCATTCTGCCAAACATGCTTTTCATCTCTTTCTCAGTCTTTCTCAAAATCCTCCATGTGGAAGGTGACTGTTTTGGGCAGAAGTTCACCATTTCAGTCAGTTCTTTGATGCAGTCCTTTCTGTTGTTGTTGTTGTTGTTGTTGTTGTTTCCAATATGCATCACTCCCAACTACTTGAACAAAAGCTCAAGGTGCCGTGCACAAGGAATACTTACAACTAGGTAATTGGCACTAGCATCCACAGATGAGGGATACCATTGGTCATTTGTTTTTCTGGGACTGTGTTACTTCACTTAACACAATATCTTCTAGTTCCATCCATTTACCTGTGCTTCAGGTGGTCTTGGGAGATCCCCAATCAAGAGCCTCATTAAACAAATTAATGATAATGTGGTATTAACTACAGGTACAACAAAACAAAAACCCCTTTCACTGTATTTTGTTCCATTCAATAGTGAACAAATTCTACATCTTTTTTTTTTTTTTCCTACAGGGAAACTGAAGACTGTAATAACAAGTCCCTCAAGGTGAAAATGAACACAGGTATGCTGTCTCTGTTAGTTTTAAGCTCTTTAGCTCTGCTGTCTAAAATTATCTTGGCCTACATAATTAGTTTAACATTATGCTGATCCTAAAAATAACACTGAGTTTCTTAGTAGACACATAGTTCATTGCTTTATTTCTTTTTTGTATTAATATTTCTTTATTTTTTAATTTAGACAGAATTTAATTTCTTTTTAATATAATACTTCTATTAATGTTTTGTGTATTTGTGTTCTAATTGCATAGCCATAAAAAGTAGAGTTTTGTGTTCTGTTATCTGCTCTTACTCTCTTTTCTCTGATTAAGTACTTGTATGTTTTCTGGGGGGGGCATGTTTATGTGTATGTTTATATGTAGGCACACAAATGTGTATGGTGTGTGTGTGTGTGTGTGTGTGTGTGTGTGTGTGTGTGTGTATAGACCAGAGGTCTGCCTCGGGCATCCTTCCTCAGGTAACAAGGGTGTTACCTACCTTGTTCTTCGAGGCACGAAGAACTCTCACTTGGCCTGGAACTTGACAATTAGGTTAGGCTGGGTACCCACTGGGTCCCAGATAACTGCATGTGTCTGCCTCTGCCATGCTGGGATTGCCAGCACATGGCACCATCCTCAGCTTTATGGATGCGGGTTCCGGAAATCAAATTGAGGCCCCCGTGACCTCACTTTACCCACTGAGTCATGATTCCATCTTCTCTGATTACATTTTTCAATAAATTCTTATAGCTGCTTAAAATTGTATTAATACATTTGAGATGTCTTGCTTCAAATGTGTTAAGTTCAAAATCAAGTTTCTCTAGTGAACAATATTTAACATTTTCCATTCTAGAAACTCTTTATGCTGATAGTCAGCAGATATAATTCCTAAGCCCTATTCAAAACCAGTTCAATTAATTCATTATCATGATACACATAAAATCATAAACATTTTTATCTTTTTAGAAGCATGTTATTTTTTATTTGAAAATATTATCTCTAAATACCTTAGCAACAGTGTTTCTGAACTTCATACTGCATACATTGTATTTGAAAAAGAGTTCATAGATACATGCTAAATCCATGTAAAGCATAATTTTTCCACAGTACACTGTACACTGATCTGCCTTGTAATTCACCTTTACCCTCTTTGTCTCAATAGCCTTATACACAGCACACTAGAATACAGTAATTAAAGAAAATAACTTTCTCCTTAAAATTCTACCATTGTGTCACAAATAATCACTGGGAAGTTCTTTTGGCCAGCAGCCCCATAGCAGAGCAAAAAGGATGTCCAAGATATGCTTTCAAAGCGTCTAGAAGAAGGATTAACAACTGGCTGGTGAGAGCCAGTTTCTAATCCCTAGATCAAATGTAGAGACATGTGCCAAGTCCATCCTTCCATAGCAGCTTCTTAGCTCAAACCTGCACAAACTGGCCTCAGAGAACACTGTGTTAGCCAGCTCCCAGGATGCAGCTCCCATGTAGACCTGTACAGCAATAAGCCAGACAAAGGTGTTGGAGATACAGAAAACATATGAGGAAGACTGAGAAATCAGAACAATCGATGACCTTGACCATGACCCACAAAAGGCATTTGACACTTGCAGATGGATTTTCTTTCTTCAGTCTTCTTTACCTATGGCATTTCTTATTTCATTTTTCATATATACTGTAAGACAAACCATGATCGGTCTTGTTACATAACAACAAAGTCACTCCAGCATACTGTCAACATGAAGACGTGAGGTTTACTCACTGCTCTGAGGTGTCTCCATGAAGATCTGAGTTAAGCAGTTTCCCAATAGCCCTCATGGTGTTGAGAGGGATTTCCTATTGATCATAGCCCTATTATGACAGATAAGCATGCATAATTATACTAAATACAGTATACTCATGCACAGTACATTCAACAGTTGATCTTCCCATTCAATCCTTAATGATGAAATAGCCTTAGAGAAGCTTGAAAACTGCTTAACTCTTTGACATCTGAGCCAAGTTAATTGTTGAACAGGATGACTATAAACTACTACAACATCTCTTGATTATGAGGAGTGATTTTTAACTTTGGGTGCAAATGTGTACAAAATTATATCGCCTCTGTGGATAAATTTACCTATAAATATATGAAAGTTTGGTGATAAGTGAATAAAACCCTTTGCTTAAAATTCCAAAGTAATAATATAATGTTGCTATATAAAAATATAGCATTTAAAAAATATAGGTAGATAATAGATCGATATTGCTTTACAAAATAATTGTTGTTGCTGGGCATAGTGACGCACACCTTTAATCCTAGCACTTGGGAGGCAGAGGCAGGTGGATCTCTGTGAGTTCAAGGCCAGCCTGGTCTACAGAGTGAGTTCCAGGCCAGCTGGGGCTACAGGGAGACCCTGTCTCAAAAAGACAAAATAATAATAATTATTATTATTATTATTATTGTCACTATATATAATAAAATAACAATTAATTCTTAAGTAACTAAAAAATAAAATTGGCCCACATTATCTACCTATTATTAAGGAGATATAGTACTGCTTAAGAATCTATATACCAGGGCTGAGAAAATGGCTCAGCTGAAGTACTTGATGCTCAGGCATGAGAACTTGAGATCAGATTTGAACAACTCCCATAAAAATATGAACCTATAATACCAGTACTGGGAGGCAGAGATAGGAGGATCTCAAGGGCTCACTGACCAGTCCATCTAGCCAATCCCAATTGGTGATGTCTGGGTACAGTGAAATAGGGGTCTTTATAACTTTTTTTGGTGTTTTTGAGACAGGGTCTCCCTGTAGCCCCAGTTAGCCTGGAACTCGCTATGTAGACCAGGTTGGCCTTGAACTCACAGAGATCCACCTGCCTCTGCCTCCCAAATGCTGGAATTAAAGGCGTGCGCCACCACATCTGGCTAAAAATTTTAAGATAGAGAGAAAAAGAGGAAGATTTCTCATTGACCTCTGGCTCACACACACACACACACACACACACACACACACCACAAAACACTCACATACATGTTTAAAAGTTTATTTTCCAGTCATTAAGGTTTAATTTTTTAATATAATTTTGCTCTTAATCAAATACATAATAAAATATGTAAGAACAAGTTTCATGTTTTCATCATAGAATATCTAGAGAAAATATACAAAAAAAAGTCCTGACTCCACTTATAGCACCTGTGATGCATTATTTTGAAATGCACCAGAATTAGCTAGATAAAAAGAGAGAACTATAATTCAATAATTCATAGACTCTGATTTAGCCATAAGACTACTTCCTCACAGTGGGAACAGCTTCTAGGAGTCTTAAGGCTCAATGGAAGAGTACCCAAGCAGCTGGAGGTAATGAACCAGTGGAAAGTCGTGACTAGCATTTGGCGGCTTTAGGATGAACTAAGTATCAAAGTCAGCATCCTTTACTTGAATCCTTAAAAATATCTTCATAGAATATCAGAAGGTATCAATATCTAAGTAGAAACAGAATGTGAATTTCTAGTTGTTTCTTTGTTCTACCAATTTCAGAAAACCTCAACTTTTTAATTTTTTTTTTTTTTTTGTATGTGTATGAGTGTACTGTCTGCATGTAGGTTTGTGCACCCGTGTCGTGCAATGCCGCGGAGGTCAGAAGAGGGTGTCGGATTCCCCTGGAACTGGAGTTCTCCTGGAATTGGAGTTTCAGACGGTTCTCAGCCGCCATGTGGGTGCTGGGGATCGAACCCGGGTCCTCTGTAAGAGCGGTTGGCGCTCTTAACGGCTAGGCCATTTCTCCATCCCCAAAACCTCAACTTTTTAAATTAAGCTCTTGAGGGTTAAAGATTCTCCATTTACTTGATCTAGGTCTTAGAACTATCATTTAGTCCAAAGTGTCCCAAACCTTCTTGTCTCATGGTGAAAATGTCTGAGCAACTTTTTTCATGCTACTTCTAAGCCAAATAAGCATTTAATGATTTTTTTTTGAGTTCAGCATTTTTATTTTTATTTTTATTTTATTTTTTTATTTTTAAGGGATTCTACAATATAATGACACAGTTGTTTGCAGATAACATTGATGTTACTCAGTATGTCATACAATTAGGTAATTGGTGCATTTTGCAAGTATCTATGTCCAAATTTTGAACAACCCAAGGTTCCCATAGTCCAGTTGGAGAAGCTTGTATGCACAGGCATGTTGATCAGTTAGGAGTCCAGACTATATTCCTGTAGTCTCACGATTCACCCCTATCTCTCTGCAGCCCTTACAATCTACCACGCCTCTTCTTCCGCAGTTTGTTCCCTGGGCTTTGGGAAAGGGGCACAAGTGGGTGAGAAGAAAACAGTCTAATTTCTTTGGAGTTGTCATTTTGGACTCCAGTCTGTTCAGGTTGTTTCCCTTCATGGGCTGACAGCTTTTCCAGTGATACCCTTTTTAGTCATACTAACAAAGCACAAGCTATTTAATGATTATTTTTATTAAGCAGATTAGTGCAATAGTTTACTATACTTAATAAGTATTTGTGTTCTAACAGTTTAAAAGAGGTTTGACAAAATAATACATGTGAATTGAAAGAAAAATGGTAATTTTATTGCCATTAAACCACAATTACTTACTAATGGTATGTGTGTGCCTGTTATGCACTGAGAGACTTCCCAGGCCATGGAATGAAATTATATATAGCTACTCTCATTCCCTTATATAGCAGCCACCCCAAATCCAGTTTTTCAGAGATTTAATGCCATCAGAAGAAATACAATGCAATCTGTTGTGTTGAAACTGTGAACTACTTAAATGGAATACTTCATTAAGTGTTCAGCTGTTTTCTCAAAATTTCAAGGTATTCTCCAACATCTCTGTGAATTCATGGAGATGTCACAGGTTATCTCAGCCCACAGCTAGGACCCCCTGTGCTTAAACGAGGACTAGATGACTACAGATCTCCTCATCCTGGGATTTTTCTCATCTCTGCTCATTTTCAGATGCTGAGAGTTAAAACAAACAGAAAATAAAGTCCTTCTTAAAGTGATGTCAGTTTTCACTTTCAACACCATTGACTACCCAGCTCTTTTAGACCAGCCAGTAGTGACTAGGCTTCTACATCTGACATTATATGCATTTTACCAAACATGCTGCCTCTCATAACCATTTTCAGTTTGCCAAACTCCTGTTGAAGTTATTTTCAGTTGTAATTTTCTACCATTTGTGTCCTTCTCTTTGGTCCTTAATTGTCTGATTCATTTTAGCTTCTTTCTGTTTAATGTTTCAAGTCAGATTTCCAGTTTAATAGTTTTCTGTGTTAAAATTATAATTTTAATTTTAAATATCTTCTAAGTTATGTATATATATATTATATAAGAAAATTTTCCATCAATTTTGTGGTTGATTGACCTCATTACTTTCAACTTTTACCAGTAATTAACTCAACTCATAATTCCAAGTAGCTTTTTAAAATTTTATTAATTTTATTTATTATTTTTTATGTCTATGAATGTACTGCCTGCATGTAGGTTGGTACAACTGTGTCGTGCAATGCCTCAGAGGTCAGAAGAGGTCAGATTCCCCTGGAACTGGAGATAAAGGCAGTTCTTAGCCTCCATGTAGTGCTGGGAATTGAACCCGGGTTCTCTGCAAGAGCAGTCGGTGCTCTTAACTGCTGAGCCATCTCTCCAGCCCCTCCAAGTAGCTTTACTAATCTCAATTTCCTATGTTTAATTAATAGACTAGATATTTTCTCTATGAAATAAAGAATAAGAAAAAACATATGATAAGATACAACAATTATACTATCATACTGCTGGTTACCTGGCTGAATTTTTCATGTTCATTGCAGAAAGAGGTTGTTTTGATATTAGGAGCAAAATGAGGGAATTGGGGAAATCTATTTATTGCACATGCTACATTACCAAGGAGTGTGGGAACAGAATTGGAATCTGTTCATAAATAGAACAGTAACCTTGCAATCCTAGAGACTTGTCTTCCAAATTTAGAAGTCTCAACTTCTCACAGCACTAAAATGGCTGACGCATTTGCATGTATTTGACCACATTTTTATTTTTGTAAACTCAAATGGTATGCATATTACTTGACCTTGTAAAGTCAATGCATTTGATTTTAATACATTCTCATTTCAAAGTTATGTTCATTGATACTGTCACTGATTTCAAGTAATATAATAGTAGGAAGACAAGGAAATTTCATAATGCTATGTGTTCTTTATGAAACCTCTCTTTATAGCGTATCTTTCCTATGTCGGCTGATAACTT
Organism: Rhizomys pruinosus; assembly: GCA_009823505.1. Lineage (NCBI taxonomy): Eukaryota > Metazoa > Chordata > Mammalia > Rodentia > Spalacidae > Rhizomys > Rhizomys pruinosus. Next base: position 892,409 of record VZQC01008050.1, on the reverse strand, counting down.
TTACCTTAAGAATCAGACAACTCATTCCTGATTATAAGTACAGTGCGGTGAATCTAAATGAATTTACAAATGTGTGCTATCACATGGCTCTTGAGGCTGAGCTATAGATAATGCATAACTCCAAAAACTAGCTGTGCTGTTTCTAGACTTCATATACATTGAATGGAAATAATCACAGTTGAGCTCTTTGTCTTAGATTTCACTAAAGAAAAAACACTGAATGTTCAACATATAATCTTTTGTTCTTTTTTTTAAAGCATTGCCATCTATTTCTGAGCTAGACGCCTGGGTTTTCCTTTGTTTTGCTTTGTCTGTTTTTGTTTGGGGCTGGGCGTGAGATTTGCAGGATCTATTTCATGATTACTAATGCTCACTGTTCATCTTTCCGTGAGTGTCTGACACACTGTGCTTGAAGTGCATGATGCAGCATGTGCCATCTCTGTTGCCTCGCCTTCTTGCTATATCATTTTTTTGCTTCCAGATAGCGGTGGGTGTGCTCGCAAGCGTGCCGCCATGTCTGTTACGTTAACATCTGTGAAGAGAGTTCAAAGTTCTCCAAACCTATTGGCTGCAGGTATAATATGACTAACTTCTCAGAGTGTTGTCACACTTAAATGGCTTTACCTCACCTCTCTCTTTCCAGAATCCTCTCATTTGAATGAGTACAGAGACTGTAAATGCCTTTCAAATGCCCCCCCCCATCTTACTTTTCTAGTCCCAAGAATAGCATCTCTCCTTTTTGGTTTTGTTCTAAAAATAAAAAAGCCAAAGGAAACTGATCCTGTTAAAAACAAACATTTAAAAATATAATTAAAAAGCATTAGTCACTTGCCAAAAATATGTTAACTGCAAGTGTTAATAACTATTTGTGGTTTTGTTATCTCATGAATTAAAGTAATATAATGCTTTATCAAGATATATTCTTTGGGAATGCAGGGATTAGAAAAAGAGACTTGGTCAAAGTATATCTTTATTAATTTGTTTCTTCACCAAAGATTGCAAGTTGAATGATATACATTAGTTTTGAAAAAGACCTTAGCCTTCTTTCAGTCAAAACACTGAAGACCTATCTAATACATATTTATAAACATCCTAGTCTTGACCAATTTAGGTTAAACTGTACCCACAGATAAAAATATAGTCTAGAACAACTGAGGGTGTCACATTTCAGCACTCAATATGGTGACTCTCTCTTTAATAAATGTCTGTAATGGCTTACCTCTGCCTGTGAGCACAGACTGTGTCTAGAATATCCACAGCAACAGAAGATCAAATCAAGCCCCGCTAACCCCAGTCCCTAGTCCCTGAACGCAGTACAGTAGCCTCCTTGGTTGGTTTACTTCATTTTCAGTTCACTAGCAGTTTACAGTTTCCTTGGTTTTTATTTGTAAGATTAATTAGCTCTATAGCACAAGTGGAAAAATGGAGGGTCTTCAAAGAATTTTAATTCTCACTATGTGTTTCAGGCTTGTCTAAGCATATTTTTAGTGGTTGATTGATACTGAGATTTATTTATTACCCAGCTTTATTAAATATAATAAACTTTCACAGGGCTAGAGAGATGCCTCAGCGGTTAGGAGTACTGGCTGCTTTTTCAGGGGACTCAGGTTTAGTTCCCAGCACCCATATGGCAACTAACAATCATACTTAACTCCAGTTCCAGGAGAATCTGACCTCTAGAGGCATTGCATGGCACAGATGCACTTACATGCATGCAGGCAATACACTCATACACAAAAAACTAAAACTAGCAAAACATTTTAAAATAAAAAAAGAAAAAAGAAACCTTGAGATGGAAAGTTCCACTTCCACCTACTACCTCCAATCTGCCTATAGATTTCGATATCCAGGCTTAAATGTCAAGTCAGGAGATGTCATATTGTGCTTTGTAAAGTGAAAGTTATTATTTAACATGTATTGCAATGTATTTAATATGATTTCATTTGAGTTTAAGAACCACTTGGATATATCTGTACATATTTCTTCATGCGAGTATAAATATAAGAAGGTATTACGAAAGCTACAGACTTATTTAGACTGGATCATTGGGGAAATAGAGTAACGAAACATAAGAAAATAAAGGCCAGGTGCCTCATGTACCATGAATTTCATTAACATTTCAACCAGGTAAAATCTCAGATGTGATCATTGGTACACATTCAAAGAATGACTCACCACGTCAACAGTGCCAATTTGTTATCACTTTTAAAAGGGCCCACCAAAGGATGGTATCGTATTGGGTTGTTACCAGAGATTTCATTTGGGAAAGTCAAAACCACAGTATGAGCAATTTCATACCAACCAACTTATTAGGAAAGATTTAATGTTTCACAATTAAAACAGAAGAAAAATAGTAAGCCAAGCCTGATGACACAGGTTTACAGTTCCCACATACTTGGGAAGCTGAATCAGGAGTTCAAGCTTACCTTGGTATCAGAGTTAATTTAAGGCAAATCTGAACAATTCAGTGAGATGTTGTCTCAAAATTTAAAATAAAGAAAATAAGAGTTAGCGATGTAGCTCAGTGGTGGAACACTTGTCTAGCATGAACCAGACCGTAAGCCCAATCCCTAGTATCCAAGAAGAAGACGAGGGCAAGAAAGAGAGGAAGGAAGGGAGAGAGGGAGGAAGGAGGGAGGGAAGAAGGAGGGAGGGAGGAAGGATTAGTAAAATAATCTGTAGTAATAAAGCAATTAGTCTTGGCTATTTTAAATTTTACATCACAAAGAATATAATTTCTATATAATGAAGTCCCTTGACTTTTGGAAGATATTTTTATTAGATTTTATGGTAATAAAACCTAAAACCTATTGAGATTGACAATTTATAATCATATAACAAATGAAAATTCATTGTTCTTGCTAATTCACCCATGCCAGAATCATTCCAAGCTACTCCCAGCTGATTCTCAGTTATTATTTTTTGTCCTTTGAATTGGAGGGGAAAAAATCCATTTTAAACATTGTATCTAAATACAAACACTTAGGGGCTGGAGATATGGTTCAACAGTTTAGAGCTCTTGCTGCTGAAGAGGACCCAGCTTCAATTTCCAGCACCCACATGGCAGCTAACAACTGTCTTTTATTTCAGTTCCACAGGAGCTGATGCTATCTTCTGACCTCTGTGGGCATTGCATGGCAGGGGTGCACATACATGCAGGCAATAAATTCAATCACATAAAATAAAACAAAAATAAAAAATATTCCAAAAAAATAAAAACCAAACACTTGAGGAAGCCACAGTGCAGATTCTGTGAGGTAGCTATCCATGGTGGTATGGGACTTTGTGGTGATACGTGATACAGCTGTTTAGGGGGTCACCCCTCACCTGTGATCTGTAAGAAGCCCAATAAATTCATGGGTCTCCCAAAGATGGACTTGAGAAAAATAAAATCTTCCTTTCTCAGATCATTCGTATCATTCCACGTGTGTGCATATAAATCCAAAGACAATATCCCTGAAACACAAGAGAGAAAAGGAAGCAGTCCTGCAAAATAACAGTGTAACAGTCTTCCCAGGAAACATACTAAAGGAATACAAGAGCTGTACTGCAGATCAAACTGAATTATTGCTAGGACTCTTTCCAAGGCCAAGGCTTTAGGGGTCTAATAAAACCAAGCAATATGAGGTGATGCACTCAATGTGCATAGAGAGGCTTCTGGAATCTATAATTCCGAGAACTTTGATATTCAGTATATTACTAAGCCAGTTTCTAAATATGATACAAGAGTAGTTTATTTTCGGCCGGGCTTGGTGGCGCACACCTTTAATCCTAGCACTTGGGAGGCAGAGGCAGGCAGATCTTTGTGAGTTCAAGTCCAGCCTGGTCTACAGAGTGAGTTCCAGGACAGCTGGGGCTACAGGGAGACCCTGTCTTGAAAAGAAAAAAAAAAAAAAAAAAAAGGACTTTTAAATGACAATAAGAAAATGCAAATTCTAGATATAGTGGAAAAATACAATCTTGTATGATAGATGCATTTTCCATTTGTGAAGGTTAAAAAGATACAAACTATAAAAGATTGTTACTATCTAGTGTACCAGTTAAATACAGTCAGAGTAGAACTTTAACCAGCTGTGGGCCTGGTGGTTTCATGTTTTAAAAAGCACCATTGTTTACAACACGGATTCTTTTCAGTCCTTTAATTTGATGCTCAGAAATCCTCTGGAGCAACATTAAGCTTAAAATTACATGGGTACAATTATTAAGGGGAAAAATTAGTGTTTGATAAATGTGTTGGTTATATATTATAGATATTTAATGAGTGACAATCCCATTGAAGTTAAAAATTATGCAGAAACCTCTCATTAGTTTAGTTAACATACCCAGTTTTAGAACTGAGATAATGTCTGCAAAAATAATGCCATGGCTCTCCACCAAGTATTTTTACTGGAGTATTCCTTTATTTCACCCTGGCATTAATTTCAACATTGTTTTTCTTTCAGGGCGTGATTCTCAGTCACCAGACCCAGGTACAGAAAAACATTCTGCATAACTATTGCTTTGTTCAGAGAACTTCTTTTTTTCTTTTTTACTATCATAACCACATTGTTGATTTCATGTTAAATTTAAATTTAAATCTCATACACTTCTATATATATTAAAGTTACAGTAAAGATCACTTTCATTTTAGAAAGAAAAATCCATTTTCTTTAACAAAAAATTGTTCAAGTGAACGTAGATATCTCTGTATCCAATTTGTTTTCCCTTAATAAAAGCTTGGAGATCTTACAATGATCGAAATCCAGAGACACTGAACGGAGGTGCCACATATTCCTCTCTTACAGCAAAAGGCTTTAGAAGCGTTCGACCAAACCTGCAAGAAAAAAAATCACCGACCCAGGTAATTCAGCTCTCTCAAGCCTGCTGTCTTTCTAGAAGTTTCTTACACCACTGCTTTCTCATCCTCTTTCTCAGCAACCCCATTCCTAACATGAAAGCTGCAATATACTTTTGCTTTCTATTTGCTTTGCCTGACAGACTTATATTTACAATATAGATTGAATTAAGTTCAAAACAGGTATGTTGTTGTTGTTGTTGTTGTTTTGGTCTTTTTTCCTCTGGTTAAACTTATAAAAGTATATCAGCTTTGACATAATGTTTAAGATAAATTCTAATTATTAAAAATCTGATAGCCTTGTTTTGGACTTTAGTAATATAAAGTTAATGATACACTATGTATTGGATGAATATGAGGTAGACAACTGTTCATCCTTTTAACTAAAGGGAGTCTAAGTTTAAGATGTTAGTAAAATTATGGCAGGAACATGAAAAATGTTACAAAAATAATGTGATGAACTGTAGACCACCAGGTCTAAAAATATGACAACAGGGTATATGTTCATCTAACGTAATTTCCAAAATGTGGATGGAGGAAACATCTTCGAGACAAAAATGGTTGCTCTACAGAGCAACTGTTGATAATAAATGAGAATATAGTCTAATGGGGCTGAAAGTGAGCATTCATTCAGTCCAGCCTAGAAACAGCATAGCATATATGAAATAGAATGCTCACCTTCAAGGGCAGGGTCGACCATGTTCCTTTCATGACTAACTCTGACTTTCTTTCATTTTTCCTTCAATATTATTTCTCTTTCTGGACACTTTCGGCCCCCTAGGCACCCTCTCTACCAGCCAGAAAAGAGAGCTTTTGTTGCTCCTTGATAACCAATCACACAAAGGGTGACATTTTAGACCCACTAGTAACTGACACACAAACTCTCTCATGTAAAGAGGATTTCATTAACCTAGCACCTCTCGAGGGAGTTATGCATTCTAAGGAAGATTCTAGCAAAATGATCATATATTCTGAGGAATCTAACACAACTGTGTCATACACACAAAAGATCACTAATCCACTACCTGCAGCTTCCAGCTCGGGTCCTGAACCACTTGGTGATATCAATATACCATGTCTACAAGAGGACTACATGCAAGATTCTCAAACTCATAGAATTTCTACCTTGAAACTCACCTGCAGCCAGGACCTCGGGAATAGTTTCCCCTTTAACACTGCACAGCTTTCCCAACACGCTGAAGTCCCATCTTTTCTCAAAAGGCCCTGCTCACCTCCGCAGAACCCAGGACCTGAGACACACACAACATCTCTTTCCATTCAGATAGCTCCCCATTCAGGACATGATCCTGAAAGCCACATACAGCTACCTGAGCTTCCTCCAGAGACTGCCAAGATACCTCTTCACCAAGAGAGAAAGAAATCTGCAGATGCTCCAACCTCTCGGTCCTCAGCGGTACATTGCACTTGCCAGTCTCTTGTTCCATGTGTATTGCAGCCGCCCTAACTTATTGAATGTGAGCTTCTTACTTAACCTAACACTTGATTCATTTCCAAGCAGGAAAAGAATGGAGAAAGAAATAAGTTTAAACCCGACTGACTAAACCCATCAGTAAATTTCTTGGTATCTTTTAATTTACATATACACAAACAGATCTTTCATGTAAAAATCATGTTCTAAAGTTTCTTCTTTCTAGAGACCTCTTGAAAAATAATGATAGAGGAGTTGTTGCTCATTAGCTACAACAACTACAAACCACTTGAGTACTTAAAGTACATTCTGGTTTCAAAAGTCCTATCTTTCCTATCAGAACTTTGGCAACCAAATTTATGTTATTTAAATGTACAAATTCTTTTAAGGTAAATCTCAATTATAATATTCTTTATCTTAATTTCAAGCAGTGTTTAGTTCTTCGTAGCTCAATATTCATTCACTAAAATGTGATCAGCTTATTTCTTCAAAAAGTATATTCATCAAATTTTATTGCCTAGACTTTTTAGAAGTAAATATTTCCACATGTAAAATTCTGCCTATCACGTCATTCTCCTGATGTCTATCACCTCTTTCAAGGAAAAATGCTTTCTTCTCAGCTTCTCCACAAAGTGAGGTACTGTTAGTTGCATGAGCAGTAAAGATAAACTGTAGATCCTTCTATAGGCTCTATCCCTGGGAGTATGTCGAGGCATCCATATTTACTCTCTATGAGTGTGAAAAGAAAGATTGAGAATAGTAATTAATCCTTAATTCTTAGTATGTGGCAAGACTAGAGACCTATTGGAGTAGAGCAAGTACCCAACAAACAAAAGCCATTAATAACAGACAGAATGCAGGCAACAATGGCATTCAGGGCTGAAGACACTAGTGTCTGCATAGCTTCTCTGCCGGCTGGGTTATCAAAGATCATCCAAACATACCTTTGGAGATACACATTTTTAATCCATAGAAAACATTCAATGGATAGTTTGACTGACACCATGATTTCTCACACCCATGGTGCAGAAACTTTAAACATAGATAATTTTAAAGATAAAGGGATATTTTATACATATATTAAATATTTCCTTCATTATAAATGATACACAGATTCATTCAGTAGGACAATTGTTTTTTCAAATATCTTCTAAGATTCCTTTTGCTAAAAAGGACAAGTCTTGCCAAGCATGGTGGCTCACACCTCTAATCTCAGTACTCAGGAGGCAGAGGCAGGCAGATCTCTGAGTTCAAGGTCAGCCTGGTCCACATAGTGAGTTCCAGGCTAGCTGGGGCTACAGGGAGACCCTGTCTCAAAAAAACAACAAAAAGGGTCTTGCCATAAATACCAGGCTGGCCTTGAACCCACCATCCTCCTTCCTCCTCCTCCTGAGACCTCCTACTTCTCTCCCATTTAGAGAGCCTTAAGTACAAGTAGATGGTGGTTGATTACCCCCAAAATAAAAGTGCTGTTACTGCACCAGTAGAGATAATTTGCTGGGCCAGTCATTGTGATTCATAGACTTTATAGCTAGGTTGGACCATTGATTGTTTTAGTTTTGTTTTTGTTTTTGTTTTTGTTTTTGTTTTTTTTCACTTGGAAGATTGCATAGTATCTTCTGATACCAGGAGAGCTAGTTTTCACAGAGGAGGCTTCCAGGTCAGTTAAAGTTCAGTTGCTATAAATCCTATATCCGTATGTCCTGTCTTCAGCAATAGGGTCTCATCTTCAAGTTCTGGGAGGAAATCAAGGACTGTACCACTCACCTGTATTATTTTGGGAGTCTCTTGGACTACCCTAGCCAACAACTCGAAGGACGTTTTCCCATGCCTAGAACTGTTTTTGTTGTATAGCCATCAGCTATACTCATTCACTCACATTTATATGTGTATTTTCAGTAGGCTAATTACATATTACATTTCCCTTGGGTTTTTCATACAACTTAAACATTATTTATCTCTTTCCTCTCTTTGTCCCTCTATAGTCCTCATCCTTTTTAATGATTATCAGTATCAAGGTCAGAGGTAGTGGGGTTTATTAAAGAATCGCCACTGTATTGCCTGATTTCAAAGTTAAGATTTTTTTTCAAAGTTAAGATTTAAGATCCCCTCACTTTTATTCATTTGTCAAATATTTATTGCTTTTATTAATGTTTTTTGATCAGAGATCTAGTCTTAGAACTCCATTTCAAACCATATATGCTTAATGTCCTCTGTGTAATATACAAGTAATAAGAGCTTCTGTATATTATATGCATTAAAAGGAGATTATGGAAATTAAATTAAACATTGTTAAGCAGAGATGTGGGGAGAAATGCTGTGTTAAACAGGGTACTCAAATAGATCCCCCTCCAAAAGATAAAACAAGTTGGAAGAAAGGAAGACTGTTCCAAGCAAAAGGACACGTAGTGAGAAATCTCTGAGGCTGGGTCCCGAAGGAAAGGGAAGAAGTGGGTCACAGAGTGACAGCCATGAATTCAGAGGTAACAGGTGCCACATGACAGAAGTCCTGGTGAGCCACTTATTGTGCTCAATAAAAGAGGGAATCGCTAAAAGATTTTGGGGCCACCACCATCATCTGACTTACATTCTTTTTTTTTTTTTTATTTTTGTCTTTTGTGAGACGGGGTCTCCCAGTTTAATCCCAGCTGGCCTGTAACTCCCGCTGTAGACCAGGTTGGCCTTGAACTCACAGAGATCCACCTGCCTCTGCCTCCCAAGTGCTAGGATTAAAGGCGTCAGTCTAACCACGTCGTTCCACCAGCTCAGTTGAGAAGTGTAGGACAGCAAGGAGGACAGTGGGCAAACCAGTTAGGACAGCATTGCAGTAATCAGATGAGGGATGATGGTGGGTCAAAGCAAGGGTGGAAGCAGTGGAGGTGGCGGAAAGCCAATGGTGGGGAAGCATTTGCAAAGCAGAGCAAGCAGAACTTCCCGGAAGATTGCAGATAGCATGTGAAAGGGACGAGTCAGAATTGACCCCAGCTGGGAAGTGGGAACTGCCATTGCCTAAGACCAAGAGACCACGGAGGGGTGGTGGAACCCGGGGTCAGACACAGGAATGGAGGTAGAGATACAGTACATCTGAAGTGTCTTTAGATGTCCATGAGAAGTGGTGGGGTGTGGTATGGCATTCGGGGGGAAAGGTCGTGGTTGAAGATAAAAGCCATCAGCTTATAGATGCCATGAGAGAGTGAAATCAACAGCAAGTGAGGATGGAGAAAGGAAACCCAAGAATTGAGTTTATACAAATCTCCACATTAAAAGGAAGAACGCAGCAAGTAGAGTGACATCAGTGGGAGGAGAAAATCCATGAAAATGTGGCGTGATAAAAGCCAAGAGAGAAAAGTATGGAGGGATAGTGGAAGAAACGGTACCAAGACTGCTGCTGGGATGGTGAGGGGTGAGCGTGGAAGCTTGCCATTGAGTTAGAAGCAAGGACCGGGGCTTTCTTAGACCAGGATTAGGACAGGCAGGAAGGAGAGCAGGTGGATGACCGCTTCTTTCAAGGTATTATTTATTTGCCTCCCTGAACTTCAGATTCTTAGTCTACTATATTAAGCTAAAAGCATTCATCTCAGAGGGTTTCTATGAGACTCAATATATTACCAATAGCTAACATATGTGGGAAATTCTGCATTGTTCCTTCCATATAGTAGCAATTCCTCAACATGCAGAAGCTGCTAAAATTTTAAAATAATGTTTTCCAAACTATGCGACATTTGGGAAATTTAAATGTTATTTTCAATAATTTTTAAATTATTTTATTGGTTATTTTTAAATTTTATATTTATGAATATATTGGCTGCATGTATGTTAATGTTCACCTTTGTCGAGAAGTGGCCACAGAGGTCAGAAGACAATGTTGAATTCCTCTGAAACTGGAGTTAGGGGTGATTGTTAGCTACCATATTGACGAAGGGAACTGAACCCAGGTTCTCTGCAAGAGCAGCCAGTGCTCTTAACCACTGAGCCAACTCTCCAACCCAAACAACAATAACTTTAAACTGATGGAGGAAAGTTTATTTCATCAACTTAATAGTGTGCTCCAAGACACTATGTTTTCTTATGACACCTTGTCAAAGGGTGGCATAAAATTGTTATAGTTTTATTTAATTTTGCAAGAATGTACAACACATTTTTTAATGTATGTGGCAAGCATGCATGTGTGTAGGCATGTCTGCATAAGTCAGGTCTCTTTCTGGATTGCTCTTCAATTTATTTATTGAGACAGGCTCTTTCACTGAACCTGGACTCTACCCCAGAAATCTCTTGTCTCAGACTTCCGACTGCTAGACTTTCAGGTGTTCTGAGCATCTAATCCCTGGTCCTCACAGTTGATTATTAAGTGTTCCATCCATATAGCCAACTCTCCAGTCCCTTCTTCATAAATTTTAAGCATGGCATACAGTATTGTTAAATATAAATGCAAAGTTATATATCAAGTTCCTGTAATTTGTTCATCTTACATGACTAAAACCCTTGACCCCAGATAGCAGCTCATCTCCCTCCCCTTCAGCCCCTAGAAACTATTTCTTTTGCTTCTGTGTGATAACTGTTTCAGATGCCTCATGTAAGTGGAATGATGAAGTATTTGATTACAATATTCTCTAAGTTATCCATGTCATAATATATGGCAAAATTTCTTTTTTAAGGCCAAAGAATATCCCACTATATTATATATAGATATATCATATTTTCTTTATCCATTCATCCACCAGTGGGCATATAATTTCCATGTCTTTCTATCATGTGTACTTCATTTTTTAAGTTTCCAAGTAGCAGTCCTTTCCAGTGATGACCTTTGCATTTAGAATACTTACATTCCACATACTGGGAAGAAGACAGTTCATGTCAAGGGCTAAAAGCTACATTCTGTGATTCAGACAAATATATACCATTGTAAACAACGACTCACCTAAGAACTAACAGACCCTGGGAAAAAATATTCTCTATGTTAAGAAATGAAAAGCAAATTTTCATATTTTATAAGTTTCATTTATATATACTTGTTCTTATTAAAGTCTGACAGGTAGTGTAAAAAGGTTATAGGCTACCCCTAGGACTAGTCCCCATATCTGACAAATCTGACTTTTGGTTTTATTAATGGTATGTTTTAAAATATAGTTACTACAGGTTTATATATAGAAAGACCACAAAGTGTGGTGTGTTATCCTTCTGTACAAACAGATATACTACAGCTAAAAATGTCACTGTTTTCCATGTCTCTGATAAGTACAAGTGAGGGACAGAGGCTTTAAAAAGACAAACATCTACATTCAGGCCTTCTATATGGCATCTGTAAGAGCCATGCCCTTTGCTTCTGAAGGATAAGCTTGGCCCTTCCATTGTGGAGAAACATAATCCATCATCTGCCAAAGTGTCATTTCCACAGCTGCTACTGCACAGATGTTGGGGACTGAACAGGGAATTTATCTCACAGCCATGTAGAAGAGAAAGAAAACTTACTTCTTTTGCTCCATGGGATCAATATGTAGGAGTTAAGGAAGGCAGAGTAATATATAAATGTCAGCCAGAGAAGTCTCAGAACTATGCACCACACTCCCTCCCGGCTCCTCTCCCAGGCACTGATGCTATCCATAAGTATGCCCAGCCTGTATCCTGTAATGAATGTCTTCTTCAGTTATTATGCTTTTAGTTGATGAGGTCTTTGACAGATTCTCCAGTGGAGGCGGGGGGAGGCGGGACCGACTGCAGCGGAAAAGTTTCTCCCTGTTCCCGGCCTCCGGAAAGTCGCTGGGAACTCCGGTTGGAGCTCAGGGGGAGGGGAGGGGGGAGGGGAGAGGAGGATGGGGAGAGAGAGAGATTGAAAATAATTGAACATATACCACATTGTGAGAACCATATGTATTTAGAAGTCACATAGGCCTTCTCTCCTAGAAGAGCACTGATCCCCTTCCTGAATACACATGAGTGGCTTCATTCATCCATAAGGCAGCAATTCAATGCTTGAGCACTTCTGAGATCTAATTATCAGAAACATTTCCTATACTGAGTCATAATCGGTCTTCTTTAAATTCTACATATTCATTCCATGGGGCAGAAGAAGTGATATTTTTCTTGTCCCCCTGTATAACGGTTTTCACGTCGTTTCTTTTTTGTAAAGCATCACCATGCCGTCCAAGCATTTTCAAACCACAACGTTTGCTGTTTGCTTTTAAACAGCTGTGACAGCACACCAGGCCCTGTGATGAGCATTTGATTCTTTTTTTTTTTTCCTTTTCACAAACTTTAGGAAACGGGTTTTGTTAATGTTCATAGTTGACGTGTGAGAAAACTGGAGCAGCGGGAAGTGCAACAATTTGTCCAAGCCACTGCAGATGAACAGCCAGTAGGTTCTCCTGCCACTATTTCCCCCCTCAATATTAATTCAGCACTCCATCTTTGACAGTGTTCTTGGAATACAGAAGCTTCTCAGACACAAAACCACACCACAATTCCCATTGTTCCTGCTATCTGGTGCCTGGCTTGATTTGCATATCCTGGCTTGATTTGCATACTCTAGACGGACACTTAGGTTCACAGGGCTTATATCCTTCATTCACAATCTTTTCCACTGCTGAGTCGCCTTCCATCTGATCCTCTTACTCTTTTTTGGGGGGTCCCCTTATTCTTTACTTGCCCCCAGATTGCCTCGACCTTGATTTTCCAGTCTCTGGCATCCATGGCCTCTCCTAGTGTTCTTGAACCAAGAGGCTCACTCTTATTTTGAATAATCTGATTTTTATCTCATAGTGCAGTAGACTAAGCTAAGGCTTAAGCATCCCTTTCCTTTGTGAAGAATGGGAAGAAGCAGGCTGTTGCTTCTAGTTCCTCCTTCAATAGTTACAGAAAGTAAATAGCAATGTGGATTCATAAAAAGTGAGTAACTTTTGATCTGTATGCAAACACCTTAAATTTACCTGGTCTTGAAAACACAGAGACAATAACCAATAAACAATTGGAATGATTTTTCCATAGTAGTCTATCTTTCACCAAATATAGTAAGTAAGGGGGGAGTTTCCCTGTCTGAAGTTAACTTTTCCTACTACAGACTAGTCAGAGTGTACTTCCTTCTTCCTTTCCTCCTTTTTCACGCATTTTCACTTCTCTTCTCCTACTTTCCTCCCGGGAAAGGTGTAAGAGATGGTAGTTTCTCCTCTTGTATCTAGAGGCTATTTTATTAACATGGCAGTTAGGGTCACATAAAAGGATTTCAAACCCCACACCTTAAAAAAATATTAGCATCTTTGTGGGAAGGTATTCCAAGGTTTATTTTTGGGGGTGACCAACTATGGAATTTTGTAGTTTTAGGTATAGAAATTTAAGTGTGATATGATTCATCAAGAGGCACATATTTCATGTTACCTATATACACATGCTCACACTCAGCACATATACGGAACACACACACACAGCCTAAAAGACAAAATTGTGAGCAAGACAGAAGACAGTAAAATAATTATAAAAGAGGAAGCAGTTCTGTGTTCTGTGGCCATTCTCTTTGGATGAATAAATTAATGGATAAAGAACATTCCTGGGTACAAGGACGGACACACACACACTAGTTATCACTAGTGATAACCACCACATTTGGCATTTTTCAAATGAAACACAGGAGCAAGTCAATTTCATAAGAATCAAAGTCTCTCTAATTTTAAGGAAAAAATGATCTCTTAAATAGACAGTTTAAATACTTCTGTAATATATTTTTATGTAACATGATTGTCACTTAGCATGAGCAAAACTAAAAATAATTGTCTTATATAGAAAGTGTCATTGAAATCATTTTCTGTTAAGCAATTCTAATGGCACCATCCAAGACTGCTTTATACTAAGCACAATCAGACCTGAAACAACTTTTTTATGTATCAAGCACATTATTGTTATTGTTTAATAATATTACATTTTACCTCCAATAAAATCTACAATTATGGTAAGCATTCACTAATACAAAGAGTGAATTCCTATTAAAATGTTTAAGTCAAGGTAACCAATATTTCTACTAATTAAATATAAATATCTAGAGATTTGAAAACCATAAACAAAAATTATCACATTTAAGATGAATACACTTAAACAACAACATACAATTTGTTGAGTAAAACTAGAACAACAAAATATGTCTCTCATTGGATTTTTCTTAATTTTGTTAGGTTAATGGCATACTTTAGAGTGTCTGTGAACCTGTGGAATTGATGAAGAACTTTATGTGTATAGGAATTAGTGCACTTTTCTAGAAACCAATAGTTTTCAGAAGTTTCTAAGTGGGCTATGATTCAAATAGACCTTTTAAAAAAGCAAATTTTAAATACATAATTAAAAGCAGGGAAAATATGATTTTAATAAGGCCAAATGCCTGCATGACATCAGCTATTATGAAAACTGTGGCTGGCCAAGAGCAGCAACTGGTGCCATTTAAATCTTTACTAGACGGTGTCTAGAAGTTTATGTAGTTCTCCTCTTTCCCCCACCTTTCTACTTGTATTCCATAATATTTCTAGCCATCTTACAACTGGCACCATCTCAAACATTCCAGAGAGAGAGAGAGGGGGAGAGAGAGAGAGAGAGAGAGAGAGAGAGAGAGAGAGAGAGGAGAGAGAGGAAGAAAAAGAAGGAAAAACTCTTAATGAGAAGAAAAAGAGAAAAATGATTTAGAGCTCCTTCTAGTCATTCATTCAATGAGTTCAATCCTTATCATCTCACCTGTCATCAATGGTATAACAGATGCTTCCAAAAACTTCTTTCTCTCCCAGTTACATTGAGTCCCTCCCTGTGTTCAGCCTCTTGGGTCATATACAGCTTTGGAGGTCTTAATCCTTTTATCTCGTCTTCAGTTTCTTTCTCCTTTCTTTCAGATTCAATGCTAGCAGTAGCCTAACTTGGATGCATTCTAATGACTGAGAACGGCTGCTTCTCAGCTTCACTTATTTTGGCACATCAGTACCTCCACCAGCACTGCTAACACATTTAAAGATTCTTTTAGTATTTTGTAGTGAAACCAAAGAACAGATTCAATGAATGGAAAGTGACGAAAGTCCCCTTTCCACAGAGTTGTTTTTAGTTTTGATCATTATTAAATCTGTAAATCTGGTGAAAATAAAACAAGCAAATGGGTTTCTATCTGGGGGATCTTTTGGTAGCAGGGAAGTAATAATAAGAACTAGGCTCCAAGACTCTTCTTGTGAGTCAAACTAATTCTGTCAACCAACATGATACCATTTCATTATCAGCAGGACAAAAACAAACAAAAATTTCTAAGGAATAAATTCCATTCTGCCAATGCTGTCTCACCCCAACCCAAACTTGCATTGCAGTATTGTGTGAACACTGGCTTTGGCTCAAAATGCACTGACCAGATTCATGTTCTTCATGCCTCCAAGCTTTTCCCACACCATACTGTTAACACCTAATCCACCTGAATACATCACCTTAAAGCCCTTGCAAATAACATCGATGCTTTTGCCTTCTCTCCCACATTGCAAAACAGAGATGTTCTCATTAACTGGATGATTTATCTATCTTCTTATTTTTTCTCAAACTCAGCTTGGAAATCAGCACTTAACTGCCAGTGTGTTGGAGGTAAATGCTTCACAGACATGCAGGCAAAGCACACCCGAAGCCTCTACATTTCCTTCTGTGATTCCTTCCCACCAGCCCACTCTCTCACCAAGCAATGGCTCCAGCCCAGCATCGCTCTCTGATGACCTGGGACCTTCCTGTGTGCCTTCAACCCAGGGCCTCTCAGGTTGTCTGTATAAACATCCTCTCCTAGTTCCTGACAGCCTTACGCACAGCAGTGCCACAGGCTCTCTCAGGACAGACTCCTCCCGATCTGAGAGTGAGTCCTCCACAGCCATTTTGGCTGAACTGCAGCTGGGTAATTGTGACACCACTGACTGCTCTGAGACACCTTCCCCCACCTGGGGTCAGAGATCCGCAGTGACAGATGGCACCACCTTAGCAACCCCTGCTGCCACTCATGTAATTATTCTTCCTTTCTTTGCCTCCACCACTTTTTTTTTTAAAAAGGACTGCTACTTGTTTGCCATCTGGTTTTGCAGCTGAACATTTGTATTTGCATAGGTGTTGATTAGTAAACTGACTATACCATCTGGCAGGGAAATCCATCCCAGTCATCCTCATTAACTTCATGTTGCACTAAAATTTTTACTGATATTCTCTTTTTGCATTTTAGAGTTATTTATGGTAGCTCTAAAGCGGTCTGCTTATGATACACTGTGCTTTGGGTAACAAGCAGTACAATGATTTACTTCAGTAAAATGTCTCAGAAGTGCCAATACACATATATCATAAGATCATTATGATTAAATTACAAAGTTCAAAATGTTTCAAAAATTGTAACCCACTATTAATACCTGGACTATAACATTTTCCTCTAAAATTCAGATCAGTGAATCCTGTGTTATCCATCCTTCTTGCTCCCATAAGTGATTCTGACTTCATGACACTAATTCTTCTCACTGTTCTTTGAATAACAGCCACCTCTCATGAACTCTTCTGGCATATAGAAGTGAATAAAATAAAATAATTTTAATCCATATTACAGAAATGTAGCTTTGGTTTTTGAAAATTATTTTTCCTCAAGCATTTCAGTTTAGAAATATATCAAAAAATGTTATATACTAATAATTTACCTTTTGTTTATATTTCTATACACAAGATATTAAACTATCACTAAACTACTGTACTTTCAGTAATCATTAATCAGTGGTTAATAAATGGCTAAAATGCTTCAAAATTGGATTGTGCAGGCCCTCAATCACTTATAAAATAAATGTACTGACGTCCATTGAAAGACACATAATTCGAGGTTAAAAAAATGGGGATTGTTTTCTAAAATTATTATAATAAATTCTCAAATAGGCTCTGTCATGGGGATATTTATTTTTGTGCTACACATGGTTTCTGTATACTATAAAAGTCATATATCTTCAACTTCAGAGAAATAACATAAGAAGTCTATTTTTTTAATCCTGCAAATACAGAAATTAATATATACCTCTTTTGGTTTTAGTTCTTGATAATTCAGTGTACATCCAATGGCTATGTGTAAAGCTTTTTCTAGAAATAAGCCCACCAAACCCCCATCCCTTGCCACAGAGAACCTGCCACTGGACCTAATACTCAGCACGTGTGGATCTCTTTGGTGTTCTACTGTGTTTGAAATGTTCCTTACCTTAAAAAAATGTTTCTTACCTTTTGGCAACTTTAAGGAATTTTATCAGAGCCTTCAACAAGAACAACAACAACAAAAATGAAACAGTGAGGGAACGATTTCTGTTTCAGCCTTTTAAATTTTCCATTTTTAAGACTCATTTGGACCCTTGGTCATGCAGGTGGTCTCGTATACAGCATCAGAGGTGCCTATAACTAAAACTAGTTCCACTTATCAGCCTACTGCACATCCAGTCTCCATAAGATATTTATCTGAATAATTAACTCTCTTTAGTGACAAAGTATTTTTCTAAAATGCTAGCAGTATTTTTACTTAGTAAAATCTTGATTGGCCTAACATGATAAAAAAGTAAATCTACTTTCAGTGTTTATTTTTTTCTTTTTGAGACAAGGTCTTCCTATAACTCCAGCTGGCTTGGAACTCACTCTGTAGATCAGGCTGGCCTTGAACTCACAGAGATCTGCCTGCCTCTGCCTCCCGAGTGCTGGGATTAAAGGAGTGCGCCAACACGCCCGGCTTAAAGACAGTTCTTAGCCACCATGTGGGTGCTGGGAATCAAACCTGGCTCCTCTGCAAGAGTGGTCAGCACTCTTAACCGCTAGGCCATCTCTCCAGGCCTGGATGTTTATTTTTTGACGTTTAATTGCTACCATAGAAATCATCAAAATAAGATTCTCAACCAGTTTCTTACGCCTGGTAACATACAGGTTGGGTGTTGCTAATCTAAATATGCAAATTCTTAAAATTTTTCAGGCTTTGAAACTTTTTGAACATTCACATGATGCTGTAAGTTAAACCTGACTTCATATGACAAGTTGCAAAAAAAAAACAAACAAATAAATAAACAAACTCAAGGGTATGGAAATAAAGTCATCTTTAGGCTATATGTATAAAGTGTAAGTGAAACATAAATTAATTTCATGTTTAGCTTTGGGTTCCATCTTTAGATATTTATAAATATCCTAAGTAAAAAAAAAAAAACATATGAAGCCTGAACTACCACTGGTCCTAAGTAGCTTATGTGCTAGATACTCAATCTCTAGTAGTAACTTGATAGTCTTTAATAAAAATGATTCTTCTACCTTTGACATTCATTATCATAATAGGTTTTAATAATAACATTAAGATTATACTTATAAACAGCCATCAAAGTTGATTTTTGACAAGGAGGCAAAAAATATTTTCAGATCATTCAGTGGAGCTGCATAGAGATGCATAGAGACTCTGAAGTATTGATTGGTCCTGGGCCTCACACTTCTTGTAAGGGGACCTTCTACCCTAGGAGTACAAGGCACTCAGTATATGGCTGGTTCTAACAGGAGAGTAAGTTTTCTAATAGCCTAAAAGTATTTAATACATATTATCTTCATACCAAAATATTTATTGATTTAAGACATCCATGGTATGGCTATCAAGTAAACTAAATTTATTCTAGATCATTTGAAAACATACCTATCTTAAAATAAAGTTATAGAAATATGATCACTCATCTGCCTGAATTTCAAGCTTGTATAATCTAAGTTTATTTTATTTTAAAATAAGTAGGAAGGGTTCACAATTTATGAGTCTTCCTGTCTGTGCATATGTGTGTTTGTGTGCACTTAGCTGTAAAGTAATTTTAATTAAATATTCTTGCTAATGTTACATCTCATTTGCATGCCTTATTCAACCTCCATAATGCTGAGTGGTGTGCTGTGCTGTGCAAAAATAATCCTGAACTCGACTTCCATGAACTAAGCTGATTCAATTCTGTTGCAATAGGTATCTACTGAATATGTAAACTATGTCTTCAATAGATAGTTCATGTTATAAAAAAAAATGCAAAAGCAGATGTAGAATTGTCCCTAACCAGAAACTTGAGGTACTGTTAGAGATAGAAAATACTCAGATATAAAAAAAAAATGGCTCAAGAGATGTTGAAATGCAACACAGTGTCCTAACATGTCTGCAGTGTTTTACCAGGTATGTGCTGCAGGAATAGGTCACTTCTTGGCTTCTAAATCCAAACACTTGTGTTCCTGAGTTAGTCACTTCATTTTGGAAACACTGGTTCATTAGGGTGTGTGTGAACCAGCCCTCCCTTCCTGTCAGAGAACATTTATTTCAAATGTTGCATGCAGAACAATGAGAGAACATTTTTACTGCATAAACCCAAACTGTAAAAGCACCTTTGCCATCCACGTGTCTTTGGCAGACTCCTGTTGATAGCATCGGGGACCTCTGCTGGCTGAGTGGTGTGTCTGCTGACCAGCTGCTCTCTTTTTACCTAACCACCACTTGTGCCTGATATGCAAAAAAATTATTTTCAGATATAAAGGAATGGGATTAGAAATACTGAAAAATGTATTTTACCCCCTTTGACATCAGTTTTCAGAAAAAAATTAAAACCTGGCAGCTGATTACTATCATGAGATTGGAAATCTTTTGTTGTCATTTGAAGGAGTGATATTTATAGGGAACCATGTGCTATAACAGAATCCTTTGCCCTTTTCTCAGAGCCAGATCACAGTGAACGGCAACTCTAGTGGGGCTGTGAGTCCAATGAGTTACTATCAAAGGCCATTTTCCCCTTCAGCATACTCTCTTCCAGCTTCACTCAACTCCAGCATCATCATGCAGCATGGCAGATCCCTTGGTAAGTAATTTGACTATAATGATATCTACGACAACTGCAAACTACAAGAGAACAATGTAAGGCATCAAAATGGGGCAGGAGTGATCAACATTCCTCTCTCTGGTAACCCAAGCAGAAATCAAAGCAGAGGATTCAGCATTGGAGAAAATAGGTCCTTGCTATTCGGAGACGGTGACTCCATCTATATCTGAGCCTAGAGAAGGCTAGGTAATACTTGAGTGATGTGGCGAAGAGAAAATAGAAATGCCTGGTTAGAGAGGGAAGAGATGATGTGACCCAAAGAACATTAATGCAGTGCTTTTCCATTGAAGCAGCTTGTTGCTGTGTGAAGGAACTTTCATCTTCTAAGGAAGAATTGTTTGACCATCGAAACAATGTAATAAAGGGAGAGGCTCCTTATGAAGTTGAAGAGCCATGAAATCCTGGCTCACACAGTCATAAACTATTCCAACTAAGGTTTGAAGGATATCAGTCAAGAGACTGGGATAGCGGAAAGCACACACAAGACAGAGGCTTAAGAAATCCCTTAAACAATGATTCCACAACTCATAGAGATAGTTCTTAACTCTTTGAAGATTATGAATTAGATGAAAAGATGTCGCTTCTAAGAAAATAATGACCATAGGAAAATTCATTTAAAAATTTTTAAACATATAATTTTGTGAGCCTCCTGAACTCTTTAGAGCCTTCTGGAAAAGCACTGTGCTACTTAAAGATAGAAATGTTCTAATGTAGCAAAATATATTAATATAGCTTTAAAATAATATAACAGGTATTTCTTAGTTTATAAAAATTCAATTTAACAGCTCCAAAATGGTTTATTGGAAAAAACTTACCAAACTGAACCATCATGTGTTTTTAGGTTGAAAACTTTCCCTGATGTTTAGAAACTAGAGTTTCCAAGACCACAGAAAACAGAAAGGAGAGTAAGGAAGGTGTGCCTGAACACACTCCTGGGAAGTAAGGAGACTGTTCTCTGGCCACCACAGATCACCAACAGAGAGAAAAGACTAGAGTATAGAATGGTGACATTTATTGTTTGGTAGCATACCTCTTCCTCCTTCCCCATGGCATTGAAAGTCTATGATGCCAAGTCTACTAATGAACACTTTGTGTCAGTCTCAGCATACTCATGGTAGAACTCAACTCTGTGCTCAAAAAAACTACTATAAGACTTTAGATGTAGTCATGGGGCTCATTAGAGAAAAGTCCCAATATACTTGGGCTTTCTCTAACACTCCTGGGAACCATCTGTGATCTTATAATGATCATCTTTTAGAGGGTAAGTAAAAAGCCTTGGGTCAGATTTTTCTCTCTGACAATATACAGCTTGGGATTATACCAAGAGCCCACCATTTCAAGATTTTTATAATCCCAAGATTTGGGAATTATGCATTATCACACACAAAAAAAAATAAAATTTTATAAGTTACTTTAGCCATAACATTTCCCATAAGTGTGACTCTTTACTCAGCCAATAGCCTATCTTAATGAATGCACGTTTTTTCCACTCTATCAAAAAACATGTAATATCTCAAGTATAGCCAGGCTTTGATTTTAGATCAAATCAGTGAGTAGATTTTATACATAAACTATGTAACGTAGAAAGAAATTCTCTGTATAAACATTGAATAAAATCCAGTTGGCCGGGGAAGCGATGGGATTAGAATTTACAAGAATTTTCAGGTCTACTCTGCCATAGGTGAAATTTATATTTAGTTGAAATCAAAAGCTTGCAAAGTTTACAGTCTAGGCACCATATAAGAAAATAATAAAAGGGCTAGCTTTCATCATATTAGCTATAGGTTCATGGTTTTTTGACCCATGTGTGAAAACAGGCTTGATACTGGCTCTTAGGCGAGGACTATACAAACATGAGTTGCTAGCAAAACTTCTAGTATCGTTATCCTGTGAGGCCCTTTGAGAAGTCAGTCCAGGTGAAATAACATATTGTATCTTCATTTGGAATAGCTGGAAAGATGGTGTTTTTATGACCAGTGGTACATAAAGCAGTTTGATTCTAGCCTGACCTTTTCTTCTCAAAAACACCTTAAAATGTTTTATGTTGCAAATTAAATTGAAAGTAGCTATAATCATAGTAATATCACTTACAATTTTATACCCAATGCCATGATAGACAAATGTTAACTCCCAACACCTTGTGGAAAACAATCAAATTTCTTTAAATGTTTACTCATGTTTTACACAAAATTTTCAGGATAAATGCATTAATATATGATAAATGTTTGTTATATTATATATAATATAAATATGAATGATAAATAAACCATATGTATATATGTATAAAACACACACATGAATACAATCAACAAATTCTATCCTGAATATAAGAACTTTTTACCCTCAAACAGAAGAACTTTGTAAGAAATATCCCTGCTGAAGTCATATATAGCCTAAAAAAAGTGCCATTCTTGGCCACAAAAATTTTGAAAATTCAAACAATCAAGAATTCATATTGCTATTCTACTACACATATGGCAGTAATGTTGATTCTCAAAACTACATTTAACTCAAAATGAAATATATATATATATATATATATTGTACATGTATGCTCTCTGTTACTTCTGAAAGTATAATAGAAGTTAATAAAGATCACATGAAGAGAGACATTTGATAAGCCTCATCTTATTTAGTACTAAGGAAAATTGTTACTATTAAATTTAAAAAGCCATGGCTTTGGTATTTTAAAGTAAAACCAAAAATGTTATATAAAATTCAATGAATAGTGATCATTGAAAAGCACATATTTATCCATAAGCCTTCACATCCAAGTATATGTTTGGATATAAAATAAACTTAACTGACTTTTATTTTCTTTTTATTTTATGAAATTTCAGTCTGAGCCATCTGAGCTTCCATGGATATACCTCTTGTCTAAAAAGGCATCTCATTATTTTTTAATAATGGTAGTCAGCAGTGTCACAAGAATCATATTTGTATAATTTATGACCTGAGTAAAATGACTGTTTGTGTTGGCTTCTGCCCTCTCACCTATAAAGTTTATTCTTGTCCCTCTGGCACCTGCCTCCCAAGATTCCTGGGAGGGAAGATGAGCTCACATCTCTGCAGGGCTTCTCTGACAGTAGCTGTCACACAGTCATTCAACAAATGCTATTCTTCCCCTTTCCCTTCTTCAAAAGGCAGCAGGGTCTTTGCTCTTCCATACAATATCTATCTGCTGCTACTCAACAAGTAGCTCAGATACAGGCTGACTGTGAACAAAGGCATGGTGATGGAAATATGGACGTTTTAAAAGTTGTATTTAATTATTAATTATGTGTATGTATGTGCAAGTGGGTATACAGACATGAGTGTAATACCTGCAGAGGCCAGAAGAGGGTGTCAGATGTGGGGACCTGGAGTTATAGGTGGTTGTGAGCTGCACAACATGGTTGCTGGGAATCAAACCTGAGTCCTCTGCAAGAGGAATAGGGCTCTTCTCCACTCTTCAGGCCCCAGAAATATGAATTCTATTAGTTAGTTAGCATCAATGTACAAGACTGCACCATTGATTTATAAGTCTGAGCATCCAATGGCTCCTTGTCAAAATATTTGCTGCACAGATTCTGCAGAGACATATTCCCAGCATGCTCAGTCCCTGGATGGCACCCTGGGCAGCTCAATACCACTGTACAGATCTTCAGAGGAAGAGAAGAGGGTGACAGTCATCAAAGCCCCACATTACCCTGGGATTGGGCCTGTGGACGAATCTGGAATCCCTACAGCCATTAGAACGGTAAGTCATCCCAGCGTGTGTCTGGGTCTGTGCGTAGACTCCACAAAGGATGGATTGTGCATCACTCTGCATTCCTAGGGTCCTGTATAATGAGGCTTGCCCTCTGAGCCATCTGAGCTCCCGAGAATGTGAATGTCACACTGTGTGGCAGAGACAGAGAACTGTTGAGTGAATACAACTACATAATCTGTTTTCTATTTGAACTCAAAATCATGAAATTTGTGATTTTTGTTAAATAACACTTTGTTTTTAACCTGTTATCAAGGAGAGGTAGAACCCAGAATGGCAAGAGAAGGGGAAAAGTTAATTCTTTCACAGCGTCAAATTCCCACGTGTAACTGCCAAGAAATCAGTGATTTGTTTCTTGCTATGTATGTGTGTTAACACCAGGAGATGGAGAGCTGTGAATTGGGACTTGGGAGGTGAGAGGATTGGGGTGAAGGGACTTAATATCAGGGGAAGGGAAAAGTGTCTGAAGAAATGAATGTTTTTAGTGTCCTCTTAGCTGAGCCCGCAGAGAGCACTCTTGAGATGTGTGAAAGTGTTGAGATTTTTTTCAGTCTTTAAACTCTGCCAAAGCATTGCTCAGTGCATGGGGGCAGCCCCTTCTGGCAAAGCTCGGCAGCAGCAGAGCCTAGGAGGGCAGCTGTGTGCTGAACACGTCCACTGGAGAAGGTCTGTGGTAGCGGAGGAGGAACACTGGGCAGCCAGGATGCGACCCACGTCTTTGCAGGTGAAATTCGGGAGGGTGTGAGGAGGGAGCTGAGCTCCATACACGTAGCCTGCATTCCCACTTAAAGGGCTGGGGTGTTGCCAAGAGCAGCTTCCTTGGAATGCAAAGGCCGGCAGCCAGAGACAGTAAGGGACAGAGAAAAGGGAGAAGGACTTCGGAACAGAAGCAATGGTGAGCCTGGAAATGTTCAAAAGAATGAAAGGTGACCTTTGAGGTTTCCTTCTCTTTGGGAGTTGGCATTTATCATATGAGGATTTCATGTTTTATATACAGAGACAAGAGTTAACAATTGGTTATTCTCAGCATCTGTATTAGAGTTAAAACTAAAAGAGTAAATCAGTATAGCATGTGACTGAGATTTCTTTGACTGTGAGAGAGTTGAATGTGACTAATTCAAAACGCTAAAAATCTGTGTTGGAATGATGAGAGTCATATGTAAGTGACAGGAAAATGTCAGGGCTTGTGACTAATATGCTCTGTTTTATGACAGTCGCATGGTTTTGGTGATTCTGTTTTGACATTTGTTTCCCTTTCAGAATTTCTGACTCAAAATGACTACATTTGAATTTTTCCCCTGATAATGTAGGGATAGTGAGTCAGACAGGTATGCTGTCATGGATTTTGCCTGTTGACTCTCCGAGGCACAATATACACACAAACTAAGAGGTCTTCACTTTCTGCGCAGTGACTGAAAAGATTCTATCTGAAATCTCTGGGTGTATTTTTAGCTTAATAAATGATATGCAGAATGGACATGTTAATGCGATAATGTGATCCATTCTTTTTAATCTACAGATATAATTTTAGTGAGAAGTCTTTGCTTTCTTAGTTCTTAAAAATAAAACAAGATACTGGAAATGGTTAATAAAACCATTTTTAGATTATCCACTGCCAAATTAAAAACATGCTTAGATAAGCAACCACATATACTAAGAATGTAATATGAATTTCCCTTATATGAAATTGAAACTCAATTCCATATAAGGAACCCTGATTTTTTTTATGTGCAACTGTGTTCTTACTCAGACATTTAAAAACCTTACAAAGGCAGTATGGATTGAGAGGCTCACATTTACTATTTTGCAGCCTACCGATCACATCCCCAAGTATAGCTCTGTGTTTATAAATGTTGAGTCAGGCCCTTTCCGGGTGACAGCAGGCTAAGAATTTCCAAGGTTATTTTCTTTCCTTGTTCATGTAGAAAGTAATGCGTATCAGACTCTCATTGCCTCAACTTTGTGTTCAGTGTATACACCAAAAGCAGCACTGTCCCAATGAACCATGTCAGGGCATCCTCTCAGATAGTAAGTATAGACCATGGTGACAGAATAGTGCGAAGTAGCCCAGAAGCCACAGAAATCAAGGAGTGTGGGAAAAGCAGGTGCTTCTGAGTTCCTGGAGGGAACCCTTCAGACTGCCCCTCTCCTGTGACTTGGATGTCTATGTCAGCCTTTTACTGCCATTCTCAAAAACAACAATGAAAATCTCTAGGGCTTAGAGCCCATGAGACTGTGTAAACATCTCAGCTAATTAGGTGACAGGCATGATTCCTTTCTTCTAAATCAAATATAACACTCATTTGTCCAGTTTTAGAGCTAGCAAAGAGCAAAAATGGAATAGAATTATTATATTCCAATAGGTAGCCTGATTTCTTTTTGGAAATCCCTCATGTAACATCAGTGTTGAGCTCTGATGTTTCATAAACTGTAAGAATATAAAAACTGAAGCCTATTCAGATAAGACCATAGACAACAGCAACATGGTAATGTCCCAGGAGTTATATAGTCCATGAAGAATGATTTTGTAGGATATGACCAAAAGTAAATTTACGGAAGTATGAACTTCTGCTTTCATAATCTCAATATCACACATAGCAAGCTCCAAAATGGCACTGAGGAAAGGGACTTAAGTGCTCACAGCACTTCTTTTAGAAAGGAACACTGAGCTTGCACGTCTCTGTTTTGCCAGCTTCATGTTCTCTTTGCCAGCTGACTGGGCATTCCCTGGCATCTCTGTGCTCACCATATAAAGCCAGCAGATGGCATAACAGTGAGATCCTGCCTGATACAGGCCCTCTAGCAAGTGCAGACAACAGTCCTGTGTGTCAAAATGCATGGCCATATACAGCGATATAACTTACTCAAACATTTCTTGCCCTCATTGTGTCCAGATAAAGTGAGAAACCACTTTTGTGCACAGTCAGGTCTTATTTCATGGCTTCTTTTGCTCTAATATCATAAAATAAAATAAGCTTAATAAAAGAGAACCCTGTCTTTTAGAAAAATAAATATCCCTTCAAAATATATGTTCAAGGACCTGGAACGATGGCTCAGTGGTTAAGAGCACTGGCTGCTCTTGCTGAGGACCTGGGATCAGTTCCTAGCACCTGCATGCTAGCTAACAACTGCCTGTAACTCCAGTTCTAGGGGAATCTGCCACCCTCTTCTATCCTCCATGGGCATTGCATGACACTGGTGCACGTACATACATGCAGACAATACACTCATACACATAAAATGAAAAGAATAAAATATTTTCTAAAAATATATGTTCAAGTACTTTGGGTATGTGTCTGTCCGCATGCACGTGTATATGCCAATGCACGTGTACACGTGTGGGTGTGCATAGACGTGCTAGAGGTCAGAACTGGGTATCTTCACTTGCTCTTCAGCTTGTTTTTTGAGACGGGCTCTCTCGCTGAAGCTGGAGCTGCTGCTACATCCAACTGCCATGTTGGGACTGCAGTTGCCCCTGCTGCACCTGACGCTAGAGATCTGACTCAGGTTCCCATGCTTACGCAGCAAGCACTTCACCCACTGGCCATCTCCCCAGGCATTTTGTCTGAACCAGAAAGCCATAGATTTCTCCTTTGCTGTATTCACCCACTAACCTCCATCATTCCACCATAGATTCAGCCAATAACTCCCCAAGCTTCCATTCATAGAAAGAGCCTGCAAACTATAAGGTAGAGTTATATCCAGTAAACCATGTTCACTCAGTAATTCATTCTAGAGATATTTGAATTTTCCCTTGCTTCTGTTGAGATGTATTATATTTTAAGGACTATACCAAACCCATTAGTACACATTCTTTCATCTAATTTCCATCATAATGCTATGATATACTTACTATTATTTCATTTAGAGAGGAGAAAACCAGGTTTCAAAGGTATCATAGGGCTGGGGAGATGGTTCAGTGGGTAAAAATCCTTGATGTCAGAGAGTGGGCACCTAAGCTGGGATCCTCAGCGCCCACACAACAAGCCCTGAGCATACGAGTCTTAAAACTAAGCACTGGCAGAGGGGACACAGGAAGAACAACGTTGGAGCATTTTAGCCAAAATCTGCAAGATCCAGGTTTAGTGAGAGACCCTGACTCAAGAGAGCAAGAGAGAAAGTGACAGAGGGGATACCCAGCATCCTTCTCGGGCTTCTACCTCCACACATGGGCACAGGCACCTGTACACATGTGCACACCCCACACTCAGGGGAAAGAGAAAGGAGAAAGCCTACATAACGTGCCCCACTTCCTACTTCTATAATGTAGCGATTAGTAATTAAAGCTCCAAAATTTTAATTTTGGTTCATGATTGAATATTAGTTTCCTATTTCCACTACAGCCTTCTGTTCCCCTCACAACTGAAGACTGGCATGCATAAGGAACTTCTATCACAGAATTTACAGTTTAACAAGACACTCTAATATCTTGTTAATAACATTTTGAAAGTATATCTACACTTTTTGATCTGCTCTATGGCTTTGCAGTGACTGCCTCACTCAGTATTTTAGTAAAAGACTAGCAGATGCTAATCTTCTCTTTATTGAAGCTGATGAGAATATCTCTAGAGGGAAAAATATTCCCCGGTTAATCTTTGTCTTGACAAGAACATTCAATATTAAGTTTTTAAGAATAATGAAAATTGGGCTGGAGAGATAGCCTAGCGGTTAAGAGCACCGACTGCTCTTGCAGAGGACCCGGGTTCGATCCCCAGCACCCACATGGCGGCTGAGAACCGTCTGTAACTCCAATTCCAGGAGAACTCCAGTTCCAGGGGAATCCGAGACCCTCTTCTGAACTCCGCGGCATTGCACGACACGGGTGCACAAACCTACATGCAGACAGTACATTCATACACATACAGAAATAAATAAAATAAAAAAAAAAAAAGAATAATGAAAATTGGGCTGGAGAGTTGGCTCAGCGGTGAAGAGCACCCACTGCTCTTGCAGAGGACCCAGGTTCAATTCCCAGCACCCACATGGTGGCTAAGGACTGTCTTAACTCCAGTTCCAGGGGAATCCAATGCCCTCCTCTGACCTCTGCAGCATTGCACAACACGATACAACAACCTACATGCAGACAGTACACTCATACACATCAAAACAAAAAAATTTTTTTTTAAATTCAAAAAGAATGAAAATGTCTGGAGAAAATGCTGTCTGCTTACTGACAAGCATGAGGACTTGGGTTCCATTCCCAGCACCCACAGAAAGAGCCAGGCATGGCGGGGACACCCTGTAATCCCAACACTGGGGAACTGACGATAGAAGAAACTGCAGAGCTCTCTGGCAAGCTATCCTACCTAGCCTTATCAGTAAGGCTCAGGTCCCAGTGAGACTCCGTCAAAATAGAGGGTCACTTCTGAGGAGCAACACCCAATGTCCTTGACGCACGTGCGCGCGCGCGCGCACGCACGCGCACACACACACACACACACACACACACACACACACACACACGAATGATAAGCCGGTACTTAAGAGACTGAGGCAAGGGAATGGAGTTTGAACCCAGTTTAGATTACAGAGGGAGGCCCTGCCCCAGATACATAAACTTAATAATAATTATCAAAAGGAGATAAGCAAATTTTTGCAACAAAAATTTTCATCAGTGAATTTTATGTAACTATGTGGTTGCCAACACCTGCTATTCAGTGTTGGGCACAGCTGATTTGAACACATAAAACCACAACACAGAATGTTCCAATTCAGGCTAAATTCGAAGGTAGGTACTATATTTACAAACTGCACATATATCTGGATAAATTACTGAAACTGTAATCAGGTCATAGTAGAAGGAGATGTTTATCACCGCATGGAAATCTGCTGTTATAAAGATCAAATACAAGCAATCCAAGCATTGCCCACAGAGATTGACTTGAAACTATAAGCTCTCAGGATTTGGGGTTCAGGAGGGACACTGAAATGAATTGTCCTTTTGAGTAAGGTATTAATTAGAAGAGGTGTAATAACACAAGCCGATATCAGCATAGTGGGGGTTCTGAAGAGCATTCCGGCCCACAGTGTTAAGCTAGCCCCCCTCTTAGGGCTTTCAGATAAAAGGGGGCGGTCCCGGGCAATGCAGCTGCTGAGTAGCCCCATCTCACAAACTTGCAGTCAGGTTGTCTGAGATTCTGGGGAGCAGGGGCAGGGGGAATATCTGGCCCTTTAATTAAAGCGTGTCAGCATACAGGATGTACCACCTGTAGCCACTGATTGCTTAGAGTGTTTGGTAAACTTCCTTTGGGGAAATGAGGGCTATAGACTCACAGATGGTCAGCAGTATGGCGCCTGCCATTTCTTTTATAGCAGCTGTGAGAGGGAAGAGATAAAGCTACTGCAGGTGAGCACACCGCTACCCCACACCTAACAGCAAAGCTTTGTAATTCTCGGGTATTCTATTTTACAGACAGTCGACCGGCCGAAGGACTGGTACAAGACAATGTTTAAACAAATTCATATGGTACACAAGCCGGGTATGTACTATGTACACTGCTGTTTTATTATCGAGTCCTTTAGGTTGAAGTATTTATGCCAAGCTTTGTACAGATTTTCTCCACAAAAAAATGTCGAGACCCAGTCAACTTCATGGTCCGCTTCTTCTCAGCATTTCTCCTCCTTTTTATTGCCGACTTCTAAATCACACACCTGTGCCTCTGCCTTAGCCCTCCGCCACCCAGAAGCCTCCTAGGACGCATCCTTGGAGGTTACAAGTTATCCTAGTTCCATCCCTCTGTCCATCACTGTCCGCATCTACCTGGGGTGTTGTCCCTATCTGGGCTCAGACACAGGGGTGTCCCTGTCTGCTCCTCATCAGGAGAGTGAATGAAGGCAGATCTTCCTGAGCCTTCCCAGGGCGGTTGACCAAGAAGCGTTAGGACCCTTACTAAAGGAAAATCAGACCCAGAAGAGCACAGATGCCTGCGTGAGGAAGTGAAGACAAGGGACTAGTTCTGCATGTGTCACCAGGGCAGTAAGGAACACACTTTGCAGACAAGAAGGTCACTCTGCAGAGACCCAGAAGAATGCAGTATTTGGAAATTGGAAGCGGTATTAGGAGCTAGAACATTGCTTTGCTCGTGTATTTCTGTCATGTCTCTGACCTTCTGCTCTCCTGTTTCCAAGACGATGGAATCTGTATTATTCTATTTATGTTTCATTTTCTAGATGATGACACAGACATGTATAATACTCCTTATGCATACAACGCAGGTAGGACGGGGTTCCTTGCTTGCACTTGCACTGATGGCTCATATTGCACAACGTCGGGGAGAGCACCCATCCTGTCTTTTCACACCCGCCACATGTGGCCAGCTCCTGTGGTCAGGAGGATGCTTTACTTCTCGTCTCAGAGCGTCCCTGACTAAAGTTGATCCCTTTTCCCAGAAATGAGAACTAAGCCTGTTCTGTCCCATTCGTTCTTCCTGTTAGTGTATGCTCGGCTTCAGGAATGTTTAACCGGAATATGAAGGGCAGTGCGAAAGCCCAGACTGTGACATGGATTACAAAATAAAGATCTTTTTTTATCAGCAGAGTGATTATAATTGCATAAGATCTTCCAGATATTCTTCCCCCCCCCAAAAAAAAACAAGTGAACTGAAGTGAAATATTTGCTCCAAAATGGAACCATTCATTGAAAGATTTATAAAACTCCCTCTTGGCTAGTCCACTTTTCTGACTCAGAGTTGCTAATATTCACAGTAGAAAAACTTCAGGTCTGGGCATTTCCACTTGGGTTTGATTGTGCTGTTTCTTGCGAAATGGACTTCATGCTAGTATGAAGGACCCCTAAACGCATGTTCCGTTCATCGCCTTCTAAATGTTGCATCATGGGATTCCACGCAGCCTAGCTATAGGCCTAGGAGAGTGCCCTCACTTAGGGCCTTCCACTCTGGCAGAAATCTCCCCGAGACTCTCCATCCTAACACCTGACGACCAGCAACCAGGCCCTTTAACTGTAATAAATCTCCACAGACAAATAAAGAAAAACTGTTCATAACAAACAGCAAGCTGCATACAAATGGTATTAGGCTCTGGATACCCATATTCTAGCAGGAGTCATTAAAATGCTCCCCTCTGCCTTTAATCCTGGTCCTCTAAAGTTGAAGTCGGACTGTGGAACTGACACAGAGATACTTAAACCAGTGGTGTCTAAATGTCACTGGTCCTGGAAGTTTACATGAATTGCAGGAAAAGCAGACAAGTGCAGATAGACTTAGCCCAAGATTGAGATTGAGAGAAAATCATAATTTGTATGTTTTTAAAATTGAAGTCTGGGGTCTCTTTAGTTATTAATAAATTGAAAATCAGTCATGTTATTCTGCAAAAGCCAACAAAGTAACTACAACTCTTCCTATATCCTAAGGGACAAGTCTAGTCCTATGGGATCTTAGTATATTCTCTAACTCATCATCCTATAATTTTTAATATGTGCTTCTCTGCTGAGTTTTTATGAACTATCACTATTTTTAGTCATAGTTCTGCTTGCATCTCCTTTCCCCAAATATTTATCAGTTTATTGAGGGTTCCATTTTTCCTGTCCTTCGCATGTACAGCATCTCATGTACACGGCATGTTCAATATTTGTTGGATTTGGGTTGCAATTAACATATAAATTGTCATAGATATATGTCAGTATTTCTAAGTATTAGAAGATATTTTAATCTTCCTCTGAAACTTTATCCAAGGTGTTAGTTTATGTGATTGTGGAGAAAGCTTGCTGAATACTTGTAAGTTTATTCTTTCTCAGTAGTCTGAATTAACATTAATTCTACAATAATTGATGATTTGCTGTAATCAGTGCTTATGTACAGAACAAATTAATAACTATTGTAAATTAACAATGATAAGTTAATAATCAATACACCATATAATGCATGCATTCTGAATATACTTATTGATAATGTTTGCAAAATCATGGGATATTTTGCAGAGCACAGTAACTTAATGTACTTTTTCAGTTATTTGTTTTTCTTCTTTTTTCTCATAGGTCTGTACAACTCACCCTATAGTGCTCAGTCACACCCTGCTGCAAAGACCCAGACCTACAGACCTCTTTCCAAAAGCCACTCAGACAATGGCAGCAATGCTTTTAAGGAAGCATCCTCCCCAGTGCCTCCCCCACACATCCCACCACGACCAAGAGACCGGTCAACAGAAAAGTAAGGCTCTTTCCTGCAAAGTGGCCTCTCCTAGGATAAGAACCAAGCCACGATGGTGTTCAGTAGAAACGCTAGTTTTTTGTCTTAGGGAGTCAATATACAAATAGACTTATTTGTCTATATTGAGCCTCTCTACTGAGATTGGGCTGAACGCTTTCAGGAAGTGCTGGGTCGTGCTATTGTTAGCCCCTAATCAAACTTGAAGTAACATTGGTATCACGTCTACTTTTTGTTTGATAAGAGCATATAAGAAATAAATAGGCTGGGGCTGTAGCTGGGTAGTAGAGCACTTGGCCAAATGCTACAATGTTACATATTTTGGGGGCCTGTGTTATGAGGCTTGTTGATAATGACTTTTTCTCTGCACAGACTCTGGGGTCCAAGTCCCAGAATTGGTGGAGGGGTGGAGGGTGGACACATCCATGTAATCCCAGTCACCTCTCATAGAGCTGAGGAAGAAATTCAAGGCTGTTTTGAACTATGTAATAAATTCTAAGCCAGACTGGGCTATATAGTGACATTCTCCTTCAAAATATAAGTAATAAGCAAATGAACAAATGGACTAATTTGCATAGACTCTTTTTTTTGGGGGGGGTCTTTTCGAGACAGGGTCTCCCTGTAGTTCCAGCTGTCCTGGAACTCACTATGTAGACCAGGCTGGCCTTGAACTCACAGAGATCTGCCTGCCTCTGCCTCCCAAGTGCTAGAGACTCTTTTTTCTATAAAATGTTAGAGACCAGGCAGCTAATTTCCAGTTTCCTTATATTTGAAATGTTAGGTCTATTAAAATATTTTTTGAAACCAAGGAGAAATTATTCATAGATTATAAATATGGCATTATTTAAGAAGTACCTGTGATTCATTTCAACTAGGTTTTTAGTTTATTCTAATTTTCATTTCTCCACTGAAATATTTTTTTTTATTATTTATTTTTGTATGTGTATGAATGTATTGTTTGCATGCAGGTCTGTGCACCCGTGTCATGCAATGCTGCGGAGGTCAGAAGAGGGTCTCATATTCCCCTGGAACTGGAGTTCTCCTGCAATTGGAGTTACAGACGGTTCTTAGCCATCATGTGGGTGCTGGGGATCGAACCCAGGTCCTCTGCAAGAGCGTCGGTGCTCTTAACCGTTAGACTATCTCTCCAGCCCCTACTGAAATATTTTTAAACAAATTACTCATGCACTGATAAAAATTTATGAACACATATCTATTGTGTTATTTTAGTAAGACTATGGCTAATATTCCTAGTTACTGGTAATTGGTTTCTGCTTCTGTGAAAAGCAGACTCTTACCAAAAACCAATTGAAGACAACAGGATTTATTTGGTTTATACTTCCATGTCACAATCTATCCCTGAGGGAATCAAAGCAGGAATGAAGCAGAAGCCATGAAGGAACACTGCTTATTGGCCCACTCATTGGCTCATGCTCAGCTAGCCCAGACCCCCTGCCAAGGCATGGTGCTGCCCACACTGGGCTAGGCCCTTCCACTTCAATCAAGACAGTCTCTCCCAGATATGAGCATAGGCCAGTCTAAGCCAGGCAATTCTTTCCAAGTGAATCTAGTTGAGTCAGGTTCAAAATAAAAACTAACCAGGACAGTACTTCTTAGTGAGAGCTGAATATGAGCCAGGCACTAGGCTAAGTACTTTTTTGTATCATTTTATTCTGATAACAAGAAAAAGTGATGTGTTCTTCTTTAGAGAGAAAAGAAGCAGGTTTAGAAAATTACAGTAACATGCTCAACTCACATAAATAGTATAGATAGGCCGAGAACCATCTGAAACTCCAATTCCAGGAGAACTCCAGTTCCAGGGGAATCTGACACCCTCTTCTGACCTCCGTGGCATTGCACGACACGGGTGCACAAACTTGCATGCAGACAGTACATTCATACACATACAGAAATAAATAAAAATTAAAAAAAAATAGTATAGATAGGAAATAGATGATAGATAGATAGATTTAGATAGATGATAGAAAGATAGATAGATAGATAGATAGATAGATAGATAGATAGATAGATAGATAGATGATAGATAGATCCAAGATTCAAACTCAGCATTGTCTAAATCAAAAATTTATGTTATCTCTAACAGCAATTAGTAAGAAGTGAAAATTATTTATTTTTACTGATTTTTTAAGAATTACCTATCATGTACATCTCACAAAATGTATTCAACACTTAAATCATTAGGAATAAATGATGACCATTTACAGGATTATGATGTAGGTTATTACAAAAATAGACACATATCATGTGTAATTTTCATCCTAATATCTCTTTTCTTGTGAATTATGTGTTTAGGATGTATTTATGATACCTTGAAACTGAGAAGTAATTATCTATACACAAAATGGTATTTTTGCCATCAAAAACAACTCAAAATTAATGCAGATTTAAATGTATTATTTGTCCTAGATATTCGTATGAACTTCTGAATAGCTTTCATATATGTTGTCTCATAATGCTCAAAAACATGTGCAATAGAAAAGGACACATTTTAACACAGATGGGAAAACCAAAATGGGATTGGTGTGAGGGTTCTGCTGGATGTTACTCATTAATTTACTAGAAAACTAAGGCCCAGCCTTCATTTCATCAGCTGGAGCACTTCTATTTCCAACATTCCATTGAGTCAGAATTTCATTCCACTCAATGGGATCAGAATTTCCATACTCAAAAATCAAAAATCCTCAAATAATCCTTCTTTATCCAAAGAAAGTTTGTTGCTTTTGTTCCAGCTCCCCCCAAAACCATGACGTTCTGCTGAGGCCTTTAAAAATGTACTTGATGGAAAGCCGTTCCCAGTGTTTGGAAGAGAAAAATAAGAAGGAAGGAAAGGAAAGGAAAGGAAAGGAAAGGAAAGGAAAGGAAAGGAAAGGAAAGGAAAGGAAAGGAAAGGAAAGGAAAGGAAAGGAAAGGAAAGGAAAGGAAAGGAGGAAGGAAGAGAGAGAGAGAGAGAGAAAGAACATGTACTTGCTAATAGTCATTTGTTGATAGACTTGCAAGGGTAAATGGTTTCAGTTCAAGGAAAAGAGGAGATTCCAATGCAAAGGATGCTGGTCTCTGGTCTAGGAAAACACCAAGGAGTCTCCATGCCACTTTGCCTGTCCCTGGCCATGCCAGCTCCAGGGATACACTGAAATTCTCACACACACACTCTGATGCCAATTGTAAAAAATAAGATCAAACATAATATTTGCATTAGTCCTTGTTGCTCTGGATCAAGGAAGCCAGGTCATATGCTGGTGAAATGCAACAAAAATTCACAGCATATTCCCTCTTATTTTAAGTCAAACACTCTCTCTCTCTCTCTCTCTCTCTCTCTCTCTCTCACACACACACACACACACATACACACACACACACACACACACACACACACACACAGAGTTGCCATTAGAGACCCAGGGTTTAGCAACAAGTCAGTATCTCCATGATTTTCTTTAGGTCATTTATATAAAGTTAAACATATGTGATGTTTTTCATAAATTAACTTTTTGAGTGTTTTTTTTTCTTAAATCTCTAAGGGCAGGAGCAATCTCTTAGCAGATGACCTGAATTTGATCTCTAGAACCCATGGTCGAAAAAAATATGACTTCTAAAAGTTCTCCTCTGACCTCCACACACGTGTTGTGGCATATGCACATACAAATAAATAAATAAGTAAATAAGTAAGTCTCTACTAAGATTAACCCTGAGAACTGACACTAAGTGGTATTTCGTAAGCACGCAGGTTATTTCAATGTGTGATGTGCTCTTTATTTCTAGGCATGACTGGGATCCTCCAGACAGAAAAGTGGACACCAGAAAATTTCGATCTGAGCCAAGGAGTATTTTTGAATATGAACCTGGGAAGTCATCAATTCTGCAGCATGAAAGACCAGTAAGCACTTATCATTAATCAAAAAGCCAGTTTGTCAGGCCACTAGGGTTCCCACATAAACCTGAATTTCATATCATTCTATTTACTTGACATTATTGAGAAATCATGGTTGTTTTGAATCATGATTTGAACATCTCGTCTCTAAACCAAAAGAAGCATGTTAATAAGCACATATGTGCAGGACTCATCAGCAGACAGCTAGATGGCCTAGTCCTTGCACCCATAAATCCAGCACTCAATTGGTATTCTGGATTGCCAATATAAAAAAATCATTTATTAATCCTCCTAATATGGGGGCTGGAGAGATGGCCTAGCGGTTAAGAGCGCCGACCGCTCTTGCAGAGGACCCGGGTTCGATCCCCAGCACCCACATGGCGGCCGAAAACCGTCTGAAACTCCAATTCCAGGAGAACTCCAGTTCCAGGGGAATCCAAGACCCTCTTCTGACCTCCGCAGCGTTGCACGACACGGGTGCACAAACTTGCATGCAGACAGTACATTCATACACATACAGAAATAAATAAAAATTAATTTAAAAAATCCTCCTAATATACACACAGACTCAGACAGATGCATCCCTTGATTTCAATGTTGGTTTATTAATATTCCTTTCACTTAAGAGGAAAAGTCCCCAAATAAACTTTTATTAACAAGTTGTTTAATTGATTTTTATTAAATCCCTCTCAGGTTTCCAAGCCTCAAGCTTCCTGACTGCTTGCCATTTTAATGGATCAATATATTTCACTTTTTTGTTTATTTTCTTCGTGTGCAAACTGAAATATGTATAACCTTGAGAAAACCCACCTGCCACCTCTGAAGCTAACTAATGTGTTCTTCATTGGCCCTCTTTCCTTTAGATCCTCTCATTTCCCTTCTTACTGCCTCTATTTCCCCTTAGAGACCAGAGTCCTCACAATCTCATTAAAACTCTGCAATTCTTTTGTATCCACAAACTTGCTTCCAGATAAATATTGAGGTTGGATAACAATTTAGTCTTGTCCTCGGTTTAAAAGAATCTTAGGACCAGCGAACAGGAAAAAGAGATTTTGTTAGTTCCTTCAAGGGTTTCTGAAGCATCACCCTGTTAAATAGACAGCAAGCCAACCCTGAAATTTTATTGGAAACCCAGACCCTACCACACCCAACATGAGTATCCCTGATTTAGCTTTTGAAACCCTGTGTTTATGGTTGTGTTCTTGAGAAGCATGTTCGAAAATCTTATAATTACATAATTCAACTCTCTTCCTTCAAATATTTCATAGTGTAACAAGATTTCCAAAAAGAAACAGAAGGGGGAGAAAAGTAACATTATGGATTTCTAAGCTCCAGTGAAGGCTTATAACCCATTTAATAGCTTACCTGATTGAATATCGAGCAAGTTTAGCCTAGCGGTTAAGAGTGCCAACTGCTCTTGCAGAGGACCTGGGCTCAATCCCCAGCACCCACACAGTGGCTGAGAACCGTCTTTAACTCCACTTCCAGGGGAATCCGACACCCTCTTCTGACCTCCGCAGCATTGCACAACATGGGTGCACAAACCTATATGCAGACAGTACATTCATACACATAAAATATAAATAAAATTTTTTTAAAAATCACAGAATCAAAATTGAGTGGAACACGATCTTACCACTGCAGAAAAAACTAAACATGGAAAAATAAGGACTCCCATGTTCAATTATAAATAGAAACGATTGAATGATCATTCTAATAATTTATGGGACTTTTGAGGTGATGATAGGACCAGGAAACATCTAACATCTAGAGCTCATCTTTGGGCCCCATCACAGTGGCTGAAGTTCCTACACTACTCAGGACCTTGGATGAAAGCTTTGAGGGTTCCTTGTTTTAAAACAGCAGTAATAGTGATAGTAATAACATTGGTTGTAAATATTTACTGAGCACATAGTATATGATAGGCTCTGTAATTAGAAATGTTTGTCTGATCTTAGGTAAAGTTCCTAAAACTCCATGAAATAGATGCCTAGTATTCCTATTTTACTGATCCAGAGATTAAAGCCACAGTTACTGATGGCCCCAAGGCCATGTAGCTGGCAGGTGCCAGAGCTAGGAGTTCAACTTACCAGGCACACACATGCCTGGAGAACTTGATCACTATAGTGGCTTAGCTGACCAGGAAGCCTTTAGCAAGTAGTCACCATCATCATTTTATTATTTTATTGTACAGTTTATTTAGTAGCTAATTTATAATAAATTGGTGTTGTTTGATTTACTTCCTAGAAACTTGGGCCTAGAGTAGTTACGGTACAAAACCGCTATTCTTAATTAGTCCTAAGAAGATAGAAAGGTCAGGAATCATGGGTGTTGTCAGGGATTAGGGTAAGTCTCTTCAGCCACCAGAAAAGATGCGTGGAAGGAACCTAGCAACTTAGGAGGAAATGAGAATAGACATGTTATATTTTTATCCCCCCTCAACCTTTTTCTGGAAGCCAATGTTGTGCCATATGAGTTGAATGAGACATAAATATCATTTTGGCCAGGTTTCATTATTATATTTATTTCTATAGGATTGATTTTTTTTAATCAATCCTTCATTCACTGTAAATTATTTAAACAAAAGAGTTAAGTGGATAGGGGTGTTTGGGAGAATTGCTACATAGAAATGTAGTTTCCAGAAGATCTGAGTGTCATGAATACTCAAGCTGCAGGGGAAAAAGCAAAGTCGACTTGCTAAAGGAGAGTGAGGAACAGTAAGTGGAGACCTTCCCTCAGGGGTTACAGGTATTACGAATGGATGAATGGAGTCTCCAGTCTTATGCCAGGACAGCTTCCAAGCGTTCCTTTGCTCATTCAGTCTTATTTTTTTAGTTACATTGCAACAGCTTTGCAACTCTGTGTTTTCAATATAACCATCCATCTGCTCTATTTTCTTAACTGACCTCTTGGATTCCTCTCTCTCCCAGTGAACTTAAATTCCTACCCACAAGGAAAAACGTCAGGGGGCAGTTTTGCTTCTAATCCACAATTGTCCCGTGTTTGCGTAGCTATGACACACCCATCTCCCTGGTTCTCCAGTCCAGTCTCCACACAATCTTTATAAAACAAGCAACCTAAAATTTTCTACTGGCTCTCAATTGCCCTTAGAGCAAAATCTAACTCCCTTGGTATAATTTACAAACACACACACATACACACACACACACACACACACACACACACACACAGAATCTTGTGACCTCCCTCCTGCCTGCTATACTGTGTTGAACCTTTACACAAACTGTTCTTGCTAGAAAACTGCTTGCTCCTCACTGCTTCTCCTGTAGAAAATTTCATTCCCTCCTTCAGATTCAGCATAGATACACACACACACACACACACACACACACACACACACACACACTTTACAAGGACACTGTCTGTCCTCAGCAGTGGATTTCCAGCCCTTCCTGCTGGGTGCTCATGCCCATTTTGACTTCCCTATAACAGACTGCAGTGGCCCTTTCACTTCCTAGACTTTAAGCTCCTTGAAAGAAGGTAGTGTGTCCAACAAAGCACCATATCCTCCATACCCAGCACGGTGCCTGTCCTGTGTGGTGTGTGCGCGCTAAAGTGGACCGAGTGACTTAGTCACCCCAATGACTGAGTGAACGTGAATGAATCCAACATAGATGCTACCTTTGCAGTCTATGACTAAAATTAGTAAAAGAGCGAGTCTTTGTTTTATTGCTTATCTGAAAAGTCTGTGCTTGTCTAGTGACAAAGGCCCACTGAGTTACCATCAGAGATGCAGATGGCATTCAAAGCTCTGCTAATAATAGCTCCAGCTCAGCATCCATGATTCCCTGAGGTACAAAGGAGGCAGAAGGAATAGCACTTTTTAAACACAAATCTTCAGACACTTGCAAGAAAAACTCCTTCAATCTTAGGAATCAATGACCTGTGATTTGTGTTCCTTAACAAGAAAGCAAAAGCATTTCTTCGATGCTCATAAATTTCATTATAAATTTAAATATTGACTAAATGAACCTAATGCTAATATTTGTTCTAAAAAATGTCTTATAATCATCAGTGATTATCTTTCACCACAGATCAGAGTCATATTTCCAGAGTTTATAGATTTTATGAAACAAGCATATCAACTCTACAGGGATAATATTAATAAATGCTTATAGCTCACCTAAATTAGATAGGCTTGAAGATAATCCACATTGATTATTTTTTAAGAATGCATTTGTTTAGATCCTCTCTATATTTAATAAAATAAAAATAGTACAAGCATATTGCCTCCCCTATAATAACTAAGCTAATAATAATAAAGAATACAAATTGGGGGCTGGAGAGATGGCCAGGTGGTTAAGAGCACCAACTGCTCTTGCAGAGGACCCAGGTTCGACTCCCAGCACCCACAGGGTGGCTGAGAGCCGTCTTTAACTCCAGTTCCAGGAGAATCTGACACCCTCCTCTGACCTCTGCAGCATTGCACGACACAGGTGCACAGACCTGCATGCAGACAGTACATTCATACACATAAAGAATAAATAAAAAAAAATTTTTTAATACAAATTGGAGGCACTGTGCAGAGTTCAAATGCAACTTAAACCACCAATGAATGTAAGCTTCTTTGTCAACAAAAGTCACTATTCAGAGTTAAAACCATAAAAAATTAGGAAGTTAAATCTGATTTGACCCATGAATAAATAACTTATTATATGATAGCATTTAATATGAAAGCACAATAAATATAAACTATAGCAGCAAATGCTTTGAAATTTAAAAACTAATGAGGATAAACTTATGAGAACAAATACGTAGGCACGTCACTGTGTTTGGAATAACATTTAGAAAGTGTATGGCCAATTAGACCACACAGGCAGCTAAACTTTTCAGTTGAGAAAACGTAGAAATGTTAAAGCTTAATCGTGGGTCATTTTTTTATAACAATCACATATAAGTTCCTATTGAACTTATCTTGAGCACTTCTTCTCCTATTGATGACATGGTTCATGTCAGCAGAGGTTTGCTAGGTTTGTAAAACTGAAAAGAAATGAAGCAAGTTGAAAAAGATGTCCATCAGATTACTGCATTCTTGTGCTTATGAGCAATTACTTTAAAATGTAATTATTGTCCTAATGGGATCCTAAGTGTTAATATTCACAGGGAATAGAGAGAAGTTTCTCTGACATGAGGGAAATATTGGGGCACTGATATTAGTGTTCATATGTTTCTGTTACTTGACTATTGTGAGGTATCTGTGTCCCTTAGCTGTTTCTGAATAGCCACATAACACATTGATAATTGATAACTGGAAAAATTCAGTAGATCATCCACAGCAAAGAGAAAATTCTAGTTCTGCCATTTACTTTCTGGCATCTATTTGTTTAGGATTTTTCTTCTGAGACAAGCTCTATGTAGCCCAGGCTGGCCTCAAACTCACCACCCTCTTACTTCCACCTCACAGGTGTGTATGCCACCACACCCACCTAGAACACAGAGTATGCTCAAACATGTGGCACTTATTACAGTCCAGAATTACTGATGATTGCTTGTTATTGTTTGCTGTGCTTAGATTCTAGATAGTTGTTCATTGTGACTATAGACTGAATTTTCAAAAGACAAAATCATAATG
Source organism: Rhizomys pruinosus (assembly GCA_009823505.1). Classification (NCBI taxonomy): domain Eukaryota; kingdom Metazoa; phylum Chordata; class Mammalia; order Rodentia; family Spalacidae; genus Rhizomys; species Rhizomys pruinosus. The sequence goes on along the minus strand of VZQC01008050.1, from coordinate 849,899 downwards.
GGTAATTATTTTAAGGTATAATGAAGAATGATTGGTATTCTGACCCCCTTGCCAGGTACTTTTATAAAAATATATCTCTATAGATGAGAACATAGTCCATTCATTTGTTACATATTTTCATAAGGTAGAAGCAAGGTAAAGTTTGTTTAGCAAATTTGCTGCCCCCTACTGTTCATAGCGTTTTAAGCATTTGTTTTTACCATCTCAGTAAAACAAAAAGTACTGTATTTGAAAGTAAGTTATAAAATCAAGAATTCATGATCACTAACTCTGCAGCATTAGGAACTACTGAGTTATAAAGAAGCAGAGGTCTCATAGTTTTCCATGCTAGAGCAATCTGTGCCCCCACCCCCCAATGGTGTGTCTCTCAGAACAGGACAAAAATTACTGCAAATTCTCTCTAATGTTAATTAGCTTCAAAGTGGCTCCAGAAAAATTATACCATGAAATGATTATATGCTGCATATGTAATTATCTAAGTAAATGGAGAAAAACAGTGTTTTTAGCAATAACAAAATCTTAATACCTTTACAACTATTGGATCAAAATTTTTAATTCAGTGGAAAATAGCTATTGTAAATTCATGTTTTTTTTAATTTTTGAGTTATTTTCGTTTTATGTATGAGTGTTATGCTTGTGTGTACATAAGTGCACCTTTGTAATGTGCTGCCCATGGAAGCCAGAAGAAGGTGTTGGATCTATAACTGAAGTTACAAATGGCTGTTAGCTCCCCAGTGGATGGTGGAATTCAAACCTGGGTCTTTTGAAAGACCACCTATTGCTCTTAACCCTGGAGTCATCTCTCCAGCCCAAAATGTCATGTTTGTTAATTCAATGAAAGTTACTAGATTTTCTTTTTCCAAATTTCACTGTTTATCTAGAAGTGGAAAGCAAAAATAATGGTGACATAAATTAGGGCATATATCTCAGGGTTTCTGCAACATTTCACATACCTAGTGAAAATTTTTCTTCGATTTTTAAAACTTTATTATTTTATGTCTGTGAGTGTATTGCCTGGATGTATGTAAGTGCCCGTGTTGTGTAATGCCCAAGGAGCTCAGAAGAGGGCCTCCACTCCCCTAGAACTGGAATTACAGACAGTTAGCTGCCATGTAGATGCTATGAAGCAAACCCAGGTTCTCTGCCAGAGCAGTCAGTGCTCTTAACCACTGCTGAACCATCTCTCCAGCTCCTCTTCAACTTTTCATGGCAAAAATAGTATTATAAGAAAAAGCTAAATAATCTTGAACAGAAACGAAAGACAGGCTCACTATCAGAACAACATTGTGGGCTTTGTGTATGCATACATGTCTTCACTGCGCTCTTCCAAACCCAGGTTTTGGAATGCCGTCATAAAAACTGTATGTGTGTTGTGTTTATCACTCAGTGTCAGATCACAAATTCCTCCCAGGGTCATTACACAGTCTTTATTATCACAATCACTACCTATATAGCATAACCTCGGCCCCTGCACTATTTTGTTACGACACCTCAAATTTTTCTGTACACTGTGTGTATCACCATCTTTCATTATAGAATATTGAATAAAATAAGATGACATCATTAAAAACATTTTGAGCGGAGCATGGTAGCACATGCCTTTAATCCCAGAACTCGGGAGGCAGAGGCAAGTGGATCTTTGTGAGTTCAAGGCCAGCCTGGTCTACATAGTGAGTTTCAGGACAGCTGCAACTACAGAGAGACCCTGTCTCAAAGAGACTAAGAAAAAAAAATTAAAAAAAAAAAAAAAAAGCACAATGTATCATCTGATATACACAATATTGTATTAATAAAACCACTAATGTACATCGCACGGCCTGGGTGCACAAACCTGCACGCAGACAGTACATTCATACACATACGAAAAATTTTTTAAAAATTAAAAAAAAAATAGGGACTGGAGGGATGGCCTAGTGGTTAAGAGCGCCGACTGCTCTTGCAGAGGACCTGGGTTCGATCCCCAGCACCCACATGGCGGCTGAAAACCATCTTTAACTCCAGTTCCAGGGGAATTCGACGCCCTCTTCTGACCTCTGCGGCATCGCATGGCACGGGTGCACAAACCTGCATGCAGACAGTACATTCATTCACATACAAAAATAAATTTAAAAAAAAATTAAAAAAAACACTAATGTAATGACAAACAGTAAAATAAGCTCATGTCAAAACTGTGGCTTTGTTTGGAAAATGGGATATTCACAGCTTCCAACATTGTAAGGTTATAGAGCACTTGTTTCAGATCTGTTGGCTGAAGTGAATGGCTTTTAGGGAACCAAAGATTTTTTTTCTTAGAATTTTTTACCTAATATATTGTACTGTGCAACTATGCACATTTAATTAGGGGCATGTGGTTATTAGCAAAGAAGTAGCAATGCATGTGTATAGTACTTTAAGCATCCAGTCTGATAAAAATCAACCAACATAGTCGGGTATCTATTATTAGAAAATATTAAGGATAGTGCTGCGTTAAGTAAATGCTTGGGGTCTGCTTTCTATTCCTAAAGTAGGTGTATGTTTGTTTGTTTGTTTGTTTCTCACACTGTTTATGTTAACACCCCTAGCTTTTCTAATCTTAAATACAACATTCATAAACCACTTGATAGCTGCAAGTCAAGTGTAAAATTGGTATTTTTGTCTAGAATATCAAGGAAACCAAAGTAGGATTATACCCAATAATCCCTAGCCTTCAGTGCAAACTCCATCCACACCCTTAGTCCAACTCCTAGTAGGCAGGGGGTGAGGAGATCTTGGGGTGCGTGTGATGTTTCATCACGGTGGAGGAGACTCGGGTCTTTACAGGGTTAGACCATCCCTAAGAGGTCGCCACCTCCACCACAGCCACTACCCCTTGCCGAGCCCGCTCTGGAATAAGCAGTCAGCTGCTCGCTAGTGTTGCTGGGCTCCATGAAGAGCCCCTATCTAACGAATCAGTGTCTCCTTCACCCCTCTCTCTTACAGCCCCCTCTCCCAACAACTCCGACACCTGTTCCCAGGGAACCTGGCCCGAAGCCTCTCCCGGTGTCACCCTCAGCGGACGGCGGGTGTAGCCCTTCCCCTCCACCCCGAAGCCACATCCCTGTGCCCAGCCCTGGCGCCCCTGCGCTCTCTCCCACCCGGGTGAGCTCCTTCCTTCTTTGCCTTCTCTCAAGCTGTGGGCAAATTGAGCTCAGCCTTTGTTCTGCAGAGGTTAAGGAGGCGTGGTTAGAGGCTGTCCCTTTGCCTGGTCACCTGGTGCCCTGGTTCTTCCCACCCTTAGACCCCTAACTTCACCCCAAGTTCCCCCCATCTCCTCCCAGGGTTCCGTACCCAACCATCTGCAAAGCCTGCACTGTGCAGGCCGCGCGCGGCCCAGCCAGATTCCCAGTGACTGCAGAAACAGTGTGTCGCGGGCAGGGAGAGCCCCTTGGAGCCCATGTTCATATTCTGGCATGCCACCGAGGACCATTGTCACTACCAGGGTGTTTCCCGTAGTCCAGGCATCAGCGAAGGAGAGAATTAGAAACGGTGGTCATGGGACGCAGGCGACGCCATGGACGCTCATCTTCATCCATACCCTCATTTTGCTTATTGTACTTGACTTCTGCTCTCTCCTGCCGAGTTTTGCCGAATGAGTCCGATGCATGTTTGCGTGTGGATGCGCGCGTGTTTCATACCACACAGCGTTTTCCCTCACTTCGCTCAGTGTTCCTTTTCCTTCCCTTTTCCTTCACATCTGCTCTAGACTGATCGCATAAATCCAGATGACATAGATTTAGAAAATGAGCCCTGGTATAAATTCTTTTCAGAACTGGAGTTTGGACGCCCGGTAAGTGAGGCTAGACCATTGCTATAAGACAAAGAGGAGAATGTTGTTTGATGTATAAAACGTTATTTTCAGAAGGGAGAAGTGTCATGTGGACAACAAAGCTGGATGGATAAACTATTCACCAGAGTGCTACTCCTTCCTGTGCACGACTTTGGTACCAGTGCCTGAATGTGCTCATTCGCTTCCCATATGGTTTTTCCAAATCCTATATTACAATTACTTTATATCTAATTGATTGCAAATTTAGCATGTTGAATTAGTGTCTGCCCTGAAACACTTGGGCCAATATTACAGCTTTATAGAAGAGTTGCATTTGCATACAGTTCATTTTGGTCTACTTCAACAGTAACAAGCCCCTTCCCATTTGGAATGACTGCTAATACAGCTCTTGTTTGCTGGGGAATCACCAAGCCCCTGAAAGTGCTGAGTTTTCTACTCAGTGCTCCACTCTGTGAGTCTTCCTGAAGTCCCACCAATAAGAAGAAATTTTACCAGAAAGGTCAAGGGATTTGCCCAGGATAACCACAAATTAAATCTAAGTCTGTCATACGACGTTAAAAATCTCAAGGCAGTTCTCACTATGATGTATTACCAGACTATCCCACTATAAAATGATTAATTTACCAGGAGGGATGTAAGGAAAGGAGAGAATTCAGAAGCTCTATCGACCTTAATTTATAGTGTTGCTCAGGGCCCACCATACCCCCACCACAGCTGTGTGTCTGATCCCCAGACTGTTGCCACATAAAGTCCCCGGGTTGGGCCTGATGGGGTCTGATTAGTTTGTTTAAGACAGAGTCAACTCAAGTTGTCATTTAGGCTCTACTGAGAGTCTCCATATGGATTTCATGTGTGTCTGTCCTGTGTATTTTATGAGTCTTAAACCATTAAACAGCATACCACTTACACTGTACAGCAATTTTATTAGAAGTCAGAATCTGATCTTTCCAATATGTCACGTGCTGATTTATAGACCTACTTATAATCACATATTCCTTCCTGGATGGCTATAATAATCTCTTTTGTGCATTAAAATGCAAAGTAGACTTGGTTAGTCTTATTATATGTCTTAATGAACTGAATCAAATGTGACTGTAAATGAATATTAAACCAAAAAAATTATTCCTAGAATTTCTATTACTTAATAAGAGAATTGCTTCCTCCCACTTTTCTTCTGGTGTCTCCTAATATTATCATAAATGCAGTTTATTTCAGAGGAAACATATTCTCATTTTATTTTATGTATTCTTTTTATTGTTTAGAATTACAGGAACTATAACAGTTTCTGTGTTAATCCCAAATTATCAGGACTTTCTGTAATTATTTCAGCCACACAAGGGACACCCCAGCATGTTCTTGCCTTGCTCTTTTAATGCTTGTCTAATAGACCTTTCGCTCTGCTGTGGCCAAAGACTAGGAGTGCTAATTTTGATTTGATGAACTGAGTTTATATACTAATTGGACACTAGCAGTTTTGCCAGTGCTTGGGAATATTGCCAGTTGTGCACTCTTCCTCCTAGGCTGCCATTGCTCCATTCATGTCACCCTTTATGTGTATCCGATGCTGTCGGCAGGCACTCCATCTCTAACTGTTGTCACCTTCTCCACATGTTCACTCCTTGCTGCCATTGATTCTCCTCCATTCCATCTCTACACCTCTGTTGTGGTGCGTCTACACCCAGCCTCCTAAAAAGGCTCTGGACTATGTTCAAGATCACTCTTCAGGTGTTTCCAATGAGGTAAAGACAAATTATTCTCCCTTTTCCAGATTTTTCCCCTAGAGGCTGTTACTGTGGTTCTGAAAGTCCCTGTTTGTATAGCTGGCTGTAGTGTTGCAGCTGGTTTTGAAAACTGCAACTGTGTATCACTGTGTTGCATGCAGTATCATTGTCCAGACAATTATTCCAAAGGGGTCCGTTGTTTTTGAATCCTAGGCACTGAATCATTCAAATTGTGACTCTCAGTTCATATATTAAGCAGCATGAAAATAAAAAGCCCAAAGTATTGAACTTAGAGCATGTATTAACTACCTGTTTTTATTAGATTCAGTAAAGTACTACCAAAGGCCTTCTAGAAACCACTTTTTCATTGTTTTTAGAAGTACAGATTAAGAATTTAGATTTGGGGCTGGAGAGATGGCCTAGCAGTTAAGAGCGCCGACTGCTCTTGCAGAGGACCTGGGTTTGATGCCTAGCACCCACATGGCGGCTGAGAACCGTCTTTAACTCCAATTCCAGGAGAACTCCAGTTCCAGGGGAATCTGATGCCCTCTTCTGACCTCCGCGCATTGCACGACACGGGTGCATAAACCTACATGCAGACAGATAAAAAATAATAAATAAAATTTAAAAAAAAGAATTTAGACTCTTGGGCCATGGAGATGACTCATCAGTTAAAGGCATTTGCTGCCAAGGCCTAATGAGCTGAGTTCCAACCCTGGTACCCACTCATCCTCACCGTGGAAGGAGAGAACTCCCGGCTCGGAGCCGGGGCCAGGTGTGCATCATTCACACAGAAACAATAATAATAAATAAAATATTTTTACAAGCATAGTTTAGATTCTTACCTAATCAGATGTATGTTCCTCATATTTTCCTAAATTTTAGTTATTCTTTCATTTTCCTACATGCTTGTAACTTGTGGATTTTATCATCAGTCAAGAATAGGGGTAGCAGTGAACAGATGGCTCAGTGGTGAGGTTAACAGTACTGACTGCTCCTGCCAGGGACCTGGGTTTGGTTCCCAGCACCCATATAGTGGCTAACAACCATCCAGTTCTAGGGGATCCAACACCCTGACCTTCATGGGCATTGTATGACATGGGTGCACTTACACACATGCAGGCAAATCACTCATACACATAAAATAAAAATAAGTCAATCAAAAAGCTTTAAGAATAAGAATGACAAATACCTTATATGTATGTTACAAATTCCAAGTGCCTTCCCTTCACAGGTGTCACTAATTTGGTCCTCTAGTTCAGGCAGCCAGTATGACAACCACTGATGTGTGAGATGGAACTTAGTTGGAATCTCTGTTTAAGAGGGCTTATGATTATGACAGTTATCTGGGTGAAGCATTTAGGCCAGTCCAGGTAAATTTTTACTTGGATTAGGAAAAGAGAGTATGGAAAAACAAAGCATAAAGATTCTAAGTCAAATCTTACTCTCTGCAAGAAGTTTAATCTACAGTTCCAAATTATCTATCTTGTAGATCATTGTGTAAAATCATGAAAGTGAAGAAAATATTTTATATTAAAGAAAAATAAAATCAAATAAGTGGGATCTCTCCTGAGCTATTACATTCAATAATTTTCAGAGGCTCACATTTTGTAGCCAGGCCTGTACACTGAAGAAAATCAGTAAAACAAGCAATTCTACTCTCTATGTTTGGACATTGCTTTAGCATATGAGGAAAGATTATAATTTCAATATAGGAACAACCTAAGAGTTTATTTTGAAATTCAATTCAGTGAAATATTATTCTGATATTTTGATCAGGTATTTCTGGAATCTTCTTCAAGTCATTGAGAATTGGATCAGGATTCAGAAAAAATATCATATTCAATGCCTTAAGCAAAGTAGAGTGGTCTAACTTTAAGAAAATATATAAAATCACCTAGTAAAATAGCCAAAACATTACACACTGATCCCGCAGCCTTTGAGTTGATGCTGTTCACTTGTACCATACTTTTTATCATTCCCAAATGATGTATTTAAAGCTCAGCTCCTCTAGAAACAATTGTATTTTAACTACTGAGTTTATGTAAAATGGGTTCTAGGAATTAGCATTGTACAATAATTCTTGAAAATAATGAAGTGAGAAACTCAGTGTAACACATTGCTTAATGTTATGGTAGTGAAACAAAAATTACATAAAAGCACCTTGATGGTAATTAAATTGTCATTAACTCTTCGAGATTGAGAGAGATGAATGGTTTTAATAGCATGCTAACTACAATATTAATTTAGAACATGAGTTTTCAGTATGCAAGAAAATATGGTCCAATAAGATATTTAGATTCTGTCTTTAATAACATTAGTATAACACTTCTAGCAAAAATTGTAATTATTAGCTATTACTTTAGCTGACCTTTACCAAGTACCTGATACATGTCACAAATGACATTTTCAGTCAAATACAGCTGAGGCATTTGCTTATAAATGCAATAATGAAATGTACATCTGCACACATATACACATAATAAATGTAAAAAGAATGTTTTAAACTGTCTTTAGCTTATTTAAAATATGAAAAACAGGACAATGAAGAAGAATTAATTTCTTGGCACAACTCTGAAACACAATCTGTTCTCACTTTTATTTTGATTATAGTATTCTTCAAGATCTTCATATCTGGCAATTCAGTATTTTTGATGATCTGAAGGATGGCCCAAGAGTGTTCTGAATTTGACCCCTTTACTGGTCAAGTGTGTGTGGGGGTAGTCTACAAAACCTGTTATCCCCACAAACGATGGTGCTCTAGGGACTCTTTGGTGTCACTCTTCTGCAAAGATGTAGAATTAACTACTGATTTTATTACCTTGTTTTCTTTTTTATTTGTTTTTTTAATTAAAATTTTTAAATATATATTTTGTACAAGACTATCAAATCTGGACCCGTGTCCCCCACCCTATCCCCCTCTTTTTTTATTTGTTATCTATTTTATTTACTTTCTGATGTCCAGTTCAGACAAATTAGAATAATCGTGTAAGCTTATCAGAATAACTGAGCATTTTTCTGCTTATATTTCTTGAAATCATAGAAACCTAAGGATTTTCTAAAAACCAAAAAAAAAAAAAATACTAAGTATGCTCTTTTCTGTATAAAGAGGCAGAGAAGTATTTTCTGCCAAAGATACTTTTATTTGATTCTGGGTGAGATTAAACTAAGATTTATTTAATATAAGCAACTTTAAAGTGAAGCATAAGAGGGCTTGTCGGGCCACAAAGACTCATAAAGTTATATTCTAATCGTTTTTTGAGATTTTTTTCCTTCTTTATTATTTTTTTTCATTTTTTAACAATAAGTAATAGTTTACGAGTACAAGCATCAATTAATTAGTTAACCAGCACAAATTTTCAGTTAATAGAAGTAGAGGAATATAAATTACTTATAAAATGAGATTTTATTTCCTCTAAGTAGGAATAATATTAATATTCTGATAAAATGTTTCAGTGTGAATTGGAATTTAAGATAAAATTTGACAAATCTTGACAAATTTAATTTTCTGGCTGATAGGTTTTTTAACATATATATCTTTTTTTTTTTTTTGAGACAGGGTCTCCCGGTAGCCCCAGTTGACCTGGCACTTGCTCAATAGACCAGGCTGGCCTTGAACTCACAGAGATCTACCTGTCTCTGCCTCCCAAGTGCTGGGATTAAAAGTCTGCACCACCATACCTGGCCATATTTTTATTTTTTTTGAGAATATTATATGATTTACTTTGATCATATTCACCCCCCCAGCTCATCTCCCTAACTCCCATCAGATCTGCCCTCATTACCACACCCCCAACTTCATGTCTTTTTTTAATAATTCACTGAGTCCAATTTGTGTGGTCTATATGCTCCTGGGTATGGGCCCAGCTACCCATAGGAGCAGGGTGGACCTGCCAGGTGCCACACCCTGAAGGAAAACTGATTCTCCCTGTCCCAGAAGCCATACTTGTCCATAGCTCTTCAGCTAGGAGTGGAGATTCATATTCATGAACCCCTCCAATGTCCATGTTGAGCTGTTAACTGGCTTGATCTTGTGCAGGTCTAATGCAGCCAAGCACAGCTGCTACGAGTTCATGAGTGCAGAGATCACCATGTTCAGAAGACAGAAGACACTGATACCCTGGTCCTCTGCCATGGTTGTCCGTTTTAGTGCTTCCTATAAACATTTTCAAGATAGAATTTCCATTTCTTAGCAAACCAAAGTTTGTTTATGATGATGAATTGAACATCGAATGTGACCAAAGCCAAAACTGTATTCGCCTGGTGTAGGCTTTGCTGTGCATACCAGACAGGATAGCAGCCACTTTCCCCTTGCCATGCCACCCTCGACATTCACAAACTCTCTTGCAGCTGAGATACTTCAGTTTCTCAGTAAACAGCCACAATAATGAGTACTCAGTACCTGTCACCTGTGTTCGGTATCAATTTTTGTGTACTGTTCTGAATAAAAAAAAATTAAAGCACTCTTTTTTAAAGATATTTTGATTCCTTAGATCATTTATTTTTGGTCTTTTTGAGACAGGGTCTCCCTGCAGCCCCAGCTGTCCTGAAACTCCCTATGTAGACCAGGCTGGCCTTGAACTCACAGAGATCCACCTGCCTCTGCCTCCCAAGTGCTGAGAATAAAGGTGTGTGCCACCACGCCCAGCTTAGATCATTTTATTTAAACTAACTCTGAACTCATCTTACTTGCTCTGTGCCTGATTGACTCCCAGGTAGTTTAGGAAAAATTTGAAATCAAATTCTGTATGTTTTATCAAAACTGAGTGTCATGTTGACAGAGAAAAGTTCTGCTTGTATGTTTTATTGGAACTAGTGCTTGGCAGCAACAACAATGAAATGACAAAGAAGCTTATACTTTATAAGGATTGAATGATGACTGAAAATATTTTCTTTAAAAAAATCAAACCATTCTTTCATGTAGGAAATTTCTTATCTCAACAGTAGGCAGAAAACAGTCTGAAGCCAAAGCTTTTGAATCACTATCACTGTCTTCAATTCAGTATTCCTAAAATTAATGTTACCTATTTCGGATCTCTCTAGTGAAGAAAATATTTAGGTTATGTACAGTTTGAGTTACACCACAGAGTACAACACAGCTTATCAAAAGAGAACTCAGGTGGGAAAGAAGTAGAAATTGAGTTCCATGTTTGGGAAGGTATTTTTATAATCAAAAGAAGTGGTTCTTTTCATCTCAACATTTAGAATATTAGAATATTCTTTCTATAGCACGTAAATCAGTGTTTACAAACAAATAGAGGCTGCCATGGGTGATTATTTTCATGGCATTATTATTCTATCTTCACAGGCATCCATATATCAGTCCTCCACAGACAGAAGCCTGGAAAGACCCAGTAGGTAAGAGTCTCACCACACTACACTTACTAGGTATTCTGTGCCTGTATATTTGTTTTCTTGGTACTTACATTCCCTGTTGAAATAGTAATGGAGATCATGTACCTATCATTCTGATTTTAAGTACTCATTAAGTTGCTTCCTATAATTCCCAGTGTCATTTTATGAATAATGATGCTTATAATTTTTATAAAATAGGAACTGTTAATGAGTATTTGCTACTTATACTCTGATCACACAAATCAGAAATATTTTCACTGCCAGTAAACAAAGGCACAGCAAGCATTCAAAGCACATAAACTATGCAAACCATTGATAACATTATGAGTTAAATACTAGTGCCCTGCCTACAGTTGAAGAAACTAGTATTTAAACTCAATAACTGAAAAAGCTTGGAAAGCAAAGAGGCAAAACAGGATAAGCACTACTTAAAACCACCCTCAGAGTCTGACCAAGATGGCTTCTAATACTAGATTTAAATAGCACACTTAATTTCAAATGTTGCCAAAATTCAGATTTAGGTGGGTAGCAATGATGAATATGATAAACTCACAGTCACACTGTATCATCAACGAATAGTTCTGTAATGTTACTTTCCCTTCTACAAATTTGTATCAACCTAAGTAGAAAATTTTGTGAATTGGGTCCTTCATGAATTAGATTCATGATGCTACCTAGCTATACAAAAAAAAGGAGTTCTCCCAACCCCTCCTTCATTATATTCTCCATCTACAAAGGCATATGATATGATCCAAGTTTAGGATCTTAAGCTGACATAAAGATTGCTACAAAGACACACAGAGCCAGCTGGGCATGGTGGCACACGCCTTTAATCCTAGCACTTGGGAGGCAGAGGCAGGCAGATCTTTGTGAGTTCAAGGCCAGCCTGGTCTACAGAGCGAGTTCCAGGACAGCTGGGATTACAGGGAGACCCTGTCACAAAAAGACAAAAAAAAAAAAAAAAAAAAGGAATCTTTAACAGTTTCCTTGCTGACTAGATTTTTAAACATTCATGATTTAAATAGAAAATATTGAAACTCCCACTTAAAGTCTTCTATGCTAAGACTACTAGGCAAGTAAGGGAGACTTCTATTTTGCTAGATGCTTTCCTTTTTAACAGTACTTTATTTTGTCATCCCCTTCAACTTGTTAGAGTACTCTTTATACATAAAAGATCCATGATACAAATCATAATCAGAATGTTTAATTACCAGGAACATCAGTATGTTTAGTACAGGACAAGTTTTAGATTAAAAGTGATTATAAACACACACACAGGCACACACACCCCAAAAAACAATACAACTTGCATGTGGACACTAATAGCAACTTTTTTCAAAATTGCCAAGTCCTGGAGTGTATGAATATGTTCTTTAGTAAGTGAATGAGTAAATAAAGTTTGTTCATCTATATAATGGAATATTATTCACCAATGAAAAGAAAAAAGCTATCAAATGACAAAAAGCTGGGCAGTAGCTCAGTTGGTAGAGCATTTACCTAGTATGGGTGAAATTCTGGGTTCAGTCCCCAATACCACATAAAAACTAGATATTGTGATAGAAGACTAGTCCCAGCACTTGGTGGGTAGAGGCAGGACAATCAGAAATTCAACTTTGAGGCCAGCCTGAGTTTGTGAGATGCTACTGTAAAGTAATTTTGAAAGGACACAGAGAATAAAGCATATTACTAAATGGAAGAAACCAGTGTGAAAGGACTGCGTATTGCCTGATTCCCACTGTGTACCATTCTGGAGAAGGTGGAACATGGAGACATCAGGGGTCCAGAGGTTTTTAGGAAACAGGAAGAAGGAATGGATTAAAAGGTAGAACACAGGGGATCTTTTGTGGGAGTAAAAGTATTCTGCATATCACATTCATGATGGACACACATCATTACACATTTTTTAAAGTCCCTAAAATATGTAACAGATAGCATGAACTCTACTAAATGATACACTTGAGTGATGACATGTCGAGATAGGGCCTTCAGTTGTAACTAATGTACTACAGAAGATGTAAGTAACAGACAGAATGTGCCCAAGAAGGGAGGTGGATGTGGAGGTATTCTTTATACAGTTACCTTTTGGTCTCTACAGAGAGTTGGTTCCTAGACTTCTCAAAGACACCAAAATCTGCAGACACTAACGTGTCTTGCATAAACAGCACAATACTGGCTTATACCTACCTACAGTGTCTCATCTACTTTGAATTATCACTGGCATCTATATAACAATACAATATGAAGGCTACAAAAATGGTTGTTGGGAAAAAAATAGTAACTGAGGGTAACAGAAACCCAGGCTGTGCTTATACAATTCCAAAAGCATGGAAAATAGGGTGAATAGGTCCAAAATATATTTAATAGAAATAGAAATCAGAGTGTTTAAACAGCAGGGAAAAAAAATGGTTGTTGGAGCTAGGGAGATGGTTCAGCAGTTAAGAAGACTAGCTGCCCTTGCAGAAGTCCCAGGCTCAGTTCCCAGCACCCCTGTGGTGACTTACAACCATCTTTTTTTTTTTTTTTTTGGTCTTTTCGAGACAGGGTCTCCCTGTAGCCCCAGCTGTCCTGGAACTCGCTCTGTAGACCAGGCCGGCCTTGAACTCACAAAGATCCGCCTGCCTCTGCCTCTTTAACTCCAGTTTCAGGGGATCCAATCCCCTCTTCTGATCTCCACAGGCACTTACGGTATATACACATGCAGTGCACATACATGAAGTGCACACATATGCATGAAGGCAAAACCCTCACACCTGCATGCAGAAAGTACATTCATACACATACAAAGATAAATAATAAAAATAAATAAATAAATAAATCTTTTGAAAAATGGCTGTTATACTGGGTTACTTAAGGGAATCATAATTTAAAAGTCTGCACATGTTCAGTACCACACAGTTTTTAATATTTCCAACCACAGATGGCTGAATCTGTGGATTCAGAACCCATGAGTCTAAGAAACCCATATATTCCAAGCAGGTTTTCTGTAAGCTTGAAAGTTTCCTTTAAAATGTTGATCTGCAAGTTTGTTCATAGTTGGTCCTAAAGAAATCATCTGGAATGTGAAGGAATGAGTTTCTCATAATGCAGCTTTGGGGTTAGAGGGTGCATTGTACTATTCTCTGACCTGATCCACCAGTTTTCTGGTGCATGTGCTAACCTCCTCTGATAGCAGTCATAGTGACGCTGAGCTGATTTCCTCCCCCAGTTCTGCAAGCATGGCCAGTGATTTTAGGAAACGGAGGAAGAGCGAACCTGCAGTGGCTCCAGCCAGGGGCTTGGGAGAGCAGAGTGCAAGCAGAACCAGTCCTGGTCAGGCAGACCTCCCAGGATCAAGCTCCACCCTTACCAAGTCTTTCATTAGTTCTTCTCCTTCCTCTCCTTCAAGAGCAAAAGGTGAGCAATGAGTCTTGGACACAGTTTGCTGGTTCTGGTTGTAACCTAGAGTACATGTATGGCCCACTCCCGGAATAGTGATAGCCACCCGTGCTGGTTTTTACTTGTCGTGTCCTGAAGCAAATATAGTTTCTGAACAAAACTGTTGTCCTTAACTAGTTTGCCTCAATCTGACAAGCCATTTGCATATCTTAAAGGACTCAGACTAGCATCTCTTACTGGCCCCCAAAATAGATATTTTTAGAAAAATTAAATAATTCACCTTCATATTTACAGGCTTTTACATGTAGTAAAATTTGGTGTTCCAGTCTCAAAGCGTTGACATAGAATTGCAAGGGTTTTTGAAATACATGAAGAAGACAAGTTATAACTGAAGCCTCTGTAAGGCGGGGCATAGTCAGGTGCACACATCAGTTGTAGGCACTAAAACTGTTTCCAAACCATGGTTAAAGCTAAGCCTTAGCTGATTCAGGTGCAAAAGTCAGACTAGTTGTGATGACTGGTCTCTGTGTCAATGAAAGGCCTGCCCTTCTAACACCTAACTGACTAGCAGAAGGCATAAGACCCAGTCATTATACTCATTCACAAATATGCCTTCATCAAATTAGACTCATCCACACAAGCAAATATCCCAAGGTAACAAGTAGGTCATGAAACACCATTGATCCAACATTCTAGAATGTGATCCAAAATTTAAAAGATTCTTATAAATTTAAGTGTGTTGTTATATCATAGGAAGTGTTAAGTCAACTTCTTTATGAAACATTACCTAGCCACTTAATGCGTTACCTACTTTTGGAGTGTTCAGGGACGATTATAATCATGAGTTTTTAATACAGATATTTTCTTTTTTTTTTTTCTAAAAAACTATGGAATGCCTCACGAATTTGTGTGTCATCCTTGCACAGGGGCCATGCTAATCTTCTCTGTATCGTTCCAATTTTAGTATATGTGCTGCCAAAGTGAGCACTAATACAGATATTTTCTTCCACTTAATTTCACTTCTAGGAAGAAAATGTCTTCTTATAGACATTTGGCCTCTTCCTTATCAGCTAATTGACAAAAAGCAAAAGAAAATAATATTCTATAGACATTCCATAATAAGGTCAAGTTTAGTTCTCTACTACCAAACTACACATGACTTTTTAAAAAATCCCTCTCCAGAAGAAAAACAATCATAAATACATTAATCATTGATGAAAGTTTACCATTCTATCCAGCCGTCCTTATGAGAACATGTATTCTTATGAAATGGAAGGTGAGAAATTAAAGAGGTAGTTCAAGCTGGGTGGGTATAGTGTCTCACACCTAAACTCCAGTACTCAGGAGGCTGAAAGAGTAGGCTTGTCAAAAGTTCTAGGCCAGCCTGGACTACACAGTGAAGTTCTAGATCAGTCTGAGCCACAGAGTGAGATCTTACCTCAAGAGAAAGGAAGGAAGGAAGGAAGGAAGGAAGGAAGGAAGGAAGGAAGGAAGGAAGGGAGGGAGGGAGGGAGGAAGAAAGAGAAAAGAGACAGCTTTTTAAAAGAGACTCAGTTTTTTTCTTAGAAAAATATTGGCATCTGAAGTTCAAAACACTTTTATTTTGCAATTTTGGAAAAATCTTGTACATTTTTTGATTCAATATCAATGAAAAAATCATTTAGCATAGTTATGAAATTATTAATTAAATTTACAACTACATTTTACCTATCCATTATTATTAATCAAATGGGTTTCAAATTGGTTAAGTCTGTAACACTTGGGCATTAATTGTTAAACCTTTAAATTACTGCCAGCCCATGCTGATAGCTTAATTGTGGTTTGAGCATGCCATGTTGTCAGAGAGATGTTGGAATTCTGCAGTAGAAATAGGGGTATTAGCTAAACCTACTGTATGTTTTGTTAACTATAATATCTACAAAGTTTCATTTATTAGAAAATATTATTTTCCATTCAAATTAGACTTTCCTCTGAAGCCGAACGCACATGTGTGAACAATTTCTAGATTAAGCCGCTAACTTCTTTCCCTTTGCTGTTCTGATACTGACACGCTCTCCCCTCTGTGAGCCTTTTAACTTCTCCAAATGTCTCTCTCCCGCCATGCTGCTCTGGATTGAAAGATGGGGATGATAGCAAAATGTGCCCATCCCTTTGCAGTTACTCAGGGCTCAACGGCACCCCCTCCGGTGAGTTAGAGTACTGTAGTGCTTATAGACAGCATTTGGATGTCCCTCGGGACTCTCAAAGGGCCATCACTTTCAAGAATGGCTGGCAGATGGCCCGGCAAAATGCAGAGATCTGGAGCAGCACTGAAGAGACTGTTTCCCCCAAAATCAAATCCCGTAGCTGTGATGATCTCCTGAATGACGATTGTGACAGCTTCCCAGACCCCCAAACCAAGTCAGAAAGTATGGGTTCCCTGCTGTGTGAAGAGGACTCCAAAGAAGGCTGCCCTATGACGTGGGCTTCCCCCTATATCCAGGAGGTTCGGGGTAGTGGCAGATCTAGGATCAGGCACAGGTCAGCCCACAATGCCCCAGGGTTCCTCAAAATGTACAAGAAAATGCATCGCATCAACCGTAAGGATTTGATAAATTCGGAGGTGATTTGCTCTGTGAAGTCCAGAATACTGCAGTATGAAAAGGAACAGCAGCACGGGGGTCTGCTGCATGGATGGAGCCAGTCTTCCACTGAGGAGGTGCCCAGGGACATGGTACCCACCCGCATTTCTGAATTTGAAAAACTGATTCAAAAGTCAAAGTCCATGCCTAATCTAGGAGATGAAATGTTGTCTCCTGTAATCCTGGAACCTGAGCAGAATGGCTTGTGTCCCAAGAGGCGATTTTCCATTGAGTCTCTGCTGGAGGAAGAAACTCAGAGTAGACTCCCTTGTCAGGTTCAGGGAAGCTACAAGTCTAGAACCCTGGTTCCCATCCACATTGAAGTGACCAGCGATGAGCAACCCAGGACTCACGCAGAGTTCTCCGACAGTGACCAAGATGGAGTTGTGTCTGACCATAGTGACTACGTTCATGTGGAAGGTTCATCCTTTTGCAGTGAAAGTGATTTTGACCACTTTTCATTCACATCCTCTGAGAGTTTCTATGGATCCAGCCACCATCACCACCACCACCATCACCACCACCATCACCGACACCTCATCAGCTCCTGCAAAGGCCGATGTCCTGCCTCCTACACTCGATTTACCACAATGTTAAAACATGAAAGAGCTAAGCATGAACATATTGACCCACCCAGAAGGCAAGAAATGGACCCTGGCCTGTCTAAGCTTGCATTTCTAGTCAGCCCTGTGCCTTTCCGGAGGAAAAAGAATTTGACTCCCCCAAAACAGACTGAAAAGGCAAAATGCAAAGCCTCTGTAGTTGAGGCTCTGGACTCTGCCCTGAAAGACATCTGTGACCAAATTAAAGCTGAAAAGAGAAGAGGAAGTCTGCCAGACAACAGTATATTGCACAGGCTCATCAGCGAACTGTTGCCAGATATTCCCGAGAGGAATTCATCCCTTAATGCTCTAAAAAGGAGCCCCATGCACCAGCCTTTCCACCCACTGCCTCAAGACGGCGCTATTCACTGTCCACTGTACCAAAACGATTGTGGGAGAATGCCTCACAGTGCCTCTTTCCAAGATGTGGACACAACCAACAACAACTACCATCCCCAGGACTATGATAGTGCCCTGGGCCTCCAAGGTGGATGAGCTTTTCTTTCTTTTTTTCCTTGTGATTCCAATGCCCATCCTCCAAACATTCATTTTGTCAACTCTTCTCCTCATAGCTCCTGAGCTGTGAGACCACTTGCGTCACATTATGTGGTGTGAACCAAATCTGTGTTGTCCAAACATGTTTTACTCAGCAGTTACCATTTACCTGTGTAATATTTGAAATTCATCTGTTGGCTTAAAGTCATCATCAATTCACAAAAATTTACTCATTCTGAAGTCAAAGAAAAATCATTTTTGTCACTTAATGTTAATATAACTGGTACATTGGGTAAACAAAGGAGTCTCTATGCCTCACACTGCTCACATTTATCTTGGCTTCTATTGATGCCCTGGAGCATAACCCACAAACAGTAGGCTTGAATTTTTAAAATCAGATCCTACAACTGGAAATTTTCAGATCAAGACATGTCAAAACCCAACTTTATTGAACAAAACCGCTACCTTCTTGAGTTTTCTAATATACTGAGATAGTCCACTCTCAAAAACAATATTTCAAGGTGGAAATTATATTTATATGTCAGTAACACTAAGAGATCTTTTATTCATTTTTGTAAAATGAATCAAAGGAAGTTAAACGGACTTTCCATTGATTTTATACTGACATTAGAATTCAGAGCAGTCTGCTCACATGAATTTGTACAGGACATGCTACATCAAACCATGCAGTAAGCAAAGCTGAATGTGTGATTAAGGAGTGAATAATTAAAGAGATTCAAATAACTTTATCCATTTAAAGGACAATTGGATAAAATTTTTGTGAATTATCTTTAAGCTATCTATAAGTACCATTTCCATCATTCAATGTATTCACTTTCTCTTTTCCATTACTTAATTTTCATAGTTTCTATTTCTCTTGAGATGACCTGATACTGAAATTTAGATCAGACTAGGCTTAAAATGACTCTCAACCCTGTGTTCCACAGATAATTTTTTAAAGTGGTAATTAAAGGACAAATAGCAATTCAAATATACAAATGTTTATTTAAAGTCAACATAGGTTTAAGATGCAGTCTGTTTTAATACTTTGATGTTGTTCTCAAGTGAATATAAATATGATGTAGCTGTCAAGAGGCCAGCAAGAACACTCCAGGCTCAGATGTGGGTGTCAATAGAGCAGCTTCTGTTCAATGGTACTATGAATAGCTTTGGATACTTTTCTCAGTAAAATCGACATAAATCACTGAGATTGGTATTATTGTAAGCACTGTTTTACAACTGAGGAATTGAGGGCCAAAGAAGAGAAGACATTTTCACACGGTTAGACAGATACTATGTAACACAAAGGAGATTCAAAGCCATACTAACTGATAATTTCTGTTAAAAAATATAATTTCTGCCAGGCCTGGTGGCTCATGCCTTTAATCCTAGCACTCAGGAGGCAGAGGCAGGCAGATTGCTGTGAGTTCCAGGCCAGCCAAGGTTACATATTGACTCTGTCTCAAAGAGAAAAATGACTTTGAACAATTAAAAAATATACTGTACATAATCTTATAGCAAGCAGAAATTAACAGAATGGGTTTTACTTGTATGTCTTGTATGTCACCTTAAACCTGCATAATCTGGGATTCACAGAGATTGAAGATGTGCATTTTTAGATGTTATGCAACTGATATCCACTTGTAAATCAATTCTTCCATGCAGTCAAAGTACTCAGACTTTTAAACAGTGATTTCTTCTTATGGATCCAACATTTTAAAGTATTTCCCTGACAAATGAATGAAAGAAATTTTATCTTAATATATTTAAATTTATTAAAGGAACTGGAAAAATAATTTCAAATTTTTGACCCAGTTACACTGATAAAATTACAAGATGCTACCAGGCCAGGCTATTTGCAACCTCTAGTTACATTTCCACATACAAGTCACATAAATAGATTATTGAGTGATATTTTGTGATATTTTTCTAATGTAAATGTTTCTACTTTGCTTTAAAGTGAACAGAACCTCAATACTTTATAAGCAATTTTGTAATCTTATATGAAGATTTCTGTTTGCTCTCTTGTTTTCTGAAATAAATATTTACATTTACTTTCTGATTAGTTTATCATCTGAGTATAAAAGAAAGCTATAAAGAATATGGCAGCTTAAGATTCAACAAGGAAATTTTTTTAAAAAGATTCAATAAGGAGAGAGAGAGAGAGAATATATGTGAACATAGTCCTGTCATTATTACACTTTTTCATTACTACTTCTCAAATCATGTTCCACAAAGCATTTCTATTTCTGCAAATTGGTTTTGTTTTCTAGTTTTCCATCCTCTATAGATCTTATAATAGTAAATAATTATATATTAGGAGCAAAAAGAATAGAAATAATAACTATGGTAAAGTTGGGTATGAAAAATAAACCTATAGTTGGGACTCATCTACACCAATGACTGGACTGTAATTGATTAGCAATGTAATAATTATGTTCCACATGTGATTAAAATACTACTGTAATTTGGATAGTTATCCTTTCTAGATGTTCTTTTGTGTGTCTTATTCATAACTTCATAATTCCCTATGAGTTTTATATCCATGTTCTCATTAGTGACATCTCTCCAAATAAGGAGGTATAATCATTACTACCAAACAAAGTAGCTAAGCAACCTCATTTCAATAAAGTGAAAACTCACTCTGTTTCAACTTATCCTTCCAATAGATCATGAGTCCCCAAGAAGTTACTCATCTACTTTGACTGATTTGGGAAGAATTACACCAAGAGAAAGAAGAGGAACTCCAGAAAAAGAGGTAGTTAGTTTAACTGTATTGGAGTCTGTTATGTGACCTGATGATAAGGTATTTACCAACCAGTTTTATCCCAAACCAGTGAAGAACTCGAACAGGAACATAACAAGAACAACTGCTTAGAGCCTGAGTCTAGGACCTGAGCTAATGATTCCCTACTTGGATCTCTTTGGGGAGAAAGGCTTTTCTTAGTCTTGACATGGTACCTATAAATTAATTAATAGTTGTGGGTCAGAGAGTTGTGAAATGGCCTGCTTTGTGAAGGAGGAGGTTTTCAGTATGTCTCCTAACTCATTGACCTCAGAGAAAGCCCTAGCTCAACTATGTTGCAAATCAACACAAATTCTACACAAATACTTCTTGTTGGCTTACTTTTGCTGAAGATAACTGAAAATAGCTTTTCTCCATCAAGTTCTTTGGAAGCGCACACCACTGACTCCTGGTCCATAGCCAAGAGCCAGGGCTGGGATATTTGTCCCTGTCTTGGAAGCCATGAAAGTTTGATGGAAGCCTAAACCGAACTCATCCTGACAGCCATCCGGAAGTGTCTTACAGGTGTCTGGGACAGCCCAGTGCCTGTGGGACCTCCCTAAAGTCAGAAACTGCCCATGTTTCTTGAAGCTCATGAGAATCACAGGAGAAGAAAACTGAGGTGAACTGGTTGGTAGGGAAGGAAGGGCTGGTATCACTAGCTGTCTGGTACATTGTGCTTCAAGTATATCTGTGAGCCCCAAATTTGAGGATGACATGCATATCACTTCATAGCTAAAATATGAGCCAAGGATTCCTAAACCCTCCAGGGATGCAAGAAGATCACGCCTAGATTTTTGGCTTTGAACTAACATCTTATTAATAATTACACTACTGCTTTTTCTTTAATAAGCATTTAGTGAAGGCTAAGGTCACTCCCTTTGTGTCTTTTGGTTCCTTAATTATGATTTAGACAGTTGTGTCAATCTGTAAAACACAGAGCGATTGGCTCTCACAGTTGTATCTGTGGTAATCAAAAATGATATTTAGGACAGAATCCTCTGCGGGAATTTTATCTCATTATGGTTTTAATGCTACTTTAGTTCCTAAAATGAAACCTAAGAAGGAAATCAGCTACAGTAGCCCCTCTATAGCTTATTAATCTAAATGTAACATTTGTTCATATATTTATAAATTGCATGTAGGATTTATTTGTTTGTTTCTTGATGTTTTATTTTCTTGATGCTTTAATTCATGTGAAGCTTCTTTCTTGTGGGAAATCTAAAACTTTTAATTAATGCCAAATGTTTACCTTCCTTTTCAGAAATTGCCTGCAAAAGCTGTCTATGATTTCAAAGCTCAGACATCTAAGTAAGTAGGGTAACGGCTCGTCATATGATTGATCTTGGTTTGGCTGTGCTGGTTGTACTTTAAGAGATAAATATTGTAGTGGTATGTGTTATGAATATGACTCAATTTCCAATTCTGTAATACACTCTAATCATCCTCTTCCTTCAGAATTATTAACTCTGGGATAAGATAACTTATTTTTTAGTTCAGTTGTGAAACACTAAGTCTTAAAATGTGTTAATTATGTTAACAAAGCACAATTAATTCAAAAGAATAGGAAAACAATAAGAAATAAAGAAATTTGTTTCTATAATTTTTGTGTGAAGAATTAAAAATAAAGTGATGAGTGATCCAGCCTGCCTAGCCGAGGGAACTCGATAGCATTTAACTGTGTAGCTATACAAGGATGATGTGTGAGGTGGCTGAAAGTAACTGTGTACAGATGTTCCTCTGGTGAAATCAGCTCTCAACACTAAATGCTTAGAGAGTCTGATGGAAGTCCCTCCTGTGGTCCTTGAGTGTGGAGGCTTCCGTGATCCCATGATGCAGCCTGTTTCTTTAGGGAATTCATCCAAAGGGTGAGGCAGATGGATGAGGAAGGCAAGTACTTAGTGCATGATAGACTTACATGGGAGGGGATTTTCTAGCTCATCCCTGGCCATGTTCATAGAGCTTATTGAAGGAACTTTAATCACCATTATAATTCACTATAGAATTCATACTGAATTCATGAGGGGCTGGAGAGATGGCTCCGTGGTTAAGAGCACTGGCTGCTCTTGCAGAGAATCTGGGTTCATTTTCCAGCATCCATATAGCAGCCAACAACAACTATAACTCCAGTTCCAGGGTATCTGACACTCTGTTCTGACCTCTGCAGGCACTGCACACCACAGTGTACTCACACACATGATCCAATATACTCCTACACATAAAATAAAAATCATAAAATGTCTTTAAAAAAGAATACATACTGAATTCATGATACCTCTCCACTAAACACACAGTTATTTAAACTGTATATATGTATGTATATATATGTATATAATCAAAATAGTTCAATAGAATTCAATATTTCACCCATAAAAAGCATCAAATTATCAATAACTAATTCCAAAATCTGTGTCAGAGGTCTTATGAAAAACAAAATTGCTCAAAATTTGGTAATGCTGATGAGACAAGAAATTATCTAAGTAAGAAAAAAATCCTATCTAAAAATTAAAATATTAACTATGCCTAAATGTGTTATTAGAAATAAAATCCTGGGGCTGGAGGGATGGCCTAGCAGTGAAGAGTGCTGACCACTCTTGCAGAGAACCCAGGTTCAATCCCCAGCACCCACATGGCAGCCGAGAACCATCTGAAACTCCAATTCCAGGAGAACTCCAGTTCCAGGGGAATCCGACATCCTCTTCTGACCTCCGCGGCATTGCACGACACGGGTGCACAGACCTACATACAGACAGTACATTCATACACTAAAAAAATAAATAAATAAATAAATAAATAAATAAATAAATAATCCTGGACATGAGAGGACTCAGCAGGTAAAGATGCTTGCCACCCAGGCTGGCAATCTGAGTTCAATCTCTGGATCTCACATGGTAAAAGGAAGAAACCAACTCCCACAAGTTATTCTCTGACCTTAACATGTAGTATCACAGTGAGGAGAGAGAGGGAGAGAGAGAGAGAGGGAGAGAGAGAGAGAGAGAGAGAATGAGAATGTAAAGTAAATAAAAGATAAAAACAAGCTTCAAAGATTCCTGGCTGGAAAATACTTTCCCTGCCTGCCAAGCCCCTCGTCCTATGCTATAGAACTCCCACTTCTCACGTGTCCTGATGAGAGTCTGGGATTTTGCCCCTCCTTTTGGAGAATGCCCATGGTACTGCCTGTGTCAAAGGCTGTCCATATCACTCCTACATTTCACCAAAGGCATGACTGGGTCTCTCTAAACTAATAAAATCTGGTTGTGTAACCCTTTAATTTGAAAACCATGCACAGGAGCAATCTCACAATTTCAGTTAAGAAAAAAATGGATTCCTATAAATAGATTGATCTTGTTGCAGTTAAATGATACTCCCCTGTCCTTTTCTCAAAAGTATAAAGCAAGGTCATCCATCATCTACAACCTAGTTCTATATGTGGCACAGAAATAAGGGTGACAGATGACTCATGCAACTTTCAAAGGCTCACATCCCCAAGCAGCTGTGAAGCCTGAAGAACAAGCTACACGTTTAAATCATGTCAATTATCAGATATAAATGTATTACTACCTAATATGGATAAGAGATGTCTATCTGTTTTAAATAAATATGCATTTTAAAATTATTTTTCATTACTCAGTAAGTTCAAAATTCATAATTATATGAATATACTTAAGTAACTCACCAAGCATAATGTCTCAAAATTAAATGGGAAAAGAGGTAACATCTCATTTCCTGTAAGTCATCAACAGCCACTATTCAAAACCACAATTAAAAAATAAGAGATGGCCTAGTGGTTAAGAGTGCCGACTGCTCTTGCAGAGGACCCGGGTTCAATCCCCAGCACCCACATGGCAGCTGAACCGTCTGTAACTCCAATTCCAGGAGAACTCCATTTCCAGGGGAATCCGACATCCTCTTCTGACCTCCACGGCATTGCACAACACGGGTGCACAGACCTACATGCAGACAGTACATTCATACACATACAAAAATAAATAAAAATTTTTTAAAAGTTACCAAAATGGGACTCTAGCTTGAGATGAGAGGTGCATAATTTTTAAAACTAGAGAATAAGGTAGCTTTCCTTTATCTGTGTATATCCAAAACTTTAAATGCATGCCTATATAAATAGAAAAGGGTCTATTTTCATATTTTAAAGAGGAGTAGTTGGGTTGGAGAGATGGCTCAGAGCACTGACTACTCTTGCAGAGGACCCAGGTTCAACTTCCAGTACCCACATGGAGACTAATAACTGAGGGCATTGCATGGCATGGGGCACTTATGTACATGCAGGCAATACACTCGTACTGTCATTCTGACACCCAGAAAAGGGCGTCAGAACCTCCTGGACCTGGAGTTATGGGCAGTTGTTATCTGCCGTGTGGGTGCTGGGAATCAAACCCAGGTCTTCTGGAAAAGCAGCCAGTACTCTTAACCACTCAGCCATCTTCAGCCCCTTAATAAACTTTTAATATAAAGATTTCAACACTTCAAAATGTATTATTGGTTTTTAATATACAATTTTTACAATTATATTTTTATTTAATGTAAAACGCTCTTCATCATACATTCTGTTCTAATAAATGACCCAGCCTAAAATTCTGAACTGAACATGGGGGAACCTCAGTCAAAGTGGGAAAGTGGACTTCGTTGTATCCTTAAACATTTTTATTTTCAAAAACAAAAGACACAAAGGAGATAGCAAGCATTTTTGCATTTATCTTTGTTATTCATCACCGGATTTTTTGCTATATCAAAGAACTTCCTTATCAAAATACTGAAATAGCGGTCATTAATTTCATAAATCCATAAAGATGGATTTTCCTGGTTTTGGTTGTTCTGCTCCTCCTTATTTTAAGCTTTAGCGTGTCAAAGGTAAATGGGCGATTAGCTAACCAGCTTCACTACAAAAAAAAAAAAAAAAAAAAAAAAAAGGCAGACCAATCCATACCAATCCATTATTTTGTAAGCTTCACAACACTTCAACTAGAAACTAGCAAGGTCACAATAGTCTGTCCCCTTCTTCAAATTTCACATTGTACACGATGTGACGTGTATACTTTTTCTCTTCAAATCCTTTCCAAAGTTGCGTTATAAATGAATTCCAGAAATTTGCAAGGAGAATCTTTACCTAGTTGACCTTGTCAGATGTTTACTTATGGGAAGTGTATTTCCCAGATAAATACAAACCTAAAGCGAGTGTTGGTCTTAAGAATAATTGCTATGTATCCAGAAACCATTAAACACATCTCTTCCAGAGAGTTGTCCTTCAAGAAAGGAGATACTGTCTACATCCTCAGGAAAATAGATCAAAACTGGTACGAGGGAGAGCAGCGTGGGAGAGTGGGCATTTTCCCCATCTCATACGTAGAGGTACGTCTTTCCTCCTTCCTGAAAGTGGTGGCGCACGCCTTTAACCCCAGCGCTTGGGAGGCAGAGATAGGTGGATCTCTGTGGGTTTAAGGCCAGCCTGGTCTCCAGAGTGAGCTCCAGGACACCTGGTACTAAAAGGGAGACCCTATCTCAAAAGTACCAAAAAAAAGTGTAAAACCAAAAAGTTCTCAAAAGCCAGGCGTGGTGGCACACACCTTTAATCCTAGCTCTTGGGAGGCAGAGGCAGGCGGATCTTTGTGAGTTCAAGGCCAACCTGGTCTACAGAGCGAGTTTCCAGGACAGCTGGGGCTACAGGGAGACCCTGTCTCGAAAAGACCAAAAAAAAAAAAAAAAACGTTCAAGAACCAATGACTGCTTTCCTTATAGAAACTAACGCCTCCAGAAAAAGCACAGCCTGCAAGACCGCCTCCCCCAGTGCAGCCTGGAGAGATTGGAGAGGCCATAGCCAAATACAATTTCAACGCAGACACCAACGTAGAGCTCTCGCTGAGAAAGGTAACCGGCTGTGGTCTTCATTGCTGCCCTCTTGGTGACTGTAAATTTCTGAACCCAGGAGAGACTGACTACCTTTTTTTTCTAAACCTCATTGGGTTTTGTTTCCTACAAAGGACTTGTAGGATTGCCCAGAATCGCTGTTACTTCTGGTCCCTGTGTCCTTCTGAAACAGATTCCAGGGCCGCCAAGTTCTGAGAGTCCCTCCGCACCTGAGTCTAATTAGCAGGACCCTGAATCCGTTCCAAGGGTGCCTCAGCCAGTTATTACGGAGCACGTACGGGAACCCCGAGAATAGAAAGCACCTTCATTAAAACACTTCACATAGCAGTCTACTGCCTTGTTACTACGTCTTTAAAGTACAATACTTGCTTTTCTTTAGCTTAGAATAAAGGAATGGTCTTAGGGTAATGAAGACACCTCTCTGGGAGCCTTTCAGAAGCACCGTCTAGCAGCCCTGTTTCCTTGATGACCTTTCTCTAGGCCTCCTTGCTGATCCACGTCTCTCTAGCAGCTTATCCAGTGCCAGTAACTTGTCTTCACAATATTAACAGGAGCTCTTTTAACCTGCTCTCCTCTGTAGTTAAGAATGACAAATGGAATGTGTTCTTTGTTTGCTGAACAATGACATATATTTGTGTGAGGCAAACAGTTCTCCAAATCACACAGAGCAGTTGGTGATCTTAATCAGGGTGGTCTGGAACATTCTATGCCTACTGATGAACACTTTGGTCAGCATGGTGAGGGCGATCCCACGGTTCAGGTCCTGGTGGAAGCTGATCTCATCCACTTCTTTTATTTCTAATTCTGCATCATCATCCAGTTCTCTATTACCCTCCAATCTGCAGTGCTTAACATAGAAAACCACAAAGCATCACACAAGCTTTGCCATCCTTTGTACCATACTTTAAAGAAAGGCTTTCCCAGTGCACCTCACAAACAGCCTAGCTAGCAAAAGCATCTGCTTGTTCTGTGTGTATTAGAAAATCAGTGTGATTTGGAGACTTGGGGAGATTCTCTTTTCTTCCATATGGTCTGTTCAGTAGTGACGGAGCCTATTAAACCAACCGTTCAGCAGTCTGAGGAAAGGAGAGCCATCAGCGGACTAGCACCGAAAAGGCTCCCTACTGTGCTGCAGCTAATGATTGGGTGTCACCCCCTCTCTCTATCAGCTCAAGTCCCCCAAAGTTCTTCATCATCTGCAGGTTTTCCTCTTTAACCACAGCTCGCTGATTTAGTTGTGGGTCATATGTGAGTTTTAGTTAAAGGTTAAATCCGGTTCTCTGGTCTTGGTCTGGTCATTGCAAGAAGCATAATAGTGATTGTAGAAAGTTCTGCGACTGTCAAAGCCAAAGATTCTGTTCAAATCCTTAATGGTCAGAATGTGCAGCCACTTACTCATCAGCAGGGATGCTGGTATTTCACTGTCGTGGTCAGAGCAAGGGAGAGTCAGTCCTCTCCACAGCTGTGGACAGTCTAGAGTGCCATCTCTGCCCCATCCTTTTTATTCACTCTTTGTTACTTCTCAGCACATGTGCATTAAAGTAGGAAGATGATATGTCATTCAGCTTTATTCCTTCCAGAGGTTGGTTTCTGTGACCCATTTCAGACTCGCTTTCCTCTTCCTGCAGGTCATTCCATCGATTCTGGAAGAGATTAGATGATGCAACTGTCATTAAGATGGTGCTGTTTATACAAATCTACTTTTTGAAATAACTCCCATAGGTCATTTCACATAGTAGCAGTATGATTAAACATACTGCTATTTCACATTAACTAAGCATCCTTAAAACTCTAATGTCACAAATGAGTAGTTTAATTGCATAAGTGCTGATAATCTGTGTTCTTCTGGTAAGCACTAGGACCTTACTTGTGTCCCCTTGATCAGGCACACACTGGAAGTATGAAGTTTTCCCAAATGGAAACATACTGTTTATCAGAAAACAATGAGAATTATACTTTTATATTATTTTGTCTTTACTTACAATGCATTTTCCTATTCTTTATTACAGGGCGATAGAATCATTCTTCTTAAAAGAGTTGATCAAAACTGGTATGAAGGTAAAATTCCAGGAACCAACAGGCAAGGCATCTTCCCTGTTTCCTATGTAGAAGTCATCAAGAAGAATCCAAAAGGTGCTGAGGATTACCCTGAACCTCCAATACCCCACAGCTATTCTAGTGATAGAATTCACAGTCTAAGTTCCAATAAGGTAAGAAGCTCTATTCTATTATATTAATGTTACACTTGGAATCTTGGAGTATGATAATAGTTATTAGACCATTCATCTATTGTAAATATATTACATTTCCACACATATGCATTCCAGTTCATTAAATATGAGTTACCAAAATGGTACAACTAAAGAATAGATAACTGATAATTATTAGATGGACAAACTTTTATAAAAGGCTTGGGGTGTTTTCTATACTGACATAGCCATTACTTTCCATTTAGGGCCTGTAACTCCATTTGAGAATTAGTTTGCATGAAACTATAGATTATTAGACGTCTTCACATCATTTCAATATTTTAGGGTCACAGATTCTGTTTCATTTAAGCTAGAAACTAAAGATGATAATCTTTCTCAATATGCAATGTAATTTTTCCTCCTGAATAAGTTAATTAGAAAGGTGGTCCTCCTGCTTGCTTTATTTAAATATAATTTTCCTCATTTTTCTATTGAATAATGTTTCATGGATATATTTAGGGGTTTCTCCTTTTCACTAATTTTAAAATATAATAAAATATAAAAATATATATAAAAACTTCCAGATTGATCTCAAGTGACTGAAACTTTAAATAAAATGATAAAGGGAAGAAAAGCATGTTTCTCCAAATTCTTATTTAGCATTTAAGAACTTTTTCCATAAGCCCTAATTAATAATGGCAATCTAAGATTTTAGATCATAATGTTTTAATATTTGCTATAAGTATGTTTTTAAAATCTTTTCAGTTCTTTGTTATAATACCAAATTTTAAATAGAGGAATGTGCAAATATCATTAATAACTAATTTGCATCTTATTCCTACTGCTATTAAAAGGTATGTTGAAGTTTATGTCCAAAATTTGAAAGAAGTCCTAGTTTCACTTCAACTGGTTTTCCATTCTATGGTATCATTGACTTAATAAAAAAAAAAAATCCCTGTAGTGTTGCCCTGAATCATTTTAAGAAAAAGAAACATGTACTTTTAAATGAGATCCAAAACAAACTAAAAAACATCTCCTGTTGTCTAACTGATATTTGTAAATAGAAAAAGGAAGTCATTGCTGATTTTTAAATGAGTCTTTGGGAAATTCAAATCACATTTCCTGACATATTTCTATTTTAAAGCAGGTTCAAATGTAAGGTGATATCATTTGTGATTTTAGTACAATAGAATCTGGTTCTAATCATTCTGTAAGATGAAATAATTTTAATTTGTATTATAGATATATTTTGTGATATAAGTGTTCCTTAATCAAAATTAATACTTAACTTGACTTTTATTATAAACAAACCCATTGTAAAGCTTTTGTTTCTTTAGCCTGTCAGCACATACAGCGGTGACTCCGGGGGCAGGAGGGAATGGCTGAACAATCAGTAATAAACAGCATAGCCACAGTGACTATAAAGATGACAGTGAAATCGAAAGAGTTTTCTCAAGCACCCAGTATTCCTGTCCACATGAGAGAAAGTATTCATCTGGAGTTAGTATCGACTTCACACACTTTCAAAACTGAATTACTAAGACCATTTCTAATGCTTTCATGTTTTATTACAAGTATAAAATAGAATTTTAACCAATAAGAGAACTTCTATAGACTATGAAATAAGACAGGTAATTTATATCTTATTAAAAATTCATTATCTTCAGGGGCTAGAGAGATAGCCTAGCAGTTAAGAGCACCGACTGCTCTTGCAGAGGACCTGGGTTCGATCCCCAGCACCACATGGCAGCTAAGAACTGTCTGTAACTCCAATTCCAGGAGAACTCCAATTCCAGGAGAACTCCAGTTCCAGGGGAATCCGAGACCCTCTTCTGACCTCCGTGGTATTGCACGACATGGGTGCACAGACCCTCATGCAGACAGTACATTCATACACATACAAAAAAATAAATAAAATTAAAAATAAGATTAAAAAAATTCAGCATCTTCAGGACTAGTGTGGCCATCAAGTGATCACAAAGCATATGGAAAGCATCATTTTATGTCAGTGACTAAGCAGCCTTGAATCCTGAATCTTGTATTAAGGTGCTCACATGAGTTTTGTTATCTTTGTGAAACTTATGACACCAATGATGAGATTACATAATATTTCCTTTAAATATTAAATCAGCTCAATAATGTCCCATTCCTATGGTAGGAATGGGGAGCACCCTGTGCAATTAGGCATATAGAAGCCCAGAGTCTCAAGAGTGCTGACTGCCAAGTGTAAAGCACTGTCCTAAATAGTCATCTAAGAAGTACATCTCCAGCAACCTCTTCTTGAAGACTGTTTTTCTCACAAGCCAAAGTCAACTATCTCATAAACAGTGAAGTAAAAAGTCATCCCCAGGCTCCCTCACAACTTTTAAATGCATAACATGCAGCATCCATCGTGCTTCCTGTCCAGCAAGGAGACAGGAACATCTTAGTTGTGAGGAAGCACTTCTAGAAGTATTCCTTCTGAATTTGCATAAAATTTTCCTTCACTGTTTTATGTAAAATATTCAAAATGAATAATATTAAAGTATAAAGAATATTATTTTACTTCAGGAGATTAAGGTTCATAAATTCTATTCTTTAGGCTTACATGAAATAAGAAGCTTTTGAGAGGGAGGTCTTAGAGAGTAACTGTCAGCATCCTATGTCCCCCTTTATGTAAACATATAAAATGTTGGATGTTTGTAAACTTTTAAGCACCAGTTATGTAAGCTTGGTTTCATTTTGATCTTAAGCCTCTATGTTTACTATTTTTGGAACTTATTCTCTTACACATATGTTCTTGTATAAAGTCTAAAATATTTTACATCATATAAGTTAAGAAGTAATGAAAGTTCAAGAGATTAGGCACTGCCTCAGGAGGAACAGTTAATAAATTCAGAGTAAAAACCTGCTTAGTTACTAGTTTCTATTCTGTACTAACAATCTTCAGAGGCATTTCAATATAGATGAAAGAGTTAATGTAGCCTAAAAGAGGTAGACTAATATTAAATCTCTTAAATTACTCTCTGGCCTCATGGTCTCTATGACAACTTCATCTTCTTTGACGCTTGAGGTCTCTTCAAAAACTAATAATGTTTCATTGCTCAAGTAAATTTTTTAGTTAGCCTAAAAGATTTTATGTACTTAAATTTCAAAACAATCTAGATATCATCAGTCTATGTCTATACCACACCCAAATATGATTTTGGTATTTATTATCATGCCATTCTGCATTTCTCTGTCTCTGTATTTTCATGCATTAGCATTATTCTCTTTGTTTTTCTAACTTCATAATTCCTGCTCATTTCTAAGTTGGCTTCCAGTGAACCAGCCCCTCTTCCTGTGCACAATGCTCTGCCTGGCTCAGAGACAGGAGTCCTCCAGGGAACTGCCCAGAAGCGGCTATCCCTGACAGACTGGTGCCCACCAGCAAACCCCTTGGTCCCAACACCATTTTCTTTTCTGGACAACTTCTTGGATGAACTAGAGAAGTTTAGCGCCTTAACCTTGCCATCTGACCAAGCCAACCCAAATGTCCCAGACAAAGTTACCCTCAAAATTGAGGAGCCCTTTCCTGTCCTCTCACTGCCTCCAGCATCTTTACCGGTGGAATCACCTCATTGTCTGTTACCTTTCTCCCACTCAAGCACGACCTCTGCTGCAGCCCAGACTTTCAATGTGGTGCCACTTCAGGCTCCCAGAAAGAGCACTCACTGCCAGCTCGCAGACTTGAATAGAATGAGAAAGGGCTTTTCTGATCCTACAAAAATTCTTGAAGCCCTAGGTGATAAATTTGTGGCCTCTTCATGCACCAATATGGCTGCCTTGCCTATAACTCTCCCTGCCATTGGAGAAGAAGAGGAGGATATCTGTGAGGGAGTTCCATACCAAAGATGGCTGCCAGGATCTCAAGAGCAGGACGCCTTGTGGTATGACCACAACAGTACAGAGGTGACTCCAACACTGCACATCGAGGAGGAGGAGGAAGAAGAGGAGAACCCTGACTGTTTAGACTATCCACTAGGCATCCCCACAAACCCTAGGATTCCCAAGGAAGACAGCAATATGGCAAAAACCAGTAATGAGGTATTTTAATTTTGCCTAATTACTGGGGAACTAATCAGTCTTATAATTGGCCAGGAGAGTTGATCCTATTACTAAACGTCTACTGTTGACACTGCCTTGACATGTTTCTTTATGAGGAACATAAGCATTGGAAAGTCAGTGGTGGGAGGAATATGAAAACACAGCATGGTTTAATAAAATGATATAAACATTTAGGGTACAATTCCACTATCCCATTCATTAGTCACTATAAACTCAGAGTTTAAATCTTTAAACCTATACGGGGTTAGAGAGATGTCTTAGTCGTTAAGAACACTGACAACTCTTGCAGAGGACCTGGGTTAGGTTCCCAGCACCCACATGTTGGCTAACAACCATCTGTAACTCCAGTTCCAGGGGATTTGATGCCTTCTTCTGGCCTCCACGGGCACTGCGGGCATGGGCGCACTTACATACATGCAAGTAAAACACTCTACACATAAAATAAAAATAAACAAATGCATGGTAGCACATGCCTTTAATCCCAGCACTTGGAAGGCAGAGGCAGGTGGAGCTTTGTGAGATAGAGGCCAGCTATACTACATAGTGAGTTCCAGGTCAGTTGGGACTACAGGAAGACCCAGTCTCAATAAATAAATAAATAAATAAATAAATAAATAAAGCAAACAAACAAACTTTATACAGTCTTTCTATTATTCTAACATTAATGACAACAGATAATCATTAACTCTTAATGTCAGACAGTATTCTAAGAACTCTTTAATTTCCAAAACCCAGAGAGCTAAAAAAAAAATTATTATTCCTTGCTTTAGAGATGAGGAAAGTAATAGACAAATTCTATGAATTCCAGGATGGGAAAACAGTAAACTTTGATATGATGGTACTCTGCCAAAAAAGAAAAATGACATAAAGTAAAAGTCAAACAACTAAGACCGTGCCCCAGTCTATTTTTGACTCTTCTGAAGAGGTCGCTGTCTTCAGGTTGGTAACTACCTAAGAACTGGGTCCCTGCACCTTCAGAAAGGACCTTGGCCAGTGGTCTTAATCAGTAAAGGGAGAAAATGGCCTGACCAGGAAGCTTATAAGCTTCTCTTCTCTTTTCTTCTGGTCTTTTTTTGAGGCAGGGTCTCCCTGTAGCCCCAGCTGGCCTAGAACTCTATGTAGACTAGGCTGGCCTTGAACTCACAGAGATCCTGCCTCTACCTCCCAAGTGCTGGCATTAAAGGTATGTGCTGCCATGCGAACTTCTCTTTTTTTTTAATTTTTTTTTATTAATTTTATTTATTTTTGTATGTGTATGAATGTACTGTCTGCATGCAGGTTTGTGCACCCGTGTCGTGCAATGCCGCGGAGGTCAGAAGAGGGTCTCGGATTCCCCTGGAACTGGAGTTCTCCTGGAATTGGAGCTTCAGACGGTTCTCAGCCGCCATGTGGGTGCTGGGGATCGAACCCGGGTCCTCTGTAAGAGCGGTCGGTGCTCTTAACCGCTAGGCTATCTCTCCAGCCCCCGTGAACTTCTTTTTTTAAAAACAAACTAGGTGATCTCTCAAATGTGAATTCTATAAAGAGCAAGTATAATTACTTTAAATACTTAAAGTACGAAATAAAAAAGGAGTTAATATTACACAAAGTCATTTTGTTTATAATGCAAGTCATTTCTTTCATGATTTCTCTATTTCCCAATGACCAGTCAGGATTTTGTATGAAACAAACACACTGCTTAATGGCAGAGAGAATTCACTGCAGTAAGCCAAACACATTGAAGAATCTGTTGTTTCAATAATAAATTTTCCCTTCAATATAATCATCTTGAAGAAGGGATTAGACATATAGTTTGAGTCACAGGAAGTGCAATATGGCTGTTTTAGACCGTGTCCTAGGCATAGCACTCATCCCACTGAAGCAAGATGGGCAGCCACCTGATACTATGCACAAAGAAGTCAGAACATCCCTAACTGTGTCACTAACTGTTTGCTCATTTTAACCTGTTTTACAAGTCAGTTACCAAGTGACAGCAAAGGTTCTTCACTGTCCTCACACTTAGAAGCCCTCGTGCATAGAACAGTAGAATACAGGTATCTTCAGCTGCTCACATCCTCCGAATCAAGCTGATTATACTCAGTGAGACTCATGAACCAAGTTCAAATGGAAAAGTTAGTGTTTTGGAAGCCAGAATGTATCATATACACCCCCGGGGGTTAGCAACTTTAGAATTACTTAGATTTGGAAGGTACACTCTAAAGACCATCTAGCCTCGCTTGGAACACGAGCATAATCACATTTTGTCTTTCCTCAATGTTTAAGCCGTCTTCGTTTTCTTCCGGAGATCCAACCACTACGCCTTCTCCCAGCCGTCTGTTCTCCTTCCCTCCTTCTCACTCTCCTTTGGTCTCTGTCACTGACCCAACCCATGAGCTTTCTCAGCCCACCCAGCTCTCCTCATTTCCCCTCCTTCCCAAATGCCCTTATCAACAGGAGAAAAATTCACCAGAATCAAAGGTAACTGCATCTTGAGTGTGGTTTACTGCATGTCTTTCAGTGACCTTCAGTAGATGTATGCATTTAGAACTGTGCCATCTTACAAGAGCTAAAAAGTTACATAAACTATGACTGCTAACTTTTAACGTCATTAACATGGCCTCTGTGCAAAATTTTAAAAAAACAAATCTGCATAGCAACTGTACTGAGATTAAGGGAAAAAGACAAACTAAAAATCTATCTCATAATCAAAGGTAATCATTAGAGTCTGTTCTTAAGTTACGAGTCAGCTTGGAAGCCATCTTGTTGGATAGCATCGCCTTTGTGCCTGCCATCTTGGTTCAGTTCTCAGGAGACACATTGCCTTGTGTTATTTACATCCATCATCAGGTTCAGCAGAGCCTGAGGTTGGAGCAGTCCTCAACATTGCTAAACTTGAGTCTTGCTCTTCCTCGAAAGTGAAGAAAACTTATAATACACAAAGGATGATTTTGGCAATGACTAGCAAAGCATTCCTCTCTGATCCTTGAAGCCCAGAAGCTCAGCTGGTCCTTCACTTTTTTAAAAGTTGTTTTTAAACCCAAATTCATAACTAGTCTTAGAAAACAATGTTGACAATCACAAGATGAAATCTATCACAGAAAATTTCTGCTTCTAGACTTAGAGTGATCCTGAAAACTTTTAGACAAAAGGTGACAGACTTCAAATAGTAACTCATCCTCAGGTAGAGTCTTTTGAAGGTGAAACAGGGTCCTCTGCAGATCAGGAAAGAGTTAAAGCTTGAACAGCCACAGTTCCATATCATGAAGCACCACCAACACCACCACTAGAAGTCTTAAGTATCCCTATCACCAATGGGCTTTGAAAAAAAAAGAATCCTTATCACCAAATCCATTGACCAGCACAGCCATCTATGAATATCACTTTAGGTATGAAGGCAAATTTTGAAAGAGGGGGAGAGAGAGAGAGAGAGAGAGAGAGAGAGAGAGAGAGAGAGAGAGAGAGAGAGACTTTTTAAAAACTAATTCCTCTTGTTTTCATCTTACCTGCCAAAAACAATAAATAATTAGGACTTTGTAAGGACTATAATGCTACTTTACATGATGTCTAAGGCTAAGAATATGCTCTTTATTCTTCTTTCTGTGGTTTTATTTTTAAAGCCCATATATTTACTCCTTGCATCTTATAACTTGTTCTTCAGCCTTTAAGCTTGATCAATACATGAGAAAGTACCTCTAGAATCTTAAATCCCCAATTTAAAGAGATGGAAGACTGATTGTTATAGTAACAAGGGAAAAATTCAAATTTGAAAAGATTTATCTCAGGGCTGGAAAGAGGGCTCAATGGTTAAGAGCACTTGCTGTTCTTCTGGAGGACTAGAGTTCAATTCCCAGCACCCACCTGGTGGATCACAACTCCAGTTCCAGGGGATCTGATGCCCTCTTCTGGCCCCTACAGGAACTGCATGTATGTGATACAGATGTAGGCAGGTAAAACATAATCATACACATGAAATAAAAATAAATTAAATATTTTAAAAGAGTTTACCTTCACTGCAGAAGTCAATTTCATTTCACGCTAGGTCTAGAATAATTGGAGAAAGTGGGAGCACTCATCACAAGTATATTTTTAAAGACTATTTTAGTAAACTACATGAAATAACTAATTTCAGGGAAAAAAATTGTTTCCTCTATTTTATCTCATGTTTGGGAAAAATATTGATCTTTAATCTGCCACTGAGTATTTTTTAATTTTGTGAGTATATTCTACTCATAAAATATAAATTGACTGGGGCATCTGTGCCTATAAATACAAATACAAGTTGTATTAACCCCATGTCTCATATTCATTGCAAGAAAGCAACCTAGCATTGTAAACAGAAGGAAAATGATATTCTAACAGGCATAGATATACATACATAATATATACAAAATCATTATTGTAACATTTTTATCAGTCCATATCAACCATTGTTAAACTCAGGTTAATTTAATATAATTTTATCCTTTCAAAAGAATTTTCTAAAACAGTGAAAAACACTGTCCTATCAGTAAAATTTGCCACCATATCAAGGATTATAGGGTGCTGAAAGATAAACCAATTATAAGTTTGGTGTATAATTAGAATTTCCCTAGTTATTGCATTATCTTTAAAAAAAATAATAGTATTTCATAACAAAAATATTTTATTTTAAGATTTTTTTATTTTTTTTTATTTATTTCTGTACGTGTATGAATGTACTGTCTGCATGCAAGTTTGTGCACCCGTGTCGTGCAGTGCCGCGGAGGTCAGAAGAGGGTCTCGGATTCCCCTGGAACTGGAGTTCTCCTGGAATTGGAGTTTCAGACGGTTCTCGGCCGCCATGTGGGAGCTGGGGATCGAACCCGGGTCCTCTGTAAGAGTGGTTGGCGCTCTTAACCGCTAGGCCATCTCTCCAGCCCCTTAATATTTTATTTTTAAAACCATAAAAGACATGTTGGTAGGATGTGAGATGGGGGCTCAAATTGCAGTTGAAGTATTTTATGAGGACAAAGAATAAGTTTTTCATGAGTTTCTCCTAAGAAATACAGTTACTATGGTCACACTACGTGTCATCACCCTAATACAGTCACATCAGAGGCTGCCCCTGCTCGTGTCCCCAAAATGGAATTTGAATCTTCCTCATATGTTCGGGTATTGTTAGCTGTTGCCCACATCCTTTTTTTTTAATCTATTAGCCTGGATATTAGCAGAGTCTTTGTATTAATAAGACTGCGTCAGGGCTAGAAATATGGCTCAGCAGTTCAGAGCACTGGCTGCTTTTGCAGAGGACACAAGTTTTGTTCCCAAGCACCCACATGGAAGCTAGCAACTCCAGTTCCAGGGGATCCAACACTCTCTTGTGAACGCCATCTCCATGCATATTGCACAACATGGGTGTAGTTACACACACATACACACACACACACACACACACACACACAGAGGCAATAAATACACTCATACACATAAAAATAATAAATAAAATATTTTTAAAAGATTAGAGTGTTATTCCATAAAACTCAAAATAATTATAGCTCAAAGAAGGTAAAGATGTGATTCCACAGGTATCAGAGAAGCCTGGACAGTCTTGGAAATTGCTCACATTCTCTTTCAGAAAATACCACATGAACACTACTAGGCACGAGGAGAGTTAGGAAGGGTCTTCACTCTGAATGACCATGTGCCAGCCTAACATCCTGGGCCCCATGAGTGAAGACAAAACCAGGAATGGATCCCGGAGAACATCAAACATTCTCTTCCACAGCCCTTGCTTAAATATGACAGGAATACATTATATCAAGAAACTAGAGATCCTGCCCCCTAATGGTCATGAAATGTATCAAAGTTAGAGCTGAAAAAAAAAAAAAACGCATGCTTTTATTTAACAGTTTTTGCAGTCTTACTAATGTTCTCTTGAGCCATACAAATGCTAGACACTAGAATTGCTAGCTCCTGACTTCAGTGGAAAGAAAGCCAAAGCAAACAAATGGCAAGCTTGCACTTCAGACAACAATCAGCATTTCATTATATTTCACTCTCTCCCGCCCCATGCCCCCCCCAAAAAATCCCATTTTCCTCTTATAAGCTTTGTTAGAACATGTTGCTTCTAATAAGCATCCACCATTTTCTACACAATCTTCTCTCACTTTGCTTGCTATTGCTTACTATGCAGTCAGCACAGATTTGAGGATGTTTTTAATGCTTTGTTATGCATTCTGTTGATAAAAGCATAGCATTCCTTAGCCACATACATGGCATTTGAACACTTTCTCCTGCCAGCTGCCCTCCCTACATCTTTCTTTGCTGTGTCTGTGACTCCTTATCAGAGCAACAACTGATCCTAGAGGGCAGAAGTTGTATGAGCAGCAAGGCAAGCTTTCCCCAGACTTCATCCTTCCTGCTCTGCTAGTATTCATGAGTTTGGCATGAAGTGTGTGCATGGGAAAGGGCTGACCAGGAAAGCTTCCCCCGGCAGCGGCATAATGAAGACAACTAATGCACCTCTTGTGACTTTTCTAGACTGCTTTTAAAAGCAAGATATGCGTTCTGGGTAAGCCACCTCGTAGCCCAGTGATGACTAAGAGATCCTGCATCTCACCTGTCAACAGTTCCTACAGGGTAGGGTCAGACGCCACACCTATGTCGGTCTTTCTGGTCACCGCGGCTGTTCCTTAGGTGACTTTGCTGTGATCTGGTAGTAAAGCAAGGCTGGCAAGTCCCTTGAGGTGAAATAACTAGTGGTTGATGAGCTCTGAGATGTGACCTAAGTCTTTGGTTTGTGTGCTTTTCCCAAGTCCAAAATGGCGCTCTCAAATGGTCCACACTGTACAAACAAGAATGTGGTGTTTTCTGCATCTGTCTTGCTCCTGTGTTACATGGTTGCTTTCCAGTCACTGTTTTGAGTGCAGAAAACAAAACCGCTGCCCATAGTGCACTGAGCTCATATGCTTCCAGTAATGTTAGCTCCAGTGTCACTCAATTTCTTTGGATTTATTTTAATCCATGAACCATTTCAAAATATTTTGTTGCCCTGGTGATACATGCCACATTTTCTGCACACCGCACCCCCATGCTGCACTCTGGAGTCTGTGTGCTCCCAGCTCCCTCAACAACTTTGGATGGACTTAAAGGTCTATTACCTCTGCTTTAACTAGGCACTTTTATAAGACCTGCAGTACTTGAGAATGGATGGACTCTAAATGGCGCTGCTGGTTCTGAGAAACACAGCCAAGGAATCTGGGGATTTGCACGTATGCATATCTCAGGATTCCTTTCACCCTGTCCTATTTAATGGACCCCAAATTAGCTTCCACTGGCTATCACATAGCTATACTCAGCATTTCAAGTTCTCAAGGCTTAACTTTTAGTTTTCCTTTTCCATATCATAGATGCAAATATTGTTATGTATGTATGGAATTTTGTGCTGCTTTGCTTTTCATAGTCAAACCTGCTTTTGTTGCTGGAGCAGACTTGTGTAGGCATAGGAAGGGTTTTCTTTCTCTCTCTCTCTCTCTCTCTCTCTCTCTCTCTCCACACACACACACACACACACACACACACACACACACACACAAGAGAGAGAGAGAGAGAGAGAGAGAGAGAGAGAGAGAGAGAGAGATTCTTCCAAAAGTTATTGGAATCCATCCATATCCTCCCATGACTAAGTGAGATGGCTTTGAGTCACCTTAAGTTTTCTTTCCCATATTTCCAGATCATGAAATTTACATGTTAGATTGCAAGTGTCTGTGGACCACAAAGATTCTATTTTCTTTTCTTTTGATTTATACAAAATTGTTTCTCCTTCATAATTTAAATGGAAAAATAAACCCACAAGCATAAACCCAGGGCTGTTATTAGGAGCACCAGCCAATTCCAGTTGATATGTACCACAACTAACATTTTCTGAAAAAGCATGATTTAAGAACCTAACAGCTACTGGCAAGGTTTACAAAGATTTTCCCACATTTGATTTTAAAGTAACAGTCCATCCTCACTTAAGAATTAGATGCCTTGGGAGAAGCACAAAAATACTTGCCTTTCAAACTTCATCTGAGTTAGGAAGGATACATTTTACCGATGGCAGAGTCCAGGATGTGTTCTAGCTTCCATATGAGCAGTGGCTTCTAACTGATCCTGGCTTTGAAATTTAGCATGTATTTAAAACCTGCCTTGTCTATATCCATTTTACTACTTTTTTTTTCAAAAATCAAAGTATGTAATATGCACTTATGAAAATTTCATAATGAAACCATTATTTTACATGGCTAATATACACTAGTTAAAAATGGTGACCCTAAAAGAGAAAAGAAGAAAAGGAAAAAGAAATATTTAGGGCATCATGAAAATAGTATGATGCATCTTTGGATTTTCTAAGTTTTATTAAATATTAAGATCATTATTATTAGACTATTATTAAGAAAACTCAAGATTCATCAGGGGAATAAAAGCACAGTACAATTCTTGCTCAAAGTCCCCAGCACAGTGATAATAATGCTTTCAGCCACCTTCTTATGCGCAGAGTTTATTAAGCCTCTCTAAATGTCATAGATGTATGTTGTTCTATCTTTACCTCAGCACTGCTAAGCCATTATAAGTAATCACAGTTCCTGATCAGTTAAAATGGAAGTGGCCTGTAGACCTCAAACGGTGGTGACTAACAAGTGATTTCTTCTCAAGATTTTAAAATGTGGGAAAGGAATAATAGGGTCAGAAAAACAGATCATTATCTACTCCAGATTGTTCTGTGGTCTTCAAACTATCTTTTCATAATCAATCGGGCGGAAGGAATTTGGCATGTGCTGACCAAAGATAAAAACAACCTTTAGCACATTGTGACAACTGCTGACCATTAGGTGGCAGTAGAGTGCAAATACCCTAGCCATCTTAGGTATGAGAACATTGAGTTTTAACACCAGGGGGAAAGGCAAAAGCTAGTCTCCAGTGGCCCTTCACTTGAAAGCCCACGCACAACACAAATATCTGTCTCAAG
This sequence comes from Rhizomys pruinosus, assembly GCA_009823505.1. NCBI lineage: Eukaryota > Metazoa > Chordata > Mammalia > Rodentia > Spalacidae > Rhizomys > Rhizomys pruinosus. The sequence goes on along the minus strand of VZQC01008050.1, from coordinate 808,035 downwards.
GAAAAATAAAGATGCTGATTTTTAAGCAATTTAGTCCATTCATTGTGGTACTATTTCATTCAGTGCAGTGCTAGTTAAAATTACCCTTCACTTTTATTTCCTTGTCACAGTAAATTACTCAGTATCTTTGGGTTTGAGGCTTACTAATCTACAAAATGAAATTGAATTACCACTATGGCTTTCACATGTACAAGACATGATAATTGACCCATTTTTCTGGCAACTAAATGTATAGGCTTGGTGAGAGTCACCTTTACATAAGAGAGAAGATCTCTTTGAGTTCAAGGCCAGCCTGGTCTACACAGGGAGTTCCAGGCCACCTGGGGCTACAGGTAGACCCTGTCTCAAAAAAAAAAAGAAAAAAAAGATCAAGGCCAGCCTGGTCTACACAGGGAGTTCCAGGCCACCTGGGGCTACAGGTAGACCCTGTCTCAAAAAAAAAAAGAAAGAAAAAGAAAAGAAAGAAAGAAAAAGTGGGCTGCTAGCTATCGGTTAGCCTGAGCAGGATCCTTAATAAAGACAGATTTGAAATATCTTCAGTTTTTCACATTCACTGTTTTACAAGCACAGAACTTCTCTGCTAATAAAGGTCAGGACTGTGTTCTGGCCTGAGTTGTGAATACTGTAGAAAACTGATCATTCAAGACAGAAAAGGAGAGGCCAGAGGATACAATGCAAATCACATTGGAAAAGATGATTAAAAGCCAGGAAATTACTGGCTTATGCACCCCAGGATTAAGTGAGCCTCACACTTGGAGCTATAACCCAACTTCCCTAACTGTCAAAGGGATGACTCATTTAAATAATTAAGGGATCTGGTTGAATTGAAGGCACTGAAACATGTACAATTATAGTGATTATAACCCAAAACAAATATATAGCTCTCAAAAGTAGATTACTTTACATCCACCAGTTGATTTTCAAGGTGATACTCAAGATTTAATTTAAGAGAAGAAATAATTAAAAAGAGCCAGAAGAAATACAACATGTGCATCATGGGTGACATACTTGCTTCTTCACATATTTGAATTGATTTAATAATATCTTGAATTAAATGATCTCAAAAATGTCTGGAAGATGGTTTAGTCTTCATGGTTCTTAAAAATAATATAATTTAATGTGTCATTAATTAATCTAAATATTAGTAAATGTATACTGGTTTATAGGAGTAAGTCATCCCTGTGACCAGTAATTCTTATCTACTCTTTAGTTTTAAATTTATGTATTCCATGCATAAATACTGAGAAAATTTTCTAGAAATATTATTAATAAGTACTTCCAAGTAATAGATTTAAAGCTTGAGGTTCTAGTAATAAAAATACATGGTCTCTGCTAAATGAACAATGTCAATTAGAAGGTAGTAGAAAAGAAATTTAGGAATGGGCCTGATCATGGACTCTCATTGAAGGGAACCCCAGAGTTCCCTATCAAACCTTGGACCAGAAAGGTTTCTCTGGACAATTTCAAGAAAATCTTTTCATCTTATGAATAATCACTAATCATTTTAAGAATCCAAGTCCTGGATCTGTTGTCTAAAGATATGTTTCTAATAACTAATTCAGTCATCATCAGAGTCCAGTCTGATTTTCTTAGTTCATCAGGTAACTATCATTTACCAGACAATTCTTTTGAAATATGCTGTGAATGGGTCAAACGTATTTCTTTCCCTAAAAGGCAATACATGAACCATCAATATAAACTACATTGAGTTTACATGATCAACAGATGTGTTAACTTTCATTCACTGAAGTGTTTATGTGGCTATACGGGATGCTAAGGCTTGTCATCTCCAATATTATAAGTATCTATTACAGATACTGGTCTTGATGCTTAGTTTAAAAAGAAAGGAAACTCTTTTGAGAGTTCAGTGCACTGGGGATTTCTACCAATATTTCTCTTCTAAGGTAAAACATTGTATGTTACCTGGATATTGTCTGTTGCATTCTAGTTGAAGTTCTCTGTCATCTCTTTTTAAAACTGCATGTGCTTCCTCCACATTGAGGACAGAGAATAGTAATTCAAATGTAGCATGGGACGCCTGGCTATTGATATTTTCATCCGTACTGTATGTGGAAATGTCGTCTGTAAGGAAAAGTTCAGAGTGAATGTGATTATTGCTGTTGAAACTCAATGTGGCTTCCTTTCTGCTTGTTTGAGAACGCGCTGGAGAGTAAGTCTGGATAGAGGTGTCCACCTCCCTGCTCCTGTGTTTGGTGTTCTTGTTCTTGCCATATTCCTGACCTTGGAAAAATCAATGGGACTAAACCTTGACCTTTCCTTAAAGCTCGAGGAGTCTAGATTGTGGACATGTTCAAAAGTTTGAGCCTTGCGCATTCTGGTTTAATTTAAAGCACTCTTCAAAATAGTTTAATTATTGGGATTCTGCAGAAACCCTTTATTTGGTGGATTTTATTTTTCTTCCTCTTGGTTTTTTACAACAGGAAATAGTAAATGTCAAGAAAAGTACCATGCCATTACCCAAATTATCTTTTAATTAGTACCAATTTAAACATTGATGACATTGAAAATCATTTCATTTCAGCCACAGCGTCCTGTGTTCACTCATGAAAACATTCAAGGTGGGGGGGAACCGTAAGTATTCTTCTTGTCTTCTAAATTCAAGACTAATCTTGACCCCAAAATGGACAATAGATGTACCAAATCTGGGGCAGCGCAACTTTGTAAGTGAAAGGAACCAAACAACCAACATAAGTTCTCCTAACTTAAGGGAAGTTGCAATGTTCTGCTTTATCACTGAGATCAAAAGCTAATGGTTTGGGGGCTGGAGAGATGGCTCAGCAGTTAAGAGCGCTGACTGCTCTTGCAGAGGACCCAGGTTCAATTCCCGGCACCCACATGACTGCCAAGAGCCGTCTTTGGCTCCAGTTCCAGGGAAATCCGACGCCCTCTTCCGACCTCCACTGCATTGCATGACATGGGTGCACAAGCCTACATGCAGACAGTACATCCATACACATAAAAAAAAAATTAAAGCTAATGGTTTTAAAAGGAAACAAAAAGGTTTTAATTTATGCTCCAGGAAAACTTTCGAATGTTTCAGTGATTCCTATACTTTATAAATTTCTCTCTTTCTCTATCAGGTTTAAAGACAGGTAAAAATCTGTCCTGACCTTGTTTTTCCACCTAGTTGAATATTTTGAAAGTATTCCTAAATCTACTTCAGTAATATAATTCCAAAGTTATAATACATGCTTCCAAGTGTCTTTTAAAAACAGTGGTATTAAAGTACTCATTGTGGCTCAGTTTCCTATATAACTTCCACAGCACCAGGAACTAACTTTACAACATTCCTTCCAAATTCTCAGTTCTTTTTAATACAGAAATTAAATCAACCTGCAGGTATCACAGGCTGTCTTTAAGATTCTCATTTGCATTTCTAGGGGCCAATTCACAGCAAGAGATGCCCAGAGGCTATCCACTTTCTGTCTGCTCCTGCCTACCCTGAATCAAAAGGAAGACCCCAGGAAGGCTCAGCTGTAGTCCTGAGCAGTCCTAAGCTGCCCCCCTGTGCCCCTGAACACATAGAGTAGCCTGCAGAATTCTACCCAACCTAAGTACACTTGGTGAAAACCAGGCTGACAAAAAAAAAAAAAAAAAAAAAAAAAAGGTCCCTTGTGGGCAGCTCCTTCTGTGTCAGCTGTTGTCAGCATCATTAAGAATCCTCCTTGCCCATGGGAGTTAAAAGCATGTTCTTCAGAACCCATCACTCTCTGAAGCTTCCTCTCACACAGTAGGTAGAGCCAGAAAGGTGTTCTTATCCAGGAAAAGTCCTTCTCATAAACAGACTAGGTTAGAAGTAATAATTCTTGAAAATTTCACTTAACTAGACAACTTTAAGAATGACTTTTAATTCCAGTGTTCTGTTTGGTCTCTTATGTCTGCAATGATGTGATTACATCACAAAAATAAATTCCAGAGCTGTTTAGGTTTGTGGCATAACAAGCATGTGCTGTTAAACAGCTCTTCAGAAGTATGAACAAGTTGTGCTCTGTTGTACATTCTTATGTCATGCTCAGCTATGGTCATTTGGCTGATGTGAAATCACCAAGCCCGCAGGTGGGAAAAAGCACACTTTTTGAGTCTTGCTTTAGACATTATAACACATTCTTCACTGAATTTCCATTTTATTGCAGCCTTAATTAGAGGGATTATGGGCTGTTACCTAATCTCATTCATTAAAAAAAAAATAAATAAAGCAAGGGTAGAAACCTAAGTTTTGTTTCTAGGATTCAGTTTAGGGACAATAGAAGGTCCTAGCTATAGCTTCCGGTTGGGCTCAGCATTTCCTACTTAAGGGACAAACCTCCTTTGGGCATCTTGACAGCGCCATCGTCATTCATCTCAACACATCTCTCAAAGCCACATCTTTTATTGTAATAGAATTGCATTTCCTGTCGGGCAACACTGATTTTTGAAAGCTAGCAGAGTAGGAGGATTTCCAGGAATGTTTATTTATATTGTCATAAAACTTTCTTTGTGATCTAATTAACCCCAAATGGTAAATAAATTCTGACACGCATGCTCCGCTTTCCTTAAGATGAAGAGAGAGGCCCTGCCAATTTTGGTTTGTTTCCTCCAGGGACCTCCTGGTTCTTCAAGCAGCTGGAGTTTGTGGCCTTAAATAGGCCTGTCTCTCTGTAAGTGGTTGGAGGTGTGCCTGAGAAGGCTGCAGACTGAGCAGCTTTCCTGAGGTTAGAGGCAGGGGAACCCATCAAAAATACCAGCCCAGGAATGACCAAGTCCCTCAAGCCATGTTGAAATCAACTTTCCTGTGAATACACAAAGAACATCATTCCATCACCTGACTATCCTCAAATACTAACCAACATACAAACAGTAAAATGATTTCATTATTCTACTAAGGCTGTCCTCGGGCAAACATCCCAGTGAGGTAATGTTCATGTTCAGCACCTCCCAGGCCAAGGTTCTAGTTCTTTTTACCCTTGACTATAATCTGAATCCTCTCCCAACAAAATACCTCCAAAGATTGTAAATGGCTAGCGTGGTTCACTAGAAAAACAAAGAATTAACAGAGAAAGAAATCTCTCATGTTGGGCACCAGGCTATGGAAGGTGAACGGCAATGAATCTTGCAAGCTCTTTCCTTAGAGCTCCCTGAAGCCAGCCTCATCTACACACCCTGATCTGAGGAAGCTACAGAGCAGAGGGAACCAGTGACTCCGGGTTTCACGTACACTGTGTGATACTGGAATTCAAGTGATAGAACAGTTTTAGTTGACAAAAACATGATTTTTCTAACTCAATAAAGTAATTAGAAATAGATCATTCTTGTTCCCAAGCAGAACTCAATATTTCCCACTTTTTAATGGTGACCTATATGTCTAAATTGCCCTAGAGCATTGTTTTCTTACATTAGCACAATTATATGACACTTACAAAAAGCAACAGAAACAAATTTGCCAATTTTAAAAAATAGCCTATTTTACCATTAATATCTACTGTTACTATGAATTTTCCATGTTAACTACATATTAAATTCTTCCTGACATTCTTAGTCTCTATAATGTTTGCCTTTACTTTCCAAAGCGCCAGTCCATATTAAGAACAAAAGTCAATCTCAAACAAACTGAACTCAAATAACATTACTGTCACCATATCTCTCTCAAAGAGAGAAAAAGGAAAAGAAAAACCACAGCACTCTCTTAGTAATTCTTGCTCATAGAAAGTTATTTCAAAGGAAAGGTTTTAACTCAAGCACGATTTTTCCAGGACACATTTTCTTTTTTTGTATTTTTTTCTTCTATTTTAATCTTTTTTATTGTCACTAACCTTTTTCCATAAATCATACATCATTTCTCAATCGAATTTAGAGTCACTTCCCTTTCCATGCCCCCTACCCCACCTGAGTCCCTGCACTCTGCCATACATGCCTTGCATCTTTTTCTGAGTGTTTCTAGAGATTTTTTCCAGGTCTTTTGCTGTTGTTAGTCTCTCTAACTTGTATGCTTCAATATATATATATATATATATATATATATATATACACATGCACATATCACCTGAATTGGAGGATTTTTTTTCTAAAAGATGTCATGTTTTCCTTAAGGAGGTGTTCGAAGGTTCCTCCTTGGCAAGCCCAAACAACCATCAATCCTGCCCTTGTGCTCTACACTGGGGTCTTTCCCTCCCATGGTCCCCCAAATGAAGTCCAGTAAGCACCTGTCTTGTCTTGATCCCCCTGTACTGGCCTCCATGATACAGCCCCGGTAGTCTGGGGATCTCTGCTCTGATGAGGCTGAAATCCCAGGACACATTTTCAAAAGAATGCATGTCCATAATCTACTATTTGTGACTGGGTCTGGGATGACCGAGCATAGGCCACACACACCCTCATTGTTAGAGGTGAACTGCATCAAATCTTCACATTTTAAATCCTCAGAAGATACTGATTCAAATTTTAAAAACTATCTACCTTAAGGAATTTCCTCTGAAGAATATGTAACTTTCTTTTGATAATAATTCATCTATGATTATTTAGAACACATATGTCTGAGACATTTTATGCAACTCAATTTAGAATCATTTGAAAATACCATTTATAAGCCATGGTTATTTTCCTATATATGGCTAGCTAAAACTATTATTCTGTCCTATTTTTATTGTGTCTCTATACTATAAATGTCATTTTATGTTCTATAATATTATATAGTGTCTGAATGATTCGATGTCTGGACAATTTAAAAGCAGGGTTGACCTATAAATGTTAAAATGTTTCTGCCCAATTCATGAGTATTATAATCTTACATTAATATTATTCATTGTAAGTTTTGAGATATTATTAGAGTAGTGTAATTCCCACAGTAATCTAAAACATTTCCATTTATTTTATATATATCTGCCAAAGACAACACTATTTAATACAACATATTAAGAAGAATAGAAATGCCGGGGCGGGGGGGGTGTGTGTGTGATGAGTATTGTACTATTCTGTAATTTCACAAAGACGTAAAATAAATTAAACATCCACATTTGTCCTGTTTAAGGTTTCAGGCTCTGTATAACTATACTCCTAGGAATGAAGATGAGCTGGAACTCAAAGAAAGTGATGTCGTTGATGTGATGGAGAAGTGTGATGATGGATGGTTTGTGGGTATGTGCATATTTCTTCTCAGACCCATTCACTGGTTCATCGTTTGCTTGGATTTGCTTGCTTGCATGGTTCACTTGATAACTGAACTCTCACTGAATTCATGACGTATGATGTAATCCCAAAGCCACTGCATTAATACAGCTGAGCGTTGGTTCAGGAGCAGGAGGGTCCATGACGTATGATGTAATCCCAAAGCCACTGCATTAATACAGTTGACCGTTGGCCGCTTCAGGTACATTTGATGCTCTGCTGGTATTATTTCAACTCAACTAAGAAAAATTCTTTAAATAGCACCAACCAGGAAGGACTGCGATGTTACAATAACAGAGCAACAGATGTTCCCGGATGAGAAATATCTTAGCTCTGTTCAGTGGGAAAAGGTTAGTCAACATGGAAAATGTCATTTGATGGGGAGTAAGATTAAGGGATAGCCGAACGCATTTCATAGCACTGGCGGAGCCACCCCAAAAGTCCATTGATTTTCTTCAACTTCGGTGAGTAGAAGTGGCCAGAACTGCCTTTCTGACCACCTCAAAGGCAGTCTTAAAGGAGGCCCCGTGTATATAGCTCGGCAGTAGAGCACGTGCTTAACACATCATACTGTCCCGCACCGTTTAATCTCCAATGTAGAAAGAGGGAAAGGGAAAAGAAGGCAAGAAGGACAAGAGGCTGAGAACAAGGAGGAAGAGAAAGGGGCAATATCCAAAGTTTCTGAGAAAACATTTGTAGGCAAAGGACACAAGAAAGGAAGTGAAAAATGACACATGCAGGAATGAAACTTTCCATAGACAAAGACAGCAGTGAGGCGGTAATAAAGGAACCGAGGCCACACGTGCAGCCGCAGCCTCAGATTCTGTTTATATTCATTCCCACAGAGGAAAAGGGAAATAGCTTGCATGCACGGGACAGTAACCAAACCAAGTCAACAAATTCCAAAATGTTAATGAGCAATGAAACTTTAGAGACCCTACATAATCTACTATGCTAGAAAACTAAAGAAGACTCAATGTATAGACCTTTACAAGAAGTATTCAAAGAAGTGCGGTATTTGAAAGCCACGGTGATCCTAATGATTGCCACCGCCATTGAGTTTTACCTGACTATGTTAAAGATCATTCCAAAGACTGCGCTCCCTCCTCACCCTCATTCCCACCCCCACCTCACACAAGTAGCAGTCATTCTTTCATTTTTTTTAACTCAGTAATGTTATTCAGAATTTCTATATTTTTTGATGAGGCAGCACTGTTTTGCTATTGACAGTGTCCTGGGTAATGGCTTACAGAGACACTGTAGAGGTGGCCTCCTGCTCCTGAACGACCCTCCTGCTCCTGAACGACCTTTGTCCCACCGCCAGCCTCACATTCGCTCCTTTCTCCTTCTTTGGCAACGTGGTGACTTGAGTCCAACCACTCAGCCCTTCTGCAGGACTGTCTTCCTCTTTAGATTGAGGGGCTGAGCTTTCCCATTTAGCTTGATGTGATGGAAATATACCATTTATATTGTGGAACAAGGACTGCATCATGCCAGACAGCTCCAACAGCTTGCTTTCTCCTCCCATTGTCTTAAAGTGAGTTTTCTTTCCTCCTTTCCCAGTGCTTTTGGGCTTGGTTTCTTGGTGAAATTTTGTAAATGGAAAATCTTCAAACCAGCAGATGAACTGACATTGTAGTCCTGCTTTTATTTTCAGGAACCTCAAGAAGAACCAAATTCTTTGGTACTTTTCCAGGAAATTATGTCAAGAGGCTGTGAATCTCCTTATTTACGGCGCATTTCAGCAAGACATCCTCATTAACTTGCCTAAAACATCCCGGCAGGCCTGCTGTTGTCATGCCTTATGGTTTCCAATTTGCCATCACCATCTCCACCTGCTGCCACCAAATCACCAGCAGACAGGCTGCCGCTGTGAGCCTTAGGGAGACATGGTAGACTTGCATCCACATAAACGTTCAGTTTCCTGCTTTCTGCCCTAAGCTTTGAAACATCCATGTGTGGGATCAAAATGAAAATCATCGTAACTTTAAAAGAGTGAGCTAGTTGAGGTAGGGAGGGAAGGAGGGAGGGAGGGAGGGAGGGAGGGAAGGATGGGAAAGAAAAGAAAGAGAAAGAAAGAAAAAGAAAGAGAAAGAAAAGAAAAAGAAAAGAGAAAAGAAAAAAAAAGAAAAGAAAAGAAAAGAAAAGAAAAGAAAAGAAAAGAAAAGAAAAGAAAAAAGAAACATCAAGAAAAGGTCCCCAGGAGGCTGCCTAGTCCCACGCATACATTTGTCTCTCTGGAAGGGTCCTTCCTTGGGCAATCAGAAGGGCGTTAATTCTGAAATGCTGTGGATTGCATTTTCACACTGTCAGCTTTCCTTTCACACGTTTGCCTAGTGTTCTGGTTTCCACGCTATGACAACTATATTTCAGCTATTGTTTTCCTGCACTTATTATGTGTTGTGATATGCACAGTGATTATAGAATCTAAAGTGCGAGTAGGAAAGTTCATTCAGATGGGTGTGATTTTTGTTGAGCGAATGTAAGTTTTCAGATAGGAGTATTTTCCTGCCCATTTTTTGTACTTATTAGAAGTGCAAACAGTGAGTGATTAAGAGCTATTGATAACTATCACAAGGATACAAGAGGTTTATCCACATTACAGGAAAAATAAACTATTGTGTTGTAAATTTGCATTGCTATTTTATATTGAAATGTAATCATCAGCATCATGAACAGTGAGCTCTTAGTGTTTTATTTATCTATTAAAACTTAAAAGCAGTGTTAGTGAGGGATGCAAAGAGCTATTCAATCATAGACACTTGAAAGATGTATCTGTAAGCAATACTAGTAGGTAGGTCTCACTGCGTGTACACTCACACACTGGAGACTGTGCAAGAGTATTTAGTTCACACAATGTGGTGTACCTTTGATGAACTGTAAAAGAATCCCACATATTATTTTATAGAAATAGAGTACATCAGGAGCATCACAGGTATTAAGGCTGGTTTTAGCAAGGATTATGATCAATACAATTATTTTTACTATGACAATTATTTTTCTTCTATGGAACCCAGAGTCCTGGCTACACTTACAGACAGGAATATGTTAAGCCCGATTTTCCTGGTGTGTATGAAATACTTCCTAGGAATAAATTGGGCGCTTTTAGAAACAATGGTTGAATCACTCAGGTTCCCTTTTCTGCCCTAAAACAGAAATGTACTGAATGATTTTGAACCTGAAGGATTTAATAGAGTTCACAGTGCCTGCGTTACACATTCTAGCTTTGTATTTCGTATGAATTTGCATAAAAACTGTTCATCTTTGGATCTTGAGCACCTTATAGATAAAATTTTTATGGCTTTTCTTCTCTAGACAGTGGTTGTTCTTTACACAATACATAGACTCTCTAGAATTTTGTACATATGTTTGTTCTTTTTTCTTTGTACAGACTATTTACTTGTTTGAAAACAGGGGAATATTCTACTTTGCTCTTTATCCTGCATTTAAACTAAGATAAAACTCTTTCCGCAGATTACTCTTTACACAGTCTTTATGGATCACAGCACCCCTTCCTAGTGTGATTCTGTAAGATATCAATTATGCAAAATTTTATGAGTTTAAAAGATCTGAGCAGCCAAATGAAAATGTACATAAGTACTGATTACAGAGGGACTTCATTAGGAAAAAAGGGTAAAGAAACAACTTTGAGAAACCTACTTTACTATCCAAGTCACAACCAGCTTTATATTAGAAAAGCTTTGGACTGGAAAATATGTCAACTGCATGAAGCTTTACTGAAAAATGAATAATTCTTTTTCACGCCATTTATGAAACAAAACTTCAAATCTGTTGCCTGTTACGTTTAAGAAAAATTGCTGTTTCTATTCTCTGTATCTGATTTTAAAAGGAAAAATATTCACACCTGTATTTCAGGTAACTGACTTTGAATTCTTACAAACAAAGGTCATTGTGTTTTACTTGAGTAGATATCTAATAAATTTTGCTTGAAAGTACCTCAATTTTCCTTTTTCCTTTTGTCCTTCTATCAATGCTGTGATGTATTCCAGGCTATTAGTTAAAAATAATTGGTCTGTGTTCTCTTGACACATAAATGGAGAAAACAAACCCCTTGCATCAGCTCAAAGAATTATTTTTTAAATCTACCACCAAAGTTCATTTGATAAATCTTCCTTAGCTAAAGCAACACTTTTGAAAATATCTCTGCCTCAAAAGTGGCAATTTTCCCAGGACGGAGTCAGTGACAAGAAGTTGTGAGCATTTTCCCGTTTCACCTATCCTGAAAGTTTTAAATCTTTGTCCTAAAGATCTTTAGCACCACTGGCACCACAGCCATTATAAACAAGTGCGGTCTTTCAGTGAACTTCAGAAGTCCTGCTATAGTAAGCTCATTCCTTTCTCTCACAGAAAAAGTGAAGAGTTAGTGCTGGTACTTGGGGCTTTTCTAATATACCTTAGTCCCTTCTTGATCTGTCAGACATTCACAAATACAGACTGTCCTTTCTTGATGCATCAGTTGATAAAGATGTCTTATCACACTGTTTTACTTTAACAGCCTCTCGAAGTTCCTCGATTGCAATGAATCGTTTCCACTACATCCAGCTTTCTACTAAAACGTTCTCCCTTTATGGGAAGACTACACCTCCATGTTTCAATGGTCCCATTTTCACCCAAGCATTGGTCAACCATTTAAGTATTTTAATCTGAATCTGTCCATCTGTCCATCCAGGTCATTGGAAGGCTAACAGGAAGGAACTCTGATATTTATGTGCCAAATGTGAATGCTGCCTTTAGCTCCATCATCAGTGAAAACAGGCATGTCTACTTACTTGGTCCACAGCAGAAAGAATCTGTTTAAGTAATCATCTGTTTTCATAATTATTTACTGCTTGATCTCACTTTTTAGATGACCAGGATATGTGACCTTTTCATTTCTTCCCAGTGTTTTCCAGGTTTCAGCCACAAAGGAGGATATTCTTTAAAGAATCCATTACCTTAAGAAGTCTACATACTCTGATAGCTTCTCCGATTTCTTTTATTTAAAGATTCAAATATCTCATGTTTTTCAATCAATTATAATTTCGAATTATTTACTCATCATTAATAATGAGGGTCAGAGCACGGAGCACAGTTACAACAGTAACAAATGTCCTGCAGGAGGGATTTGCCAATGGAGAAAACTCAGCCTGCTATCTGATTTAGGATACCTTAAAAGATAAGAAAGGGTTGTACAGAGAATACTAGTCATCAATTTGAAGACAGGGAACCCTAACTTAGAACCTTAAGTCAAATGTTACCCTCCTTCCCACAAAAGGAATTCATTTCATTAGTAGGTTTCTATTAGAAGAAAATGTACATCATATTTTATGATCATATTCTTAATTTCATCAATGAGAGTTGGCAGTGTCTTCCCTTTGTAATATATGTGCACAGTAGCCTCAACTTTACCTCCTGACTTACGAAACCCAAAATGCTTATTATCTGTCCCTTTAGGGAAAAAAACAGCTTTATTAATTCTTGACTGATACTAATTGTCAGCAACAAACTTGGACACTGACCCGAAAGAAAAGCATGTTAAGCACCTGCTACACAGGAACTGTTACTTTCATGTGCTCTGTGTCATTATCCTCGTGATCAATCTACAAGGAATTCTGTGCTGTGTCCATTCTGCAGTTGGGGAAACTATAAGTGCAAGAGGCTGAATAACTTCCCCATATGTATAAAGTACCACAATACATAAGTGGATTAGAAACATGATGTATCTATCTCCCAAACCTGTATTCTGCTTTCTAGATCTCCCAAGTTTGGGCTAACAAGGGCATTCATCAAACTGTGCATCCAGAGTTAAATGGCTTCATCCATGCATGTCCCCTCACCATCCTCAGCCTCCTCCTAACAGTATCTGTCTATGCACAGGGGACCAGAAGAGCTATGTGCCCAAAGCAGCACGAAAGTGTCTCCCAGAGGAAAGCCAACTGTGGTTTCTAAAAGCAATCAGCAACTGTGTGTCCATGAGCTATGATTCACTAAGGCTCCCAAGGCCATTGCCAGTGAGCTGGCACAGCAGCCTGTGGTGCTTCAGGGAAGTGCTTGGTTTCGTCCAGCCACTGGGAGACAGACAAGCCCAGCATGCTCTAGGAACACAGTGTTCTTGCTGAGCAACTTTTAAATATACCCAGCCCAGGATGCACTAGCCATTCTCTGCTGGATAACCTGCTAAGCAGACCAGAACCTTAGCTCACTGCTAAATTCAGCTCCTCTGGAACTCTGGAAAGTTCCATCTGACCTCATACACATACATATATCTTGACCCAAGAAACTTTGAGCACAAGACAGAAATCTGCCTAGCAAATCTTCACCTGTTCCTTTGGGGTTTCTTATTTCATCCTTTCCCCTAAAACATGATGGGTGACTCAGTCTTGCCTGTGTCTTCTAAAAATAAATGCCATTTCACTAAAACCCTTGTCACTATTAACACCCTTAGGTGGGTGCCAAGTCTTATACCGCAGGGAGCTTGAGAATGACTTCTTAAAGCATTTTAAGTTTTGTTTTAATTGAACAATCACTAGTTACTTATTGTAAGAAAATAAGTAGAAAATATAATGGGGGCTGAAGAGATGGCTCAGAGTTTAAGAGCACTGGCTGCTCTTGCAGAGGACCCAGGTTCAAATTCCAGCACCCACGTAGCGGCTAACAACCATCCACAGCTGCAGTTCTAGGGGACCCAATACTCTTTTCTGACCTCCACGGGCTTTGTACAACATGGATGTCATTACACACATGCAGGCAATATACTCATACATGTAAAATAAAATATAATATTTTTCAAAATGAAACTATAAATGGGCAAAGAAGGAAACATGCAAGTCCCTCTCGAGAAGTTTCACTTTGAAATATATCCCTCCAGAGTATTTTCATCCATGTGCATATGTATGTGTACAGAGTGCGTTCATGGTTAGATTCAGGCAAGCTGAGATCATACTGAACATATTGTTTCATATTCTGGACCTTCTCTTGAGCAGGACTCTGAAATAACATTATTAAGTATATCTGACATTGCCAAAGTCTAGGGAGAGAAGGAGGAAGTCAACATCAGTCCCAGGATTCGTGAAACTGCCATCAAGCAGACTCCCAAGGGAAGAATTACTATAGGTGGGGCTGGAGAGTTGGCTCAGTTGTTAAGAGTACTGATTGCTTTTACAGAGGACCCAGGTTCAAGTCCATGCACCTGCAGTTGGCTAACAACCATCCATAACTCCAGTTTCAAGGGAATCTGACACCCTCTTCTGACCTTTACACAATGCATGACATGGGTGTACTTACAGATACATAAAGGCAATACACTCATTCATACACAAACAATAAAATTAATGAAATTTATATTAAAAAGAATTACTCATAGAAAAATCTATGTAATCTGGGGAACTGGTAGAGGAAGGGAGGGAAAGATGAAGAAAAGAAAATCCTATTTCTCATCTCCCTACATACAGTAGGTAGGCATTTTCCAGCTTAGCCATGGCTGAAGGAAAAGAGACATTAAGTTGAGAAATGTGTGATGTGCAGAGCAGTTGGATGTAACTTCCAAGCCATCCTGGGAGAGAACAAAGTACACAGGTTCTGAATCAACACTGTCAGAACAGAAAACAATTTCAGAAGTAAGCCTATCATAAAAAGGTGAGAAAATATTTTTATAATGTGCCATCCTGGTTCTTCTCACTTGACGATTTTTGCCCCTACCTGGAGACATTTGGCAAGGTGTGGAGACATTTGTGGTTATGAAAAGGGGCCCTCTTGCATCCAGTGTACAGAGGCCAAGGGTGCTTCTAACTTCCTGCAATGCACGGGACAGTCTTCACAACCAAGAGTCACCCAGCTAACCACCTCTACTGTTGAGAAATTCTGCCTTAGAGTAACTCCAGTGTTTTGGGAGAATTGTATTGCAAATCATGTTGGGAAAGGCTATTTTAATCCTGAATTAAGAGCAGATAGCCTTAATCCTAATGGCCAGTGTCTTCTGTCCTATGACTGGCAGACACAGATCCTCCAGCAGGAAACAGCCATCTTCCCAAATTCTGGAAGGAAGGCTGGAATCCATTCTGGAAGAAGATAACTGATGATACATGATATTTACAGGGAAACCTTCATCTCTGGTTGTGTCTTAGAGAATGACCATGTCCAAAACTAAGGCTCCTGCAGATGTGGTGTTTGAGAGGGTGCCCTTCCTCTGTAATGGCCACCTCCCTTCTGTGTCCTATCTAGGTGAAAGAAGAAGGGAGTTCTCATACCTCCTTTATAAAGCACTATTCCCATTCACAAGGGCTCTACACCCACTCCCTAATCAATTCTGAAAGGTCTCATGTCCAAATAACATAATATTGGTGCTTAGAGTTTAATGTCTGAATTTGATGGTGGACACAGACATTCAGTCTACAGCACAGAGCTTTCCAAATGCTTCTTCTATGATGACAATGTCCTCGATGAGAACCACAGCATACTTCTAAGTCACAACTGAACAAGATAATTTCTATAGTGTGGTAGTCATCATGCTTGCTCACATAATTACACAACTTAGAAAAGAGGTGCCGAGGGCTAGGAGATTCCCAGCAGCCATGAGGCAGAACACCTTTGTAAATCCAGAGTGGGATGAAGCGATTCCCGGGAGCTCATGCCCACACCTGCTAGCCAGTTGCTGAACTCCAAATTTTTCTGAAATGTCTGTTTTGAAAGAAAAATGAAGTGAAAAATGACTGAGAAAGAACACTGAGGTCAGCCTCTAGCTTCCACACACAAGTGTGCACACGTGCACAGGCACACACATACACCATTTAAATATACAGATAATAAATGAATAAATAATAAATTAATAAAAAAGATATGCTGAAGAGGCCAAAAGGAAGCAGGAAATGGACACCAAAGCTCTTCCCACGATGCTCCAGCTGTTTCCAGTTCTCTGCTCAGCACCTAAGCACAAAGCCAGACAATTTGATCCCCTTTGTTTCATCTTATGTTCTCCATCATATATGACAGAAGCCATCTCAAATACACACTCAGAAAGGCCTTGAAGGGAATTTTCAGCACTCTGCTCATTTCCATTCTCTAAGGGACAGAAGATGGCACTGAAACATTGGACCAATTGTGAATGAGAGCTCCTTTGAACCTATAAATATCCATACTGTGTCTATTGTTTATAAAGTATTAAACTATTAAAATAAAATGAGCTAATGATAATAAATGAGATAAAAATAATATCAGAAGTGGTTCCTTCTGATATTTACCTATGTGCAAGTATTGATAAGGCCATGATGAAACATGAAGAAATTTTAGAAAACTCATGCCAAAAAAAATCCCTTTGGTGAACATGTCAAGAAATTGTAAGTGATTTTGATTGCCTGATGACTATTCTTTAATCATATCAAGAGAAATTGATCTCAAAATTAAACTAGCATAAATATCCAGGGTTTGGGATGGGAAGTGGTATCTCACTGGGGTGTCAACAAGCAGGACATTGATACGCCATTATTCAAAGACATTAGATTCAAATCAGTACCATTACTTTTCTTACATATGAACTTTCATACAGGAAGAAGACAAATAAGATTCCATTCAAACTTGGCATTCAGGACATGTCTTGATGGCTCCTGGCTGATTCCCACCAGAGTCCCAACTACGTGCTGAGACTCAGAAGTGTTGGCATGAGACACAATACTTTTTCTTTTTTCATAATTCCACAGATCACATTCATCTTGATGATTCAGTATCAACAGAGCTAAGTGAAAGAAAATGCACACAGACATCAACCCCTTCAGAACCTGCTGTGTCATTTTAGGTCACACTGAGACACAAGCATTTCTTACTATTTAAAAAGAAAGATCTGCGATGGGTAGGGGTGGGGTGGGGGGAAGGGAAGGGGATATATGCCTGAACTGAATTGGAAAATGATGTATGAAATACACAAAGCATCAATAAAAATAAATTAAAAAAAAAAAAAGAAAGAAAGCCCTTCAATAGAGGGCAAAAAGACCATGGAGACATGACCATCAGGAGACAGAGTTGTGCAGGTGGCTGGAAACGTATTCATATGAACCTACAACGATGATGACAGCATGCACAGATGAATGCAAACAAACTCAAACCAGACAAAAGCCCAGAAAAAAATTAAATTTGAAAATTTTTTTTAAAAAGAAAGCCTTTCTGTAATTGTTCCTCTATAAACTAATCTGTTAGGTCAGAGTTGTTAATAACATAGGTTTCCCCTAAAATTGGTGGCCTCTTTCCTTAACCCTTTAGCACAGAAAGCGGGCTGTTGGTCCATGAAAATTTGTGAAAATTAGCAAGTTTATCTTTCGTTTGTGCCCTAGGAAAAGCACCGGGACTATTTGTTTAAGTATTTGTTACTAAGTTCCTAGACTATTATCCTCTCTCTGTGTCACCCTTTCCCTCTTCTTACTAATAGATAAATCTCGGAATGTTAATGAACTCTGATTTTAGCACTATTCAGACCTCGTGCCCGCCCAGCATCCTCCAGTGTACACTTGCGCATGCGCGCCCACACCCACACCCACATTCTCAGGCCTTTGGTCAGCTGTCAGATAATATGACAGAAAGCTTAGCAGACATCTGCTCATGTATTCATGACTATAGTATTTCTTTCACTATCAAAGATAAATTGCTAGACAGCTGTATTAAAAACCACAACATAGTTCTCAACACTGATGATGCATAGATGCGATGACCTATTTTCTAAATAGAATCATGGATAATCTTCCTACTTCAGGAGCCAGTTTTTCCCTGTAAGAAACGATTTAAAGCAATGACAAGGATCACTGCATAAACTTTAATCTTTAAACACCTATAAACTTGCTTTTTTCCTGTGTGCGGGTACTAATAATGACATATGATTTGAAGACTGTTCTGGAATTCAGAATTTAGGAAAAGTAGAAGTATGAGAGTATGTCTTCCTTTGTCAGTACACTGCCTCTGTGCTCTGTGAAAAGCATAGCTTTCAAACTCAGACTCATTTTCATGTCTAAGGAAGTGACCCTGAACTAGTGACAGCTTCAGTTAGCTTCTATAATGAATGGGCAGAATAAAGAGAAAGTCACAGAATGTCCATTTGAGAAGTAAATGAGATAAAACACAAAAAACAATTAAGCACATAGTTGGCACTGAGAGGCTAGTTTCCTGATCTCTCTTTTTGAAGTTACCATGTTGGCTGACCCTAATTACCATCAAACACTTTAATTGCTAGATCCTCTTGGATAAACCCACAAGTTTAATCAGGGTATAAGTCTGAAGAAGAACATTAGAATGTGGCCAACAAGAGATTTTTTAAAACAAGATACTGTAGAAACAAGTATTATAATCTTTCACAATGAACCAACTTTTTTTCTTTTCAATATATATTTTATTGAATGTTGTGTATTTCATACAGTACATCTTAATAATATTTAGATCCTCTCCCTCACCTGCACCTCCCAAACCAAACAGTTCTTAAGAAAAGAAGACCGGGGCTGGAGAGATGGCCTAGCGGTTAAGAGCGCCGACTGCTTTTGCAGAGGACCTGGGTTCGATCCCCAGCACCCACATGGCGCTGAGATCACTTTTAACTCCAGTTCCAGGGGAATCTGACACCCTCTTCTGACCTCCGCAGCATTGCACAACACGGGTGCACAAACCTACATGCAGACAGTACATTCATACACATATGAAAATACATAAAATTAAAAAAAAAAAAAAAGAAAAGACCATAAAACAGAGTTAGGCACCAGAAATAGAGAAAAAAATAAAAAGGAAATTTCAATCTTGCACTATTGGCCAGTATCTTGTTTGAATGGTTCTTCTGCAAAGACTTGGTCTGGGACATTACTGGTGTGCTGCTGATACCTGGGAGTGATGGAGATACATAACCCAGCATTATGGACCTCCATATATTGCCCTCACATGAGCTTGATGAGAAAGCTGCTAGCAAGATGCCAATATTCTCACTGGTTAAGTGGAGAAAGCCAACTGAATCATAAAGATCTTTCCACTTCTAAAATATCCATGAAATATTTATTGGAAAAACACTAGCAGATCCAAATAAACTTATAACAACCAGTTCTGAGACTTTAAACCTGTCATTAAAATTATTGATCAGAACTGGGTATGGTGCCACATGCTGACAATCCCAGCACTTGCAAGACAGAAATAGAAGATAGCAAGTTCAAAGCCAGCTTGGGCTACAGAATGAGTCCTATCTCAAAAATAAATCAAGAAATAAGTAAGAAAGCCAGAGTCAAGCTTAGCCATATGGGCAGGGCTGAAGGCAGCGAAGGTGAAAAGAAACAATTACCTAAAAAAAAAAAAATTAAAAATGAAGACTAAAGAGTCAGAAAACAGCTAAATATCTGAATAGCAATCCATGCCCAGGGACAGAAAGTTTTTTTACCCAGCATATTGGCAACTATACAAAAATTTGTCTTTACACTGTTTATATGAATGGAAATTGATAAAACATAGAGAACAATAAATTTCCCAATTGATAATAAAAACGTTAAAATGCTACTTATATATAAGTGAATATATGTTCACTTATATATATTCATATATATATCTATATGGTGGGAATGATGGCTCAGCAATTAAGAGCACTGGCTGCTTCTTCTCACAGAGGACCCTAACTCTAGTTACTGAGTATCCAACACACTCTTCTCCCTCTGCAGGCATTGCTCACACAGGTGTACTTACAAACATGCATGCAAAACATTCAGACACAAAACATAAAAATGAATAGATCAAAAATAATTATATAATGTTTTATTGACCTGGTAATAATATTTCTATATTATTATTGAAAGGAAGTAAAATTATGGATATGTCCAATTTTTTATTATAAGATTATATGTTTCCATGTTATTTCTGCTATCATATACTTATTTTTAAAAGCTAAAATAAATATCAGGGGCTGGAGAGATAGCTTAGTGGTTGGGAGCACTAGATGCTCTTGCAGAGGGCCTGGGTTCAAGTCCCAGCACCCACATGATGGCTAACAGCCATCCATAGTTTCAGTTCCAGGACACCCTCTTCTGACTCTGTAGGTATTGCACCACAGCGGTGCGCTTGCGCACATGCAGGCAATACACTCACACACATTAAAAAAAAACCTAAATACCAAATAATAGGCATCATTTACTAATAGATTTTTTTTTTTTTGGTCTTTTTGAGACAGGGTCTCCCTATAGCCCCAGCTGGCCTAGAACTCACTGTGTAGACCAGGCTGGTCTTGAACTCATGATATCCATCTGTCTCTGCCTCCGAAGTGCCAGGACTAAAGAATATGAAGACCTAGGCTGGAGAGATGCCTCAGTGGTTAACAGCACTGTCTGCTCTTCCAGAGAAACCAGGTTCAGTTCTCAGCACCCACATGGCAGCTAACGATTATCTTTAACTCCGGTTCTAAGGAATCCAATGCTCTCTTCTGGCCTCCATAAGTACTACACATGTGTAGTGTACTTACATACATGCAGGTAAAACACTCATACAGATGAAAAAAAAATAAAATGAATAATTTTAAAAGAAAACAGAAGAGGAAGAAGGAGGAGGATGGGGAGAAGAAGGAGGAGAAGAGGAGGAGAAGGAGGAGGAAGAGGAAGAGGAGGAGGAGGAGGAGGAAGAGGAGGAGGAGGAGGAGGAGGAGGAGGAGGAGAAGGAGAAGGAGAAGGAGGAAGATATCTAAGGAAAATTTTTAACTCAAAATCTTGCAATGACTCAGTATATTCAGTAGTATTAAAATGAACAATGGAAATGTTTTTAACCAGCACTCCGATTTAGAATATAAAGCTTACCTTCTGTGATACTCAAATATAAAGCTTACCTTCTGTGATACTCAAAGCACTAGAAAAATATCAACTGCTAAATTTTTAAGCCAATTTAAAGTATCTGGATTTTCTACATGACCTCACACTGACTTCCACCCACTTAACACGACCTCACAATGACTTCCACATGCTGCATGCTGCTTCAGTTTTTGTTTAAGAACTTGTTTACTGGAATTGGTAGCTGAGTTGAACTCTAATACCAAGTTTCTTGCTTTAGTAGAAATAATGTGAACTGAATTATGGCCTTTTATCCAACATGTTACAAGTTTGGGATCATTGGGAATTCATTGCTTGATTAACAATTATCAGATTCAGTGGACATGACTCATACTATTCTTCAGATATAGAAAGGAAATATTTCCTTCACTATTTTCTTTAAACACACTAATCCTTTCTGTGTTTTCATTGAGATACAACTCACAGACCATATCTCTCTAAAGTGTTCAGTTGAGTGTATTTTAACATATTCACAAAGTTGTGCAAGCATTACCATTATCGGATTCTAGAATAATCACCCCCAAAAGAAACTTTCCAACCCATTAGCAGCCACTCCCACTTCCCTTTCCACACAGCCGAGACCAGCTACTAATCAGCTTTCTCTCTCCGGGGCCTTTCCTGCTTTAGATAATTAAACAAATGTAAACAAGTTCTGTGACCACTAACTTGCTCCTGTGAACTCCTATTCAGCTTGGTGGCAGTAAAACTTTAGCTCAAATGTACAAATCAATATTATTTCAGATTCAGATTTTTTTCAGTTTAAGACACCTAAATTTTGGTGAACACTCCCCAAGCTTAAAGTATGCTCTGCAACAGGTTGTCTATTCCCTTCACTCTTCCTTCTCAAGTTGTTCTGGAGACGAGGGAAATGGAAGGAGTCCTCCTAGTGACGATGGAAGAGTGGGATGGCATCTCTGACAGCCTCTGCAGGGAAGTGGGCTGGCAACTCTGGTCTCTGGATCAGAACCCCTTGGGTACAACTGGTCCTGACGGGACTCTGGTCTGAATACGGAGTCCTTTGCTGATGACCTGAACCCATCACTGCCTCTGACCGCCAAGGTTGTGGCTACCTGCTCTAAGTCAAGTCCAAGCCTTCCCATATTATGAATGTCTCTGCAACTGCATCTACTCTGAGAATGGGCTTGGGTCATTATTATTTACCACTGTACGCCCTGCACCTGTTCTGATATCTAGCCTTCAGTATGCATTTAACAATGTCTTAAGAATGAGTGAATTGGGGACTGGAGAGATGACTCAGCAGTTGAGAGCATTGGCTTCTCTTGTAGAGGACCAGGGTTCGATTCCCAGCACCCACATGGTGACTAAGTAAACCACTGGTGCGGGGCATGGTGCTGCATGCCTTTAATCCCATTCTGAGTGTTCGTCTCCCATACGCTATGAAGCCCACCTCTCTATTGTTGCCCAAGTGAAGCACCTCACAAGGCTACTCTCAATCCCTGCCACATAATCTATGCTTAGTAAACTTGTGTGTGGATATGTTAATGTGTGTGTACACAGAAGTGTGCACGCGTGTGTGCATGTGTGTGAAGGCTAGAAATTGACATCGGGTCCTCTATTGCTGGCCACCTTATCTTTGAGGATCTCTCACTGAACCTGAAGCTCATGAACTCAGAGGCTGGCTGGCCTGCTAACTCGTGAGGTCCTGCTCCCTTCAGACCCTGCCCAGTACACACCATACAGAACTGGGATTACAGGCAAGCTCTGTACCCACAGCGCCTTCGCACCATCCCTGGTGATTCAAGAGAATAACAAAAGCTACCTGCTGGGCTACATGAGATGGCGATTGAGTTGATATTCATGTAAAGAGTACCTGGTACCCAGTCAATACTCTGTTCACCACTCACTGTCATCATCTCAGCCATCATCAGGCTGTCCCTGACTAAAGTCTAGAGCCTCATTAAACTCCCACTTGACCTCAATCTCAGTAACCATCATGAAAAAGCACATTATTTTTTTTTATTAATTTTATTTATTTCTGTATGTGTATGAATGTACTGTCTGCATGCAAGTTTGTGCACCCGTGTCATGCAATGCCGCGGAGGTCAGAAGACGGTCTCGGATTCCCCTGGAACTGGAGTTCTCCTGGAATTGGAGTTTCAGACGGTTCTCGGCCGCCATGTGGGTGCTGGGGATCGACCCAGGGTCCTCTGTAAGAGCGGTCGGCGCTCTTAACCGCTAGGCCATCTCTCCAGCCCCAAAGCACATTATTTTATCAGAAGACCATTACTTTATAGTATAATTATGAAATAAAGAACCCAAATACTATACCCTAGTCCACTATGTGAAGCTGTGACAGAATACTTGAGATAGAGTGGTTTTTAAAGAGGCTCATGGCTCATTTCTTCCAGTTCTAGAGGCTGAGAAGCCAAGATCAAGGACTGTTTGCCTTCCTTCTGTGTCATCCCCTGGTAGAAAGTGAGGGAAAAGAGGGAGAAAGGGAAAACAGGAATGAGAAACTGAGAGAGTGAGAGAGTGAGAGACAGAGACAGAGACAGAGAGAGACAGAGAGAATTCTTTCCTTAGGAAGCTGCTCCTGGGATAACTCACCCACTCTCAAGACAATGGTATTAATCTATTCATATGGGGAAATCCATCATGATCTAATCATCTCTTAAAAGTCCCGCTTCTGGGGCTGGAGAGCTGGCCTAGCGGTTAAGAGCACCGACTGTTCTTGCAGAGAACCTGGGTTCAATCCCCAACATCCACATGGCACCTAAGAACCATCTGTAACTCCAATTCCAGGAGAACTCCAATTCCAGGGGAATCTGAGACCCTCTTCTGACCTCCGCGGCATTGCATGACATGGGTGCACAAACCTACATGCAGACAGTACACTCATACACATACAAAAATAAAATAAAAAAAAAAAAGTCCCACTTCTGCCGGGCATGGTGGTGCACGCCTTTAATCCTAGCACTCAGGAAGCAGAGGCAGGAAGATCTCTGTGAGTTCAAGGCCAGCCTGGTCTACATAGTGGATTCCAGGCCAACTGGGGCTACAGGAAGACCCTATCTCAAAAAGACAAAAAAAAGTCCCACTTCTACACACAGTTTCATTAGGGACTAACAATAGTTCCAACATGTGAACTCTGAAGAACATCCAAAACATTGTATCCACTCATATATTGGAGCTATATAGAAATACACCATTATCTTCTTTGCATAAAACTTTTCTATACTTGAGCACAGTCCCAGGCATCCTGCTTGAAGAAAAAAAAAAAGGAATAAATCCCCCCAAATAAAAGGACAAGAAAGGTGACCGTGGTATACCAATCCTTGGTTCCCTGTATTGGGCTGTGACAGACCACTCTCTGCCCCAAAGATCAAAGAACCTTATTTTGAAAATGAATAAAATTCTGGGCTGGAGAGATAGCCTAGCGGTTAAGAGCACAGACTGCTCTTGCAGAGGACCTGGGTTCTATCCCCAGCACCCACATGGCAGCTAAGAACAGTCTGTAACTCCAATTCCAGGAGAACTCCAGTTCCAGGGGTATCTGAGACCCTCTTCTGACCTCTGCGGCATTGCACGACATGGGTGCACAAACCTACATGCAGACAGTACATGCATACACACACACAAAAAAAAAGAATAAAATTCACACTGAGTTTTTGCTCCTGTGAAGCAAAAGCTTCTTTAAGATCCAAACCAACAAAACAGACTCTATTCCTTTACAATCCCATCAAGTTATACAACCTTGGCAGATTTGTGGAAATAGATTTGTCACTGAAAGCAGGAGGCAAACACCTTTTTGGATTCTATCAAGCAATCTGTGGACCAGCGATGCCAGCCAGCACTCTCAAAGGCCTCATTGTGTGTCTTTGTGCTCCAGGCTGCTAACTGCTGGCCTCCTTCCATCCCTTCCTGCAAGCACAGCACCATATTTGTCTTTCAGCTGCCACGATTTGTTAGGAGCTTATAAACAGAGAAGACTCTTTCTTAGCAACCACTTTGAAAG
This sequence comes from Rhizomys pruinosus, assembly GCA_009823505.1. NCBI lineage: Eukaryota > Metazoa > Chordata > Mammalia > Rodentia > Spalacidae > Rhizomys > Rhizomys pruinosus. Next base: position 783,084 of record VZQC01008050.1, on the reverse strand, counting down.
CAGAGTTATCCTCCCCACAAAGAGAAAAGCCTGAAACAAGGAAATAAAGGGAAAGGAGCTACTCAAAGTTACTTACATAAAAGGCAAAATGAGGGTCCCAGAAGAAAAGTTTTGATACTGTTGGCTGTCTTTGTCTTGAAGGGTTAATAAAAAGATAAATAAATAAAACCCTCTCAAGGAGCTTTCAGAAGCCATCTGCCAACAGATTAAAAGGCGACTAGAAATGATCTCACCACTGTTTGTAGACGTCTGGTCACATGGACATCTGCAAGATAACCAAGAATAATCCAGTTACGTTATTCGATTTTATCTCCTCAGGAACACACCAGGCTTCATCTTGCTATTTTTAGTTTTGAGTGTCAAACACCATGGGAAGCATCATCAACAAGAGAGCTCGAAGATTTTGTGTCCATTAGGAATAGGTAAAGTTCTGGATGGAAATCAGAGTCACTCAAAAAGCAGCTGAGATCAAATCATGGGCAGGAAGAAGGGGGTGGCAAAAAAGCAGGCCTTTTGCTGAGAGTTGCAGACCAAGTTTTGATGAATGTTACAGTTCAGCTGGAGAATTGCAGAAAACTCATCACATTTAGAAAGAGCACTTGAACCTGACCTTAACAAAGAGCATCTCAAAGGATCTGTGGGAGTGCTCATGACCACTTTCAGGAAGCTTAAATTTTTCTGGGGTTAAGTCAGTTCCCTCTTGCCAGTCTAAGAACAGACAGTGGGGGAAACAGGACTGGTAGGCATGGAAACCTCGGAGATCTTTGTAACATAACTTATCACAGAGTTTACTGGGAGAAAAAAAGATGGAGGTTCTTCAAGAAAGAAGATGAGGTTTGGTGCAATTCTATGAGGCCAGTTGGGCTAGAAGCCACCAGCAGGACAGCTATGGTTGCTGTGATTTGTTATGGTTTTATGAGTGAATGGAAAGAATTAACCTTTTTTGAGCCGCAATCCTCCTCCTTCAAGTTGCCGGCCTATAAGCATCGGTGCTGCTCATAATCAGAAGACAGGGGCTCCAACAGAGAAGGAACCAAAAGCCAGGGAAACTCAAGTCAGGAAGCAGCAGACCCAGTCTTCTGCCCTCAGACCTTCTCCCCTTTACAAGCCTCCATCCCACAGAAGCCGAGATTTAAGTAATGGTGGATGAGACCAACACAACAGGTCCCGAGGGCACTCGTATGGTGCTGGGACTCCCCGACAAGATATCCCTGCAGCTGTATAGAGAGGTTATTACATAGTCGGTTTGTAAAGAAAAGGTTCTCTTTAGCACAAGGTTTCAGGGATTCCAGTCCATGACCAATAGGTCTCGTTGCTTTGGGGCCTGTGTCAGAGAAGAACAACATGGCAGAGAAGAGCAACGTGGCAGAGCCAGAGCAGATGCCTCATGGCTAAAACAGGAGAGAGAGTGCATAAAAGATCGGAGACCCCAGTAGCCCTTTCCTTAAGGGACACGTTCCTAATGACAAGACTGTTTCTCACCAGTTCCCAAATCTTAAAAGCAGCACCGTCTTCCAAGGTACCAAGCTGTAGTCCCAGACCCGTACATGGGCTTCGGAGGACAATTACTATACAAACTGTGGAATTCTGGTTTTTGTTCTTGTTTTGGTTTTTTTATGTGTGTGAGTGTATTGCCTGTATGTCGTGCAATGCCCTGGATGACAGAAGAGGGTGTTGGATCCCCTGGAAATGGAGTTACAGATGGTTGTTACCTACAATGTGGATGCTGAGATTTGGTATTTTAAATTTATTTATTTATATATATTTTTTTTTATCAAATCTAGACCCGTGTCCCTCCCATCCCCCCACCCCACCAGAGCTCATGCATTCTGCCAGACATGCTTTTCATTTCTTTTTCAGTCTTTTTCAATATTCTCCATGTGGAAGTTGACTGTTTTGAGCAGAAGTTCACTGTTGCAGTCAGATCTTTGATGCAGTCCTCTCTGTTATTGCTGTTGTTGTTGTTGTTGTTGTTGTATCCAATATGCATCTCTCCCAACTGCTTTGGACAAAAGCTCAAGGGGCTGGGCACAAGAAATACTTACAACTAGGTAATTGGCACTAGCATCCACAGATGAGGGATACCATTCGTCATTTATTTTTTCTGGGACTGTGTTACTTCACTCAGCATGATGTCCTCTAGCTCCAGTCATTTTCCTGCAAAGCTCATGATGTCATCTTTCTCTACTGCTGCATAGACTGCCACTCATCAGTTGAGGGGCATTTGGGTTGGTTCCTAGCTCCTGGGCGTATTGCTGAAGCGAGACGCTGAAAATAAAAATGGCCATGCCATAGGTCAATCATATTAGATGTAGTGGGAGTGAATGTCCTGGAGGTAGCAATGCCACAAGATAGGTATGCCTGGGTCGGGTGGCAATTCATATCAAGTCTTACCAAGGGTTCTCCACACCGCTTTCCAATAGTGAGCTTGTGTATGATTTACATTTCCCACCAGCAGAGTGGATGAGTGTTCCCTTTCGCCACAACCTCTCCAGCACTTTGTATCCTTGTTTTTCTTGATCCGTAGCCAGTCTTAGTGATGAAGATAATATCTTAAAGATGGTTTTGATTTTGCAATTTCCTTTAATGATTATTAGTGATGTTGAACACTTCATTAAAGATGTTTCTCAACATCATCATAAAATTACCTCACGTTGTAAAGTCTCTGTTGCAGCCTGCTGTGCAATTGCTCCATCTACTTGAGTGGGTCAGTTATGTTTCTTCTTGCTATTGTTTTTTTGAGTAGTTGTAATATAATGCTGGAAATCAGAATGCTGTTCAGATGTTTTCTGGCAGTGAAGGTTTCATCTCCCCTCTGTGGTATCTTCTTCATCTTCCTGTGAAAGTTTCGTATGATCTTTAGGTTGATGCTAGAAGCACGAGCAAGCACTTTTGCAGTTAATGTGAGGGTTACCATTTGTTGTCAATTGTCCCGACCTTAATTCTTGCGCACAATGCTGTCTGATTTAGAAGTCCCTGGTTCCTATGCCTGTCTTGTAGTCTTCGGGCAACTATTTGTCTTCTATACCTCAGAGTTTGGGGTTTCACAATTGAAGGTTCTTATGTTTTCCATCTGGAGTTGAACTTTGGTACAGGCGAAGAGGCTGTAGGGGTTTAATTTCATTCTTCTAACAAAGATGGTGAAGTCCAGTTTTGCCACATATCCACTTGCTGAAGATGTTGTCTTTCTCCATTGTGTCTTCATGGCCCCTTGCAATATGAGATGGCTGAAATTCTATGGGCTCAAGATATTGAATCTTCGCTGTTTGGTTCCATTGGTCAACAGGTCGTTTTTTGTGCCAGTACCGGAAGGCCTGTTTTTTATGACTATAGCCCTGTATAAGAGTTTGAAATCTGGTATAGATGTCCCCCCTGTTATTGCTCTTTCGCTCAAAAGGTGTTGCTTTGGATATTCGGGTCTCTATTGTTTTTCTAAAATGACATTAAGGACTTTTTTTTTTATCTTACAAGATCATGTGAGTATTTGGATATGGAAGTCATTTGAATTTGAATTTATAAAGAGTTTTGGGTAGAATGGGACAGTTTATTACATATTAAATTTTTCCCAATCCGAGCATGGGAGGTTTTTCCAACTTCTAGATGTCTTCTTCAATTTCTTTTCTTTATAAGGTTTAAATTTTTGTTGTGAATACTATTGGGTGTCTTTGGGTTAGGTTTTCCATAGTTATTTTAATTGTTTTTAGAGCTATTGGTAGTGGGAAGGTCTTCTTGTGAACATTCTGTTCATCAGTTGCTTGTTCTGTGTGGTTAAGAAAGTGCAGTGATTTTTTTGTCACTTTTTTTGTGTTTCTGATTTTGTCTTCTTTTGTTAAGCTGTTTTAATTGTTTTCTAGAGTTTTCTGGTGGAAGTTTAGGCTTTGTCCTCTTAAGTAAAAGCAATCATACATCAAGCATAATAGGGATATGAGCTCTGGACGTTCGCTCATACTCATCCAGCATTGTACTCCTTATAATTTCACTCATTCCTTGCCATTCTATTGGCTCAACAGAGCGTGTTTCAAGCACTATATTGAGAGGAGTGGTGACAGGTGGGCAGCCTTGCTGAGATTCCACCTTTAAAGGGAATGGTTCTGCAATTTACCATTTAGATTGATTATTGGTAGTGGGTTTGCCTTATATAGCTTTGATTTCATTGAGGAATGATGACCTCTCCTCCCATTTCCCTCTAGGACTTTAAGCATGAAGGGATGTGGATTTTTGTCAAGGGCTTTTTAGCATCAATATGAGGTGTGGTTTTTGTCTTTCATTCACCATTAATATGTGTTTGGATGATGTTTTATTGATTTTCCGAGATGTGAACCATCCCTGCATCTCTAGTATGAAATCCAACTGGTCATGAAGTGGATGATCTTCTGTGATGTGGGTCCTATGTCAATTTTAACACAGGAACACATTAACCAATATCCGTTTAGAATTTTGGCATCATGTGTAGTCATTAGGAATGGGTCTAAATTCTCCTTTTTAGTTGTACTTTGCTCGTGGTTTTGTAATAGAAGTTGGGATGCTAGCTTCAAAGAAGGAAATTTGGGAGAATTCCCCTGATCTGTATACTAAACAGTTTCAGTAAGAAGTTGTAAGGTCTTTTTGAAATGTGTTTATGTAGAATTCTGCCATAAAACGCAATCTAGGGCCTGGCTTTTTTTTGTTGGGATGTTCGCTTACTACATCCTCAATTGCTTCAATATTATGGGTCTGTTAGCCTGTGGTTCTTGTCTTGGTTGTAGCTTTGGTGATTCCCAGGATTTCAAGAAATATTCATCCATTTCTTCTAGTTTTCAAACACTATGTAGAAGTATAGTGTTCTGAAAAGTCCCGTATGATTTTCTGGATCTTTTCCTGTCTGTTGGATAAAATTTTTTCCCTTTTCATCAGAGAATTTATTAATTTGGAGTTGTCCCTTCTTCTTTTGGTAACCTGGGCTAGAGGTCTGTCCCTATCTTGGTGTATATCTTTTAAAAGAACCAATTTTGGATACATTGATTTTTCTGTATTTTTTTCTTTGTTTCTATTCCTTTATTTTTTTTTTTTTATTTTTTGTTTTTGTATTCGTCTCTGGGTGTCTGTCTTGTTTGCACTTAGGGTCCATTGTTCCTCATAGTGCTTTTAGCTCAGTGTTAGTTCATATCACTTGGCGTCTTTCTGCTTTTTGTATACTCTGAGGCACCCAGAGCTATAAACTTCATCTATTAGAACACTTGCTTCTTATAAGATATCCCATAATAGTTGGTGGTTGTGTTTGTGTTGTCATTGTCATTCAGTTCCAGGAATGTGTTAATTTCTTTCTTTATACCTTCCCGACCCAATCATCGTATCAAGAGGGGTGTTGTTTAAAGACCCATGTAGTTCCTGTGGACAGTAGGGGCCGTACCTGGTGTTGATAAGGTGACTGTATTGGCACTGTGGCTGAGAGAATGCATGAAATCTGGGCAATCTTGTTAGTATTTGTTGGAGGTTTCTTCTGGGCCCTGGTTCCGAGTGTGGATGGTCGGGGGAGTGTGGAAATAGGTATCTGCTGGGGTCTGAGGAGAAGTTACCGGTATAGGGTACTGGAGAGAGGTTCGTGAGGTCCAGTGGTGTACGCATGATCATCAGTTCAGATGGGCTCTCTCGTGTTAGTCTTTGTTTGACCTAAAAAAAAAGAAAGGACTCAGGGGGTATGAAGTCCCGCTAACGGAGGGACTGGGGTAGGTGGGACTGTGGTCGAGCTGAGAGAATGAAGGTGTTATAACAGTTTGGGGGACCAGACGTTGGGGGTCAATATAAATTATCATAATGGAGAAATCTTCTTGGTGAATGGGCCTTAAAAGAAATGTAATCGGCGTGCTTGTCTCCTGGATTGGGCCTTTGGACTGGAAATCTATTTAGTGGGCGAGTATTTAAAATAGCAACAACTGATTGCTCTCTGTTTTGGTAACCATTGCTGGGAATAATTTTGTTCCAGCCACTTGTCACCTTAAGGATGGTGATCTTGTCCTTGAAGGTAAATGGTTGTTTCTTCTTAGACAGCATATTTGATGGATGCTGTTTCCTAATAAATCCCCCAGTATAGTCTTCTTGATTGGGGATTTTCAGTCCATTAATATTGAAGGTTATAACTGATAGGTCTTTGTGTTGCAATCTTTTGCCTTATTATCCATTTTTTTTTTTTTTTTTTTTTTTTTTTTTTTTTGATGTTGTTCCATTTCAGGTTGTCTTGACTTGCTTATGTATAGGTGACCTGGGCGTTCTGCTTTGCTTCTGTCCTTTGAAGGGCTGTCAAGATATCTCTGAAGGGTCTGGTTTTCCAGACAATGTATTCATCATTTTCGTATATGTCATACGAAGAAGTTTTTCTACTTCTTCAATATAATTGACATTATTGCTGGGTATAGTAACCAACCTGGGTTGGCAATCTTTGTCCTATAACACTAGGAATGCTTTGCTCAGGGTTCTTTTCTTGCTTTATATTTTACATTGAGAAGTCATTTTAGATTCTGATAGGTTTCCCCTTAAGAGGTCACTTGTTTGTTTTTCTCTGTGGCTTTAAAGATTTTGTCATTGTTTTGGGTGTCTAGCCAATTTTACTATGATATGCAATGGAGAATTTCTTTTCTGATCCTTAGTCCTGTTTGGAGTTCTAATGTGCTTCTTTATTTGTTATTGTTTTGTCTTTTTTTTAGTTTGGGGAAGTTTTCATCTATTAAATGTCACTGTTAAAGATCTGATCAACAATAACCCATCCTGCTTGGGATTTTCTCCCTTCCTCTATCTCTGATCGCAGAGGTTTGATCTTTTTCATAGTGTCTCACCGTATTTCCTGATTGTTCCATTTTTGTGTATTTAATGAATAATTTTCATATCTTTTTTGAGTTGTTAGTTGTTCTGTGTTACATTCCAGGTCTGATATTCTTTGTTCTGCTTCCTCCTATTCGTAAACATCTGAGGCTTTTTTCCATTCCTTTCCTCTTGAAATGGATTGAGGTGAACTTCTTTTTTCATTCTCTTCATGATATCTTTAGTATTTTTACTTTTTTTTGGAGCTTCTTAATCTCTGTAGCTCTTTGCTTTGAATGGTTGTTTTCCTTATCTTTTTCAACAAGGGATCAGTTTACAGTGTTGTTCTAACTCCTTCCGGAGTTTGTCATTCTCTATTCTCTAGGCCTTCTTGAGTATATTCATATCTCTTTTCTTAAGTTCTTTGATTGCTGTTTATAGTCTGTAGTTCTTAAAGTATGTTCCCAATTGTGTTTTCTGATATCTGTGTCCTAAGCCATCCCCAAGGGGATCCCACCGTAGGAATCATATCCAAGGGTTGGTAGGTTTTGGTGTGGGATTATCCTGCGCCTTTCCCGTGTTGTCTCTTCATTGTGTCCCTCGAGCATATGGCTTCACTCCTGTAATTGGCCAATGTGAAGTCCCGAATAGCCGTCTTCACCTGTGTTCGAAGTCTTTGCTTTGCTTGTCACCTTCAGATGCCTTCGTAATCCCAGTTGGGGAGGGCAGTGCTCTTTAGCCCGTGCCCCGGTAAGGTACCTTCAGCTGGTCTAGGGGATCTTAGATCTCAAGACTCACACAACCCTACCTTTTATACCAGCTGGGAGGATAACTCTGCCCCCACAGCCACAAAAGCCAATTAAGCCAAAGACAACTGGATCAAGTGATTAACTAGATCAGCCTTGCTGAAGCACCCAGCTCCTACCTACCTACCTGCGCTTGCTTCAGCTGGTCTCAGAAGATCTCTGGATGCTGAGATTTTAACCTGGGTCTTCTGCAAGAGCCATTTCTCCAGCCCATGTGTTCTGTTTTTACCACAAAAACAGGAGACTTAAAAAAAATTTTTTTTAATTATTTCTGTATGTGTATGAATGTAGTGTCTGCATGTAGGTTTGTGCACCTGTGTCATGCAATGCCGCAGAGGTCAGAAGAGGGGGTCAGATTCCCCTGGAATTGGAGTTTCAGACAGTTCTCAGCCTCCCTGTGGGTGCTGGGGATCGAACCCGGGTCCTCTGTAAGAGCGGTCGGCACTCTTAACTGCTAGGCCATCTCTCCAGCCCAGGAGACTTTTTTTATTGATTTTTTTTTCTCAAAGCCAATTTTTATTGAAGCTTTGTGCATTTCATACAAAATTTCAAATCAAATCTAGACCCGTGCCCCCCCGCCTCCCCACCCCACCAGAGCTCATGCATTCTGCCAAACATATTTTTCTTTACATATATATAATTTTTTTATTTTTATTAAACTTTTTCCATAGGTCATACATCATTTCTCAATCGAATCTAGAATCACTTCCTTTTCCATGCCCCCCACCCCACCCAATTCCCTGCACTCTGCCATACATGTCCTGTATCTTTTTCTGAGTCTTTACAAAGTTTTTTTTTTTTCAGTTCTTTTGGTGTTGTTCTCTCCAACTTGTATTGCTACAGTATATATGCATATGTATACATAGTTATATACACATACATACATACATACATACATACATACATACGCATATCACTTGAATTGGAGTAAGACTAGAGAAACTGTACTGCAGACATAGAACTTGAAATCTTAGTAAAAAGACAAAAAGAAAAAAGAGAGACTACTGTTGTTTGGCTGTCTTCAATTCTTACTGGCAAGTGCATTTACTCTGTGGCTGCTACCACTTTTGGCACTCCTCAAAGACAAGAGACACAGCTTTTTAACATTCCAATATGGACTAAGGACTCATGTCTGTCCAAGAATCCTCCAAACCTTCAATGCCAGATGGGGACTACTGAGATATCCAGCTTGTAGACTAAACAGCTAAGGGGATGTCAGCCTCATCAGAATATAGACTGCCATTGTTGGACTACCTGGGCTGTATCATGGAGGCCAGTGCAGGGGGATGGAGACAGGACACGTGCTTACTGGACTTCATTTGGGGGACCATGGGAGGGAAAGACCCCAATGTGGAGCAAAAGTGCAGGATTGATGATTGTTTGGGATTGCCAAGGAGGAACCTTCGAGCACTTCCAAAAAAAAAACACAGGAGACTTTTTTAAAGGGGTAGATTTTGTTCATATCATTTGTATAATTGTTTTCTTGATTTTAGAAGCTCTCTCTTTTTTTCTTTCTCTGGGTGAGATCTAGCTCAAGAGCACAATCCATCTCATAGATGTCTGAAAGAGCAGGTGCCCTTCGAGTTTGGGCTCACTATTAAAACCTTAAAAAAAGGTTCTTGAGCTTGGTGTGGTGGCACACGCCTTTAATCCTAGCAGAGGCAGGCAGATCTCTGTGAGTTCAAGACCAGCCTGGTTTACATAGCAAGCTCCAGGCCAACTGGGACTAAAGGGAGACCCTGTTTCAAAAGATAAAAAAAAAAAAAGGTTCTTTGTCTCTATCCTCTGTATCTCTTTATCTCTCTCTATCTCTGTCTCTATCTTTCTCTTCTACCCCTCCAGCTTGGCACCTTTGGAAGGTGATGAAATCTCTAAGAAGTAGGGCCTAGTGAGAAATATTCTAGTCATCAGGGATGTGTCCTTTAAGTAGCTACTGAGCTCCCTCGTCTTTTCTTTTCTTTCTCTCATGTCGGACCATGAGGTCACCAGTTTTGCTCTGCCACACTAGTGTTACTCTTCCCTGTCACAGGTCCAAAAGCACGTGCACCTTCTACTGGGGCCCAGGTATCCTTCAACATCGGTTCACATTGAGCACAAGACTTCCCAGAGCACTTGCTGTGGCCATCTGACTTGTGTCTTCCCACTCACCCAGTACTCCTCCACTTCGCCTGATGATTACTGCACAGTTCAGGGAGTAGTGAGCGGCAACAGGGCCAAGAGGCAAAACAGGGACACGGACACAGCTGCTCCTTCTCATGACCCTTGGCTTCCTAGAAAAGCTCTGTTAACATGGCCAGAGTAATGGTGGAAGGGAAACATCATCGGGGGGCGGAGGGGATTGCAAGGGTGGTGTGGCTCGGCTCGGCTCAGCATCCAGCCTTCAGCACCTATAAGTAGAGCTATGGTTTGAAGATAGGGGTGTGGTACACATAATAAGAATTACTACTGTGGAATTGTCACATTGCAATCCAGTTCCCCTAATACAGAATTTTTAATCATTTTTGAAAAAAAGATTTAAAAAAAAAAAAAACCTCTCCATGCCTCCATAGTTGTAACTCAGATATTTTTTTTTTTTGTAT
>VZQC01008050.1:617108-766454 GCA_009823505.1 Rhizomys pruinosus | reverse complement strand
GGTTTTGCATGAAGGATGCTTGTACTCATGGATTATCACTTATAGCTAAAAAATGAAAAAAACTGAGAGAAAGATGCAGGACAGTTATGGCAGAATGCATGATCTGGGATGGGGTGGGGGTGGGGGGGAAGGGAAAGGGAAATGTGCCTGAACTGAATTGGAAAATAATGTATGAAATGCACAAAGCATCAATAAAAATTTTTAAAAAATTAATTTGAAGTTTGTGACTTTATTCTTGATTTATTCCCAAGTACAGTCTGTGCTTAGTTGGCCAAGTTGTGGGAGACGAGGAAGAGGAATGCACTCTTGTTCCATTTGGAAGGAATGTGTGCTTTGTATGCATCATTCTTCCTTGTCATGTTCGCTCAGTTCAGAGTCGTTTGCTCAGGAACCACAGATTGGTTCAAAGAAATCAAAAAAGGAAATTGGACTCCATCAATCAATGTACACAACCAAAATTAGATGAACTGAGCTTGTACCATTTATTCATTTATAATTAATATTGTTTATGCATGCCCATTTGTAGATAATATTTATATAACTTTCCATTTCCCACAAAGAAATTCATCTTCTGGCTTCCATACAAATTGAAAAATTACATGGTGAGTTTGGAAAAAAGAAAGGAAATAAGAGAAAAAGAAAGAAAACTATAGCCCATTGTTTAACTTTAAAGTAAAATATATTATAGAAAAATATTCTTCCATCTAAATATAAGCTAATTTGATTTTGAAGGTTTTTCTTTGAAAAAAAAATGTCTAACTTTCAAGTAACTATAGGCTTTGGCCATGTGGCAATTCTTTTGCTGAAACCAAAATTCAGTGGTAACATTTAACTCAGAAATAATTAAAAGAAAAGTTCCATAGTTTGCTTTTTCTTTTTCCCCCATGGGAAACACTCTTTTAGATCAGGATAGTTTTTTTCCTGTTTTTCTCTGCAAACATGGTACCCAAGGGTACTATACACATAGTGAAAACTCCTCACAGGAGGATATTGATACTATAACTTCTATACATTCCTCAAGAGATATGTCAAGAATAAGCGACCATGGAACTATCTTTATTTCCTCATGTTGCTCTTGTATTTTCCAAGTAGAATCTAAGTCAAAGAGCCCAGCCAGCAGTGTGGCCATGTGCAAATTACTTACCTCCATGACTTCAAGTCTGTCAGCTGCAGAGTGAAGCCATTGCAGGACTTAGTCTACACAGTTACCACAGAGGAGCCCTGTAAATGGCAGCTGCAGCAGTGCTGGTGGTTATGAGTCAACGGTGCCCACATGTGTTATATCTCCAGTCTAATAACAATCAGGCAAATCATGAGTAGAACTCAAGATTAATACTACTTCACCAATTCACAGACATATCTGAATGGATGTTCATACTAGTGGAGGAATTCCAAGACAGAATTGGTTCTTTTCTATTATTGAAAATAAGTTCTCATAAGAAAGAATATAAGAGCAACTCAGAAGCCTACACTACGAGTGGGTTTTCACAAGACATATAACAATCCTACTTTTTATAAACTCTCTGAATGAACAGGATCAGTACTGTCAATAAATTTCCAGATGACTCAACAGCATCCGTTAACTATGTAGAATAAACATGCAGAGTCATAGTTAAGTTGAAAGTATGAACTTCATACTCACATTTAACTAGATGTCAGTCTGCCCCCATTATGTATTCACTGAGCTTTCCTAAAGAAGTACCCAACATTTTAGATTAGCTTTTCATTAATAAAATGGGAATGTTAATGATGCATTTCTCATAGTGGTAGGGAGAATTTTAAATTAGTTAATGTACATCTGCAGAGCTTAGACACATAACTAGAATGTGATAATGCCTCGGTAGATATTAACATTTGTAAGTTCAATTGAAGTTTATTGAGTTTCCACTTCGACATCAGACCCCGTGTGGAGCACTGCAAATCCAAAAACAAAGGAAGAAGGGGGGCTGGAAAGATGGCTCAGCGGTTAAGAGCACTGACTTTTCTTGCAGAGGACCTGGGTTCGATTCCCAGCACCCACATGGTGGCTAAAAACCATCTTTAACTCCAGTTCCAGGGGAATCCGATGCCCTCTTCTGACCTCCCTGGCATTGCATGACACATGGGTGCACCAACCTACATGCAGAGAGTATGCTCATACACATAAAAATAATAAATTAAAAAATACAAAGAATGTGTTGTTCTGTGTATTTATTTCTGAAAGTAAAACTTGCCATAAATTAGAAATTGATTTCCCCAAATAAAGTTTAAAAAAAAAGAAAGGAAGAAGGAAAAAATTCATATTTATGAATTTCTATGAACCTATACCAATGGCCTATGCTTTACATATGGCCTGAATTAATCAGAAATTTCACTGGGTACATATTATTAGCTCTTTCATAATTGTATGTGGGGCAAAGAAATGTAAAGTTTCCAAGCACATAAGTAATAAGCACAGGTTCTAGGTCAAGACTAAGTCATTCTCTGCAATTTACCAAGGACTGACCCCTTGTCCTTGAAGATATTCTAAGTTGGAAGAGTTGTGTGTAAAGACCAAACATAACTAGGTGTGAAGTCCCAAGTGCAGCTATACACTACCCAGAAACATGCACCTAGATGATAGGGAAACTCTATTTCTATGTGGGTGTTGGACAAGTAACAACTGAAAAATGAAGATTTCTCATGGTAAGTGAGTGCATAAACAAGTAGAAGAGTAGAATTCAAATTCAGAGACTCGAAACATATCAGAGGTGACATGTTTCTACATGCATCTACAAGTGCATTGGACTGCATTTGTAGCTCTCCTGGGATGTGTGTAGCCCACAGACCTTAGGTTGGGCACTCTCCATAGAAGATCAACAGAAATTAACTAAGAATGTTGTCTCACTGAGAGGGTACTTGGTTGAAAGCAAAAGTCCTTTCCACAAAACGTTCTGCTATTTGCAGTGCTGAAAGGGACTCGTCTCTGCTTAAACATCAGCAGTTTCTATATAGGCACTGCCTCTTTCCAGCAGACCAAACCTAGGTCTATTGCACACGAGCATTGCTGTCTCCTCAAGATCATCACGCTGTCCTCTTGTCCAACGGCATCCACTGCAGCTTACATTACGGCACTTACTCAGCTCACAGTGTGTATAAATTCTTACACAATAGCTTTTACAAGCCTGCTTCATCAGTTCCATCTGCTTAGGAACACTCAGTTTCTTCAAGATGTTTTAGCCTTCTTCCCCTCCAGGCAAAATGAATCCTTCTGCTTAAATTAATCTTTGTTACTAGGCTACTTTCTGTAGACCACATTATTAAATTGTAAAAGATTATGTTCTTGTTCTCTCTCTCTCTCTCTCTCTCTCTCTCTCTCTCTCTCTCTCTCTCTGAAAATAAATTCCTTAGGATAAGTGCCATTCTTGTTACTTTCCAATGTGTAGCTTAATACCTCACATAAAACTTTATGCATAAATGAGGGAATGAAATCTAGCCCAAAGGCCCCAGGCAGACATATAAGAGCCTCACTAGATGGATTCACCCAACCTGTCCAATGTTTTCTGCCAATAACCTTAACGAGAAAATTTAAAGTGGTCTGTGCATTACTAGGCCCTCCTATCTTTCATTCCAAGCTTTGTCCAAATACACTCTCTCTTTCTTTCCCTTCAATCCATGAGATGGTTTTACTGTTGTTATTAATCTATATACCTTTGCTATTCAAAGCCAGATCTTTTTTCTACCAAAAAGATGAAATATTTTCTTTATGTTATGAAAAAATATTCAAATACTTTTTTCCAGATATTTGAATTGCTCATTTTTTTCAGAATTGACTTTAACTTTTCGATCTTCAGCTTACCCTTGTATTCCCTTCCTGTTCTTTTATAAAGCATATATTATGGCTTCTCAAAGTTGGAGTATAAGTTTATTAGACAAGCAAATAATCAAATAAGATGCTAAAGGATTCATGATTGATGACTTTGAGACACCACACTCTATATTTCTAGTGAGAATAATATATTATTCTTACTGTTATCAGTATCCATAGACAGAGAGTTTTTTGTTTTTGTTTTGGGTTTTTTTGTTGTTTTGTTTTTTGTTTTTCTGAGACAGGGTCTCCCTGTAGCCCAGACAGAGAGTTTTATAAGGAACCAGCCTATATCTGATGTTTTCCATGTGTGAGTGTTTTCCAGGGATACAGTGTATCATCTCACTATCAACAACTGCAATAGTGCTGTGACTGAATTTTCTAGGATCGAGGTTTCAATTTGATCCTTAAGCACAGAGCTTGCTTTCCTTTCTTTTTCTTTAAATAATATTTTTAATTCTTTGAAAGTTTCATACATTAATAGAATATGTATTAATTATACATATCCACCACTATCTCCTCCAACTCTCCCCAGTGCCCTCCACCCATCTTCCTTCCAATCGCATGTCTTCTTATTTTTTTCATTACTAATAACCCTGTGTCTTATTAGTGCTGCCTGAATGTACATGGATGTGTGACCATCCATGGGCATGAGAAACTTACCAGTTACCACGTCCTCAAATGAGAGTGAGCCTCTCCCTCCCTGGGCAGCCAACAACTGCTAATGGCCTTTCAGATGGGGGTGGGGTCTTGGGGGCTTCTCACAAGCCCCTGCTGGAGTTTTCACTGACTTCATCTTCTAGCACAGAGCTTCCTAAACATTTTCCAATCGAGACTTTTCACCTGAAAAAATTAGTACACAACCCTGGATATATGTAAGTATTTTAAATAGGTATATAAGTCACTTACTGATAATAAATCATAAAAAAATATTTCAAAGGCCAGGGGTAGTGATGCACACCTTTAATGCCAGCACTCAAGAGGCAGAGAGGCAGGAGGATCTCTGGGAGTTCAAGGCCAGCCTGGTCTATAAAGTGAGTTCCAGGACAGATTTAATGCTTATATGCTGAGAAATGACAATAGAAAAATATTAAAATTCTTTGTTTTCCATAATTAAGCCATTATGTTTCCATAAGAGTAAAAAACTTTATATGTATGGTAAAAATTAAATAAAATTCAATTCAGAGATTATAGTAGTCACAAATCCGAGTCTAGGTCTTTCAAGCAGCTTTCATTGGTTGGTGTTTTATGGTATGACATTGTGCACAGTGTGGAATGAGTGTGTTTGGTGTTCAGAAGTGGACACTGCAGTGAAGTCACATGATACAACCTGGGTGAGCACTGCCAGAACCACCTCAGCTTCATTTATTTTCCATTAATTTTGGGTCACTGCAAATTCAGAAACGTTTTACTACTGCCAATTTTTTGGAAGCCCCACACACAGTTACACAACTCCATATGGGGTCATGACCCACACTTTGGGGTTTTTTTCATTTTTTTTTAATTTTTAAATTGAATTTTTGTGTATTTCATACAGAACATCTTAAGTAATCTTAATCACCTCTATACCCTTTCTCCACTGGTACCCTCCCACAGCCCCTGCACTGGAATTCATATACTCTGTCATTTATGCTAAGGCCTATTGTGCCAGATTAGTCCCCTCAGACATTCCTTAGTGCAAGTTCCTCCACTGAGGTCTAGTCAGCCTACCCAGGGTCCCTCACTTAAGAATATCAGCTCTTTCTCACCCAACAGTGATCACCTGCTAATATTTCTTCAGCTAAGATTGGGGTCTGTTACCCATTTCCCCAGTTTCACACTGGGATTTTGTCAGCTTGAGTTTGCACGGGTCTTGTGCATGCTGACGCCATTAGTGTAGGTTCATATGAGCAGGGTCCCAGGAGCCTGTAGGACTCTGTTTCCATACGGTCATGCACCTCCTCCCTGGTTCTTACAATCTTTCAGCCCATGAGCCACAATTTTAAAAGGTAGACTTTAGCACACAGGGGACAGAATCTATAGATTTCACTGTAGCCCCAGAAAATGAAGCTCAGAAGATACACATACTGCCAGCTTTCCTTCTGATCTCTGCCGCTCTGGCAGACTTCTATCACTACAATCCAAACCAGCTCTTCTGGAACAAGTAATTCCATCTTTGCCAGATCAGGTCTTAGCCCTAAACCGAACTGGACAGCTGTTTGCCAAACTCAGAGGTGACGTTGTGATCAACGTCAAGCTAAGCCACTGGGAGTAAATGGCAGAATGGAAAGTACTGACGCTCCATTTTCTGCAGTCACAGCTATAACATTTTCAAAGGACCAGTCCAATTGGCTCTGACCTGTAGGGCCTCGATAAAACTTATCTTTGTTTATTAACCTCTTTCATTTGTGGTAAGAATGTTAATGAAATATTTACCTTATAAAAGACTCTTGATATAAAATAAGTTGGTAATCCTGAAACTAAATAAATATTAACCATTGTGAAAAGGGATAGAGAAGTTGAAAGAAGATAAAAGGGAAAGGAAGGTGTTATATTATTTTTATTTTGAGACATGTTACATGTTACATGCTACGTAACCAGGAGTCACCTCAAATTTATGATCGTCCTAGTTCAGCCATACAAGTGCTTGGATTATAGGCATGCACCAGCATCTTCCTGTAATTTTTGGATATCCCCTAAATGCCCTCACCCTCAAAATATTACATTTAAGTTGAATGTCTGACCTACACTGGCTGTATATCATTCTCAGGTTGTTTTAAGCTCAGTATAAAAGTCCACAATTAAAAGTAGAAAACTAGAGTGCTTAGTTATACATCCTCAATTTTCTAGGAATATAACTCTCCTTTAACTCTTTTCTAATTCTTTTTTCTATTTTTTAATTTAAAATTTTTATTTCTTTTTATTTTATGTTTATGAGTGTATGTAAATGCACTCATGTCTTGCAAAGCCTGCAGAGACCACAAAAGGATGTCAGATTCCCTGGAACTGGAGTTGCAGGTGGTTTTAGCCACCATGTGGGTGCTGGGAACTAAACCCAAGTCCTCTGCAAGAGAAACCAATGCTCTTAACCACTGAGCCATCTCCCCAGCTCCTCTTCTATAATCTTAACTTCCCCCAGTAAACCACACATGTGATTTTGCAAGGGTTATAGCAACAATGGTGGTTTATACTGGATGAAATCTGGATTGTTCTACATTCTCAAGAGAAACAGAACCAATAGAATATATATATATATATATATATATATATATATATATATATTAATATATGTGTGAGTCTGTCTGTGAACACATATATCAATGGATGATTGATACAGAGATTTACTCTATATCAATTTACTCTATATCAAAGATATTGGCTCATGCATTTGCAGAAGGTAAGAAATCCAATGACTTTCCATCTTCAAGATTTAATCCTAGAAAAGTCAGTAGCACAGCTGAAAGAATTGATCATTGAAGACCCAATGATATAGACCTCAGACCAAATCTGATGACCTGAGAGTAAAGAGTACATGCATGGGCAGGATCAAGAGTACATGGATCAAGGTCTCATTTCAAGCAGCTGGAGTACATTCAGTCTGCCTCCAATTTTTTTATTCTATTCAGTTCCTGAATGGATTGAATGATGCTCACTTATATTGGAAAAGTCATCTACCTGTTGGGTCTACCCCTTCAAATATTAATCTCTTCCAGAAATTCCTTCATAGATATCCCCAAAGATCATGTTTAATCTCAGGGCACCTTATAACCCAGTCAAATGGTGCCACAAAATTGTTTATTACAGATTGGAAACCACTGTTATATCACTCCTAGTTATGCTCAATAAGGTCGTTGATCCTTGTAACAGTTCCTAGGAGACTGAGAAAATGGACTATTTCCCAGACACTGTGAAATCATTACTAATGTCTATAAACTGATGTTCAAAGGCCAATAATGACCAATGGTTAGTTATGACATTTTTACAGTTCTGATAGCTAAAGAAGTTGTTCTTTGAAGCCACTAGCTTTGGGCACTATTTTAAGTGGCAGGATGTGTACTTTAAGTCTAATACGTGTTTTCATGAAGTCACTTTTTTCCCTCTTCTCTTTTCATATAATATTGTTTTAGGATTCAGAAATCACTGCTTCTCTGAGATGATACCCACCTGCTCTACTTATAACAACTTTTCCCCTTTTAAATCAGTCAGTGGACTTGCTGTCGCCTTTGAGTGTTTATCCAACTTTCTTCTCTCTTCCCGTAGAATTATTGTATCCAGGAGTTACTTTGTAAACCCTTCATTGAAATACCCACTGATACCCATGCTCTCACGAGTCCTCCACATATGTCCAGACAATCTTCTATTACAGAATATGCGTATTACAAATATGATTTTCTTTCACTGAGAGTATTTGCTCCAAATACAGAGCACACATAGAAAACAACTAGAAATGATCTTGTCTTTATTCATGCCAACTGGTAGTGTAACCCAGAAGCTCAAAACCTGAGTTGCAAAAATCATAGACAACAATCTCAAGTTTGGCCTATTGGTTATGTGTGTGTGTGTGTGTGTGTGTGTGTGTGTGTATGTTCCCCAAATATAATCATAATCCTCTTTAAGTAGGTAGCAATGCTTTCTTTACTCGTATGTGTGCTGTTAGGCCTAAGGGCCTCTTTATTCTTGTCAAGGTGAATGCTAAGGAAAAGACTCCTTTCATACAATGCATCAAAACCTTCTTTAAATAAATTGTGTGTGTGTCTATGTCTCTGTGTGTATGTGTATGTGTGTGTGTGTGTTTATCCCCAAGATCTTAAACCCATCAAGACCTTAAATGGAAGATGATTAAAAAAAAAAACACAACAATAAGAACAATCAAAGAAGTTGCAAGTTGAATTTCATAATGGGCTATAACGACAAAGGATCTCAGAACTAGTTTAAAGTAGTGATATTGTTTCTAATTTGAGGGCCCCAGAGAAAAAGCAGCAAGAAGAAGACACTCCGCCAAGAAATCTGATTGTCCTATTTGCCAGCTGTATGACAAAGCAATTTGGACAAGGAGATTCTGTATCTTCTATTTTAAACTGCTTTGTAAAATGAAGCTAGAAATGACTACAATTCCAGGAATGCCTGCCAAGCTTGCTAACAACCCCTCAAGTCAATCACCATCTCATTCAACTTCAGAAACTACTTAAGATGTCTGGATTCTAATGAAGCCTTGAATAATTATGCACAGTGAGTTAGAGAGTTAAATTTAGTCCACAAGAGAGACAATGCGGCATTCTACACAGAAGAGCATCTCACCAAATGTCACATGAATGGCAGGCATTACAGTTGCTTTTCCCTGGCAGTTGTGGATATAAATTTCCTCTTTTTAAGTTTTGGCTCCTTTAGAATTTCGTGCTGCCAGGGAAGTGTAATTTATCATTTATCTTTCACTTGTAGACTAATGTAACATTCAAACTATTCTGCTTATCTTTCTAAGCAGTCCACTATCTTAAAGAAATTCATAGTCAACCAGCATATTTTTTTAAATGTCTGACACATTTCAAAATAGCCTTAAAATCATTTTGCAGTTTAATATTCTGGAAATTTATAATGTGCAACATGTCAGTTCCCCAGTCAGAAAACTGAAATTAAATAAATGAAAATCAAATGCCCATTAACAATCTGATTCCAACTTACAAGGCTTAGACCACAGCCATCAGGCCAGATAACTAAAGTTATCTGGATATAGTAAATATAGTAAAACTAGATGAAAATGTAGACGCAGGCAGCAAAATCCAGTAACACCAGTTTAAAACTAACACTCAGAGCAAATGACCTTGTGATAGATCATTTTTTTAAACCTTCAGAAATATATAACATATCTACTTTCTCCTGTTTTCAGAGAAGAGACTCTGTCGCTACCTTTTATTGTCTCAAGAGTTGAAAACACATAACAACTTAACATAATCTATTTACTTTCAGGTAATCAACCCAAAGAAATTATCAATCCATGACTGTGGGAAGTCAGAAAACCTTCAAAGAAGACTCCAAACTCCAGCTGAATATCACAATCATGAGTTTATCAAAAATTTTATAAGAACTCCAGTTGCCTTGTTGGACATCTGTAAATTGAACATGTAATTTATGAGTCCAAGCTCTACAATGATCCCACCTAACAATAAAGAGTGTTTGGAGGCTTCCAATGGTCTTGAGATCAAGAGCAAGACTTCATTTGCTGAATGTGACAGGGCCATTGCACAACATGAACCCCCAGCAGTCGTGGCTACATGCACAAGACCTACACAAGATCAAGCCATCCTACATCCCAGCATAGATAGGGGAGGCACTTATGAGATATCCTCCTAGCTGAGGAGCTATTGGCAACTGATGGCAGCTAGTGGAAGGACTGTTAAAGTTTTCTTCAGGGATAAAGCCCCTGAACGGCTTCCCATGGTCCAGTAGATAGCCCTACATCCATCCCTACATCTATGCACATACAGCCAGAAATAAGTAGACTCCGTGGGTTTAAAAAGAGAGAGAACAAAAGCATGTATAGTTGGGACAGAAAAGTGGTGGAGGAGATGGGAGAGGAAGTGGAGGGGAGGGCATGGGGTGGATTTGATTAAAATTATTCTATGCATGTGTGAGATTCTCAATAGAGAAAAAAGAAAGGTATGACAAGAACAATAAGGTTCCTATTGGAATTGTATGTTTATCATTTATTGAACACCTACATGTGACAGGAATTATATCAAGTCTAATAGTGCTCTTACCTTAAAACATATAATGTCAGTTGGGCATGGTGGCACATGCCTATAGTCCCAGCACCCAAGAATTAGAGGCGGAAAGAGCACTCACTCACTGTAAGTTTGAGACATGCCTGCCTACATAGTAAGACTCTGTTTTAAAACTTTAAAAAATAAAATAAAGTTTAAAAAGCATGAAGTCTTTAGAAACTGTATTGCAAATGTTATTGGGCTTGGCCATTAAAGGCTCAGGCTAACAAGCAAATGTGAAATATGTTATGCATGAAAAATACATGGCTTTATATCCCCAGAGAGGGTATAAGAAGTGATTGCAGAACTGTTTGGTATATCCCAAGCTACAAAGGCCATGTTGACCTTGTACTCAAGATCCTCCTGCCACAGTACCCCTGGTGCTAGGATTATATGGATGCCACACTACATAACCTATCTGTCTTCTTTCATTGAGCATCATATTTTCAAGGCTACTTATATGGTAACTCTATGAGGGTACTTACTTTTATTCTTCCAAACTCTTCCACAGCATCTGCATCAAGCTATATTCCCACCAGCAATATGTGATTCTTTCAGTTTCTCCACATGCTGACAACACTTGTTATTTTAGAACAATCTTCTGAAAATATAAACCTGGTTCTTGTATACCTGTTTCCCTCAGTTTGAATAAAAAACTAGGCATTTTGCCATGATTTCAAGCTCTAGCACTCTTTGACTGGCTGACCTCTTTATCTCAAACTCCCTCCACTTTCTCCCTCATACTCTGAACGGAGGCATATGTGTCTTCTAAGTGCATCGTGTGGCTGGAGAGATGGTTCAGTGGCTAAGAGGATGGGCTGCTCCTGCAGAGGGCCTGAGTTTAATTCCTAGCATCCACATCCTGGCTAACAACCTTCCATAACTCCAGTTCCAGAGGATCTGGTGCCCTCTTCTGATCTCCATGGGTATTGTATGACATGAGTGCACTTATATACATGCAAGCAGTACACTTGTACATATAAAATAAAAATAATAAAAATAAGAGGCTAGAGAGATGGCTCAGTGGTTAAGAGCACTGGCTGCTGTTGCAGAGGACCTGGATTTGAGTCCCACCTTCCACGTGGCCTCTAACAACCATCCATAACTCCAGTTCCAGGGGATCCTACACCCTCTTCTGACCTCTATGAGCATTGCGTGACACAAGTGCACTTAGATGCATGTAGGCAGTATACTCATACACATAAAAATAATAGAATAACAATAATAATGATGATGATAAAATATTTTAAATAGCCCTTACATATAGGCTTCATAACTGCCCCTTATTCTTCTAGACATCATGCTTGTGTCTTGCCAGCAAAATCTGATATTAAAATAGACCTGCTCAGGAGAATCTCCCAGAGACCCCTGTGGGAAGAAGTGCCTACAAATTTACATATTCCATTTACTCCCCACAGTCTCATCACAGTTGTCTTCATGACTTTCACATCTAAATTCATTGTCTACCTACTGAATTCTACCTTCATCTACTCGAACGGGAGCTTCGTGAGTGCAGGCCCTCCCTCCATTCACTGCTGAATCCCCAGTCACAGGAAAGGTGCCTGGCTCCATAATTTATCAATTACTTAATGAGTGAATGAATAAACAAATTCCAGCCCAAAGAAGCATCATGGTCATGGGCGAAGATAAATACTAAGCAGTTCAGTAAATTCCATTAAGCATCAAAAGATTTTTTGTTTTGTTTTGCTTTGCTTTGTTTTGTTTTGTTTTGTCTTGGAGATAGAGTCTCATTCTAGAACTCACTATGGAGTCCAGACTTACTTCAAACTCATGGTAAACCTCCTACATCAGTTTCCTGAGTGCTAAGATCACAGCTTGAGACACACACCATACACACTAAGCAGGGGGGATTTTAGACACTTGGAGAAATTGCACTGCTCAGGGACCAGTGGAAGAGGTTTTGTGTCAAGGGATTTTCTCTTCATCTTGAATGCTATGACTACTGTCTGGAGCTCCCGAGGAATTTTAAATAGGTAAGGTACCTAGTTACATCCTATGAAAGATTTCAATCGTGGTTATATCCAGAGTAAAGCCAACGTCAGAGAAAGAGAGGTGAAGAACTCTCTAGTCACCCCAGGAAGGAGCTGTGAAAGACTGGCAAGAGAGAGAATGGCTGGGACACAGGGCTAGCCATGGATCAAAGTGATCTGGCACTTGATGGCTCATCACGTACCCAGCATGCTGGAGGTAAGGAGCCTAAAACTGCACTTGGGTCTGATCCTTGAGAGACAGTCATGGTGGTGCTCTCAGGACAGAGGGGAGGCAAAGGGAAAGAAAGAGAAGACTGGGATTCTGGAAAAGCTTAGACTTTTTCCGAGATTAAAAATCAAGTAGATGCCTCTATATTGAATCTCAAATCCAGAAAGGAAAATGGAAAGAAAGAAGGGATGAGAAAGGAAAGGAAGGGGATGGAAAGGGAAGGGAGGGGAAGAGATGGGAGATGAAGATTTGATTGAGGGAGTAAGGCTTTATTTTCAAGTAGAATAGGCCATGAGTTCGTTTGGGTATTTTAGAATTTCATACATGAGTACCGTAATTACATGCTTTCTATCCCCCCAACTCTTCCCAACTCTCCCTCCACTCCCTCTCAATTTCCTTTGAATATCTAATCTAAATCTAAAACTCAGTGACGAGGAGATAAAAAGAAGCCCCACCACCGCCACCACTCTGACCAAAACATAAAACTTAAAATGCTTATTTCCTACCTAATGCCATTAGAAACTGGAAAAATGGCAGAAATACTAATTCCTGTCCAAATGTGCCTCCCTTTAAAGAGAAGTCTGAGGTTTTCATTGAAGAATAACAACTTTTCCCACATAATTTAAATATGTGCTATATAAAATAGTCATTAGTTATTATTCCCATTTTTCATCTTTAGGAGAAGAACTTTTTTTAAAAGAGAACCAGACGCTGCTATATATGGAAGTAAGTTCTCTTTCAGCTTAATTGACATGTCTAGTACAGAACACACGCATTTGATTTGTTAAGAGGCCAGCATGGGTCTCAGTGGTGACACAGGTGGGAATGCTCACGGAGAAAGCAAGCCAAGGTCTGTGGGAGATTAAATGCTAGCAGGCGTGCTTTGCTTCAACCCTTCCTAGTGACTAAACCAGAGCCAGGCATGAAGCCATCCAAATCCAGAGCTCCATGTACAATTCCCCAGGGTTTCCATTCACTCTGTTCTCATTTGAAATGTTTTTATAGCCAAGATAAAGGGACTCCAAATAGAAAGTCTCCAGGACGCATGGTCTCTGTTACTGAAGAGGAGGTTCAGATGTTTTTCTATTGTAAACATGCACCTCAGTTCTTCTGATCTCTCTCCAGCATCGTTAAAAACACACAATGCTACATGGAAAGAGAACTGAAGGCCAGTTAACCCCAGCAAGTAGAATAGCATTCAGTGGAATATCAGGTATTTCTAATTGCCTGAGACACATTCTGGCAGACATTTCCAGGATCCCGCCAACAGAATTCTCAAGCTGTGCTGAGGTTGATAACATCGACATTCAGAATTATTCTTCTTCATCCCTAGGAAGAATAAACCATCAATACAAATAGAACCGATGGCTTTTTATGAATTCAAAGCATTCCATGAACAAGCCAACACAGGTACTGGAAAGAGCTCTAGTGCCAGGAGCCTTGGCTTATGTGCATTAAGAGGCAACAAGAAAAAATCCAAAAGTTGGAATGTGGGAGAAATCATGGCCAGGTAGGAACCCAACTGGACAAGAATCTGGTCTTCTCACCATTTCTGTACCCTATGGTAATAATACCTATCTTGCAGAATTAAGAACTAGAAGTATCATGCTAACTGCTTATAACATTACCTGACAACTCATGGTACCTCTTCTAATCCAGTCCGCCATCAGGGAATCAAAACCAGATAATTAGTCATCAAAGAAATAAGTATTTCTCAATATGACATTGGTAAGAAGTGACATCCAGTAAAGGAGAAATCCAAAAAGGCCCAAGTAATCTCCTTAAGTGAGAAATAGATTAAAATCGCTCTGTCTACTGGGACTGGAGAGCTTACTCAGTGGTTAAGAGCACTGGGTGTTCTTGCAAAGGACCTGGATTTGATTCCTAGCACCCACATGGCAGCTATCAACCATCTGTAACTCTAGTTACAGAGAATACAATGCCTTTTCCTGACCACTGCAGGCATTGCATGCACAAGTACACTTCCATACATACAGGCAATACACTCATGCAAATAAAATTAAAATAATAAAAAATAAAATATTTTTTTAAAATCTTTCTCTCTCTCTCTCTCTCTCTCTCTCTCTCTCTCTCTCTCACCCTCTTACTTCACAACAGTGCAATCAGCAAATGTGCTGGTGTTACAATAGCAGCCCCCCAATCTCGTGTCCCACAGAGGCCCCTGCTCACGTCACAGTGCTTCAGTTCCTGCTTCTCACATCCTAATGACTCCCTTGGTTGTTATTAGTTAATTCCAAACAGTGGGAAAACTCAATGACATTTCAGAGGAGACTACCAAATGACCTTGAGCTGAACCATCCCATCGTCTCAAGGAGTGTGACGATGTGGGAATGAAACAATACAGGCTCCTGCCAGCGCTGGGAGCAGACACAAAGCATGGAATTCAGTGTGGCTAATTCCCCAGAAGAGATTTCACAAGGGCCCAAGTCTTCCAAAGCATGAAAATCACATGGGCTTTTACCAAAGAGGAAGTCAGACACAATGAGAGGAAGGGCTTGGGAGCAGTGGCTGGCTGCCCAGCGGCCGAACACGCTGGTTCGTGCAGCCAGACCAGCAAGTACATACATGTGAATGCTGCCACGGGGCAAGGTGCGGCTGACAGAGATGAAGATGTAAACGATGGGACAGCGGCCATTGTCAAGGAAGGGCTCCTCAATAGGCTGCTGTTGAAGAAGGAGTTTAAAATAAGAAATGGCTTCCTAGTCCAACAAAGCTAAGACCCACAAGCTGTTTCCACCAAATTACTGACAAGGTACTCAGTGCCCAGCACTGAGATGGCAGTCAGGTAGATTCCAAAGAAGTACAGCCTGTCCCTGAAATACAGCCTAATGTCTGATTTAAGAATTTAAAATAGCCCTAGTGAAAAAAAAAAAATCCTAGCAGAAATGTGTGCCTCTCAACGTTCCGATCTACATTTGTTCATTGCTTAACCTGCTTCCACCTGCTGCCAGGAGTGAGGCTAAATGGCAGGAAAACTAAGTTCAAAATTATGCTACATTGACCAGATTTAAGAGTTACGGACTGGGGTATAGACCAGTGGCATGGCACTTCCCTGCTATGTCTGAGGACCTGGATTTGGTCCCTAGCACCACACAAAAATATATTTTTTTAATTTACAGTTAAATAAGAACCATTCATGTAGAAACAGATGCTCAATTAAATTTTCCCAGGAAATATGAAAAGACAATAGGATGTGATAGACAAGAAAGAACATTCCAGAAAGAAAGGACAGCACAAGACATAAGAAATTAGAATCCCATGTGTTGATTTGAGTTACTGTTTCTTAATGTGTGGTCCACAGACCACCCACAATGGCTTTTGAACTCAGCAACTGAATTCAAATCTCTTGAATGAGGAGCCCAGAAATTCATACTTCTAATAAGCACCTAAGCTGTCTTTAAAACACATAAAAACTGAGCTGGCTAAAGTAAAAAGTTAAAGGAAGAAAAAGAGGAAGGGAGAGAAGGATAGAGGGAAGGAGGGAGGGAGGAAGAGAGGGAAGGAGGGAGGGAAGGAGGGAGGGAGGAAGACAGGGAAGGAGGGAGGGAGGAAGAGAGGGAAGGAAGGAGGGAGGGAGGAAGGGAGTTTGTTTAAGTGGTGACTTTGGGAAGGGAGTCAGCCCACCTCACCTTCTTGTCTGTACAGTGACTGCTGTGTGATACTGAGACCAAACAGGACATCTGTGGCATATGTCAGACAATCAAAGTTCCTCTAAGCCCTTTATTAGCAGAATTTTGCACTGTCCTGGAGGCAATGAAACACTAGTGTATGTTCCTGATCCAGAATGTGATCATGTCTCAGCCTACCAAATATTCTGTGGGATAGAAAGCATGGTAGAGAATTTTGCCAATAAAGCTGGCTCAGAACACTTGAGTCCATCCAGAGGCAGAGTCTCCGAGAGTCTGAAACAGGTGGGTAGAATTCTGAAGGAACAAGAGAACTAGACCATCTAAGAGTGGATGGGGAACACTCCTCAAGAGATGAGAATGCCAACCATTCTCAGAAGAAAAGGGCTTTTGAGTCCTGTTCCTCCACCTGCCTATCCATCTCTCTTCTCTATCCCTGACCTTGCTTCGTCCTGGTCTCTCTTTAGTTTCCTCCGCATCTTCCTGCATTCGCTTCTCCTGCTGTCTCCTGTGTAGCAATCCTCTGTCATCACTGTTCTGTTGACAGGGCTCTGTGCCCTCCAGTCACTTCGTAATTGCCAAGTCTAACAGGCATCCCATGATATTTGCCTTCTCTCCTTGCTCATTTTCCTCACTTGTCTTCCATGCCAACACTAAACTTTGTAAAAGAGGAACATCATCTTTTATGTTCCTCTGAATCTCTTATACTTTAAATGCTTCTGTTTCTATTGTTCCCTGCTTTTAAATCATGAACATCTGGTCTTGCTTGCATGCCTAATTTCCATGAGCAAGTTCATCTAGCATATGCTACTATTGCCTGAGTAAAAAAAAAATTACCCTAATATTTAGAAGCTTATAAATAACCAATTTACGATGTTTCCATATGCCGTGAACCCAGAACCTGGAAAGTACAGTTAGGATAAGTCCTCTGTACTTGAAACATCTGGGCCTGAGCTGAGAGGACACAGGCTGGGGTGACTTTCAGGCTGGACCTGTATGGTGGACTAAACGTTTACTTTACCAAGAATTCGTATCTGGAAACCCTTGCCTCAGTGTAGATAGGCCCTTTTGGAGGAAAGTAGGTTTGCATGGGGTCTTGAGGGTAGGGCCTCTTAGTGAGATTGGTATCCTTGGGAGAAGAGGAAAACATTAGTTCTTTCCATCAGCAAGCCAACCCTGGATCTACCAGCATCTTAATCTTGGACCTTCAGGCTCCAGATGATGAGTAGTTTTTATTTTGTTTAAGCTACCTGGCCAGTGGTCCTTTTTCCACAACCACTCAAATGAGCAGAAAAAACTCTTGACTCAGGTCCTAAGTTGCCAGGACAGATTTCAACATGTGACTACTCCATTCAACCTGGGCTTCTGCACCATATGGCAAATGGAGACTTCATGAGTGTTATAATTAACAAAGCAGCAGCTGCACCATATTTTCTGACTTAGCCTCAGAAGTCACACGATATCATTATCACCTGCAACGAGTGAGTCACATATCTATCCAGGTTCAAAGGGAGGGGATATATACCTCACCCCTTAAAATAAAGACTGTCAGCCTATATGCAATAACTTTTTAAAAACCATTTGCCATCCATAGTCACAAATTCTACATAATTTCAAAATATTCATCTTAAGCCCAGCACTGATTTATATATCCAATTGATTACTATACTATTATTCTAGCAACAATAATAACAGCAAATAATTGTAGGCACTTGACATGTACCAGACACTATTATAAATATCTCATGCAAATCCCACAATAACTCTAGGAGGCCAAAACTATTATTATCAGCATTTGAGAATATTCTAAATTATTTTAATTGTGATACAAGAATTGTACATGTTGATGGTAAAGAGCTATTATAACACATGTATTCAATCAAATAAAGGGTAACTAAATTATCCACCATCTTGACTGTTTATCATATGATTTGAAAGCATTCAAAGTCTTTTATCTAACTATTTTGAAATATACAATAAACTTTTATTAAATATACTCATCCTGGAGCTGAAGAGATGGATCATCAGTTGAGATCACTTGCTGTTCTTTCAGGTTTGATTCCCAGCACCTACATGATGGCTAACAACCATACATAACTACAATTCTAGGGGATCCAACACCCTCTTCTGGCCTCTACAGGCATTGCACAACAGGGGTACACTTACATACATGCAGGCAAAACACTCATATGCATAAAAACAAAATATTTTTAAATAGGTAAGTAATAAATATAGTCATCTGAATGTATCATGAGCACTAGGACTTGTTCCCCATATAACTATATTTTTGTACCCAATCACCATCTCTATCCCCCATCCCCATCCCCCATCCCCACCCTCTATAAAGTTCTATTCTGTTCTATTCTATTCTATTCTATTCTATTCTATTCTATTCTATTCTATATTTCTATGAGGTCAGTCTACTTAGTTTGCACATCTGAGTTAGAACACATAGTACTTGTCTTCCTGTAGTTATCATCACTATTTAAACAATGCTGTTAAACAATGTACTTGAAAATAAAATGGGGCAATTCTATGGTCCAGGCAACATGTCTCCAAATCTTGGTCTTTTAACCAAGGAACTACATGACACACATATTCCACAGGCATTTCAAAATCAATACTACCAAAGTATTGCCTTAATCTACCATTCTCCAATTAGAACAAAGACATCTTACTTTATTCTTATATTCTCTCCTTGTTGATAATTCCGTTTACATAAAGCCCAGCAGAAAAGGTTGAGCCAACCAAATCTCCAGGCCTCTCCTTAATCCTCATGAGAGATTTGTCCCCAGACTGCATCGACGAACCTCTTAAGGATTCCCACACTCATCCACTGTTCTCCATCTTAGACGCCTGATGAACATCCCCCCTGGACTGAGTTTTATCTGGACTCCCTGCTGCCTGATTCCTTCTATTAATGATTCATGCCTCACCTACAAGAATGATATGTATGAATGTGAAATTTATTATTACACCTGTTGCTTAAGTCCCTTTAAAGGCTTTTGATGGATTGAACTGAGAATGTCAGTGCACCATACAAAATCTCCTCTAATGTGGCCTCTGGGTACCACGATCCTGTCCCCTGTCTTTAGCCAATATTAACCTCTAGTTATACAAAATTACTTGTTGCTTCCTAGTTTACTGTTTCTTGCCTTCCCATACCTACCCTGTGTTATCTCCCCTACTCCTACACCATTTTAAGCCACCTGAAAACCTGTTACTGTTTTCTCTTGGCGTCTTCTGTGCCACTCTTATTTGAGTCCTTGCCCATTTCTTTGGCCAAGTGTCTCAGTCCATTTTCTGTTGCTAATAGGATAAGACTACAAACTGGGTAAACTATTAAGAAATTCTCACAGCTGAGAATCCACACCTAGGATTGACTTTTTGATGGCAGAGTACCGAGGTGACACAGATCCTCACACGACAAGGAGCAGGAGCACACACGTCTTTCATCTCTCTTCATAAAGCCAATGGTATTCAATCAGGCTCCACCCTGCTGATCTTATTCTATCTTAATCGCCTCTGAAAACCCCACCTCTAAGTACCACAGTCAGATTCGGTTTCCATCCCATTTCTATCTCACAATGAGCATTCATATCCAATGTGAGTTTTGGAGTTGAAAACTGTATTCCAGCCTTAGTACTGTTACCTTTTTAAATCTTCTTGTGACCTTGCTTTCCTTGGCTACCTATAAATACAATGTAATCTAACTCCAAATAACTAAGATAGATAGCTAAGGGGGGGGTCATAGATACTCACTCTGTTGACATAGAATACAGCCTGATTAGGTAGGCTGGGAGTTAGATGTCAGGTAACCAAGGAAATGATGCTATATCTTGGTAGCTTTCTCATTATGGTTAAAATGCCTCTTTGTACCTTAATACTATTGAAACTATAATAAGATTCTCTCCATAATATTGGAAATTCAGGTGCTAGGGCACTTTTACAACTTCTTCTATCCATGCCTAGCAAAGAACCTATTGGTAAGTAGAGAAGACAAAAAAAATCACAGTGACATCTTGACCCAGAGCATGTAGGATGAAGGTGGTACCCAAAGAAAAGAACGACAAC
This sequence comes from Rhizomys pruinosus, assembly GCA_009823505.1. NCBI lineage: Eukaryota > Metazoa > Chordata > Mammalia > Rodentia > Spalacidae > Rhizomys > Rhizomys pruinosus. Next base: position 745,950 of record VZQC01008050.1, on the reverse strand, counting down.
ACAAGAAGGAAGGCACTATAAGAAACTTCTTAGAAATCTACAAAGCATAACCCAATGGGCTGCTATCCCCCTTTCAAGTCAGCCTGTTCCAGTCTTGCCCTGAGTGTTTTGCTTTGCTAAATAAACATCTGCTTTAACTGCTGTCTCTTAGCTGCATTCTTTCCTTGGAAAAGACAACTGAGAATTTGGACATGGTGGTACATGCTATCAGCATTCAGAGGTCAGAGGCAGAGGACTGTGAATTGGAGGCCAGCCTGGGCTATGTAATAAGTACCAGGCCAAACAGATACATAACAAGATTCTGTATCAAATAGCTAAACGAAGCAAGAACAAAACTTTGCCTGGTAAGTTTACCCTTCTAGATCCAGCTTTGCAGAGCTTTACACAACAACTTTCCCAAGAACACTTGTGCTATTCCTACTCCATCACTATATAAAACGCCGCTCAACTATATTCTTTGAAAAGGAGAAAACAAATGAAAGCGTCATATACAGCTACTGTCACTTCTACCTTGACAGTCATCTCTGAACACTTTCCTGTTGATCCCAGAGAACAATGGATGGAGGGAAACTACCCATTTTACATTTCTGTTTTTCTCACAAAAAAAGAAAACAAAGTCTTAATAACTCATCAGATATTATATGAATGCTATTTCAGTGTTGCCTATATCCAATCAGAACTTCTTCTTAAAAGATCTATTTGTTTATCTGTATAAGTGTGTGTGTGTGTGTGTGTGTGCTTAACTCCTGTATACACACTCATATACTCACACAGAGGCCAGAAGATATTGAGTGTCTTATTCTACCACCCTCTACCTACCCTGTGAGGCAGGGTCTCTTCCCGAACCTGAGGTTAATGTTTTGGGGGCTAAGCAGGGAGCCAGCAAGCTCCAGCAAGCTATTCTCTGTCCCCAGTGGAGCTGGAGTTAGAAACATTTGCCAGATGCCTGGCTTGTATAGTAGATGCTAGGATCTGACTCCAGTGCTCATGATTGACAGCAAGTGCTCTTAATTGCCAAGCCATCTCTCCAGGGCCCAGTCACAACTTCTTGTCCAGACACCACATGGGTGTCATGAAATTAAATGGGCAGACCACCAAAATTATTTACAATAATATAATATTTCTAAACACAATGACCAAAAATTAATTCAAACCCAAACATGTTTCTTGAAGCCCTGGCCAATGTCCAATCTTATGGCTCCATTCTAGTCATAGCTCTGAACATACATATGTACTTTGCGTATGCTTTCATGGCATGCAACACCAATGAGCTTTGCCAGAAACACCTCAGCTCAAATCTGAGACCATTGTATATTATGAATTGCTGTGTGTTTGTTGTATCAAACTTTTCTGTTGTTAGAGAAACATGAAGGCTTAATGGTTATTTTCTCAGCATATAAGTAACCAACTAGCAAATCCTTGGATCATATTATGTTGTCCTCTACCATTTTTAAAATTTCTGGTCGATGGTAAAAATGCCTTCTTTGACTAATAGACATAAGAACTGTGAAAAGGATTATACTCTGTTCAGAACCAAATATAATACCAAAGTCCTTGGGCTATGCACTTAGGCAAAGTATATTAATGCAGGAGCTCTGACATCAGCAATGGATTGTTCTACCAGGTGGATGTTGGCCAGGGGATCCAAGGCCCCACAAAAGGTAAGGGCTCCTTGCCCCTAAGTTGGGATAACTGCAGGAGGAGAGGCGATAAGACCCTGCTGCCGAAGACCTGACGTTAACAGGGGAGGGATGTATTGAGACCGCACATGCAAGGGTACAGATGGCCTCTGGAATGCCAGAGAGTGTTCCCAAAGGCCACTAAACCAATAAAGCAAATACGGGTCTCCCTGAGTCAAGCAAGACTCCACCATCAGCACCAGCTACACTTCACCTGCCTGGAAATACTGTGCAGCAGAGGCAGCCATGTGCCTGTATATCCCAAATCTAATTGGCTGTTGGCTCTCTCCTTGGAGGAATAACCCATGGCTGATGCCACAAGCCTACATCCTCTACAGGTTAGGAGATGTCATAAGCCACAGTAAGACCCTGTTATATTTATCAGGGGGTAAAAATATAATTCATGAATTAACATATCATCCAAACATATGTGTCTATGCCAAAGTAACCTACCATAACTATTAGTGCTGCTTAAATACCTATATATCTAATTGCTTGTGCTTCATTAGTAGGATCGAAAGGTTACTCCTGAACAAACTGTCAGCCCATGAAAGGAAACAGCCAGAATTGACCAGAATCCAAGTCAACAGCTCCAGAGAGAGAGGACAGTTTTACTTCTCATCCACCTGTGCCCCTTTTCTAAGCCTAGGGAACAATCTGCGGAAGAGGGGGCGTGGTAGAATGTAAAGGCTGCGATTGGGGTGAACGGTGAAACTACAGCGATGTAGTCTGGACACTCATTTGATCAACTTGATTGAACAAACAACCTGTCAACCTCCACTGAATGGTGGGACTGTGGGGGTTTGGGCACAACAGTCTATAGATTGGTTTTGCACGAAGGATGCTTATACTCATGGATTATCACTTATAGCTAAAAAATGAAACAAAAAAAACCTGAAAGATGCATGAACAGTATATGGTAGAATCCATGATCTGGGATGGAGTGGGGGTGGGGGGGAAGGGAAGGCAATATGCCTGATCTGAATTGGGAAAATGATGTACCGGGGAAATTTGCACAAACCATCAATAAAAATATTAAATTTAAAAGAAAATTTCTGGTGAGTTGAGACTCAAAGCATTAACTTTTAAAAATGCATTTTGGGCTTGGAATTCAAACAGAATTTCCAAACTATTTTCTTGGAAATGGTCCTTATAATATAGATTGCTACCATTTAATATATATATATATATCCACTATAAATTATTTAATATATATATATATTTATGAGAAGGGATTTCCTCACCGCATTTATAATGATAAACAATACCAAATCTTGTTCGCTAACGCTGACTACTCAACACTGAAGATTTTGAGTCCCCAGTATCAAATATTCAGGTAAGGTTTAAATCTTTATGTAAGAATAAACAAGTGAAGCCGGGTGTTGTGGTGCATACCTTTAATCCCAGAAATTCAGGAGGTCGAGGCAGGCAGATCTCCATGAGTTCAAGGCCAGCCTGGTCTATATAGAGAGTTCCAGGCCAGCTGGGACTAAAGGGAGACCCTGCCTTAAAAAGAAGAAGAAAAAAAAAATAATAAGCAAGTGAGGCTGGAGAGATGGCTCAGCAATTAAGAGCACTGGCTGCTTTTGCACAAGACACAGGTTCAATTCCCAACACCCAGATGGTGGCTAACAACCATCTGTAACTCCAGTTCCAGAGGAATCCAATGCCCTCTTCTGACATCCAAGTGCATTACAGAACATGGATGTACTGACATACACGCAGGTAATACATCTGTACACATAAAATAAAAATAAAAGATATTACAAAGGAATAAATAAGCATATTCATCTCATTGATATATAAACTTGTTCTCCTCTTTAATAAATGATAAGGTTTTATATGCATACATATATATCAAAGAATTTGTTTTTGAATGAATTTCTCTACCACTTATTATCAGTAAATGTTTCAGTTGTATTACTATTTGCACACACATACACACAGGTTCATTGATGTAAAACTTCTCTCGCAAAAACGGGTTATGAAGGCAAGAAAAGCTTTTCAGCAGCACAGGTCTTAAAACATGATACCAACCTATCACTTGTATATATAAAATTTAAGTATGCAAATATAGTTCTTGAGTCAAGCAAGACTCAATCAAGCACCAGCTACACCTCACCTGCCCTGGAACCTACTGTGCGCAGTGGCAGCCATATGTCTGACATCCCAAATCTAATTGGCTATTACGCTTCTCCCTTGGGGATAACCCCATGGCTGATGCCACAAGCTTACCATCCTTTTAGTGTTAGGAGACTGGTTACTAAGCCACAGTTAAGACCCGTCATATTCTACCTGACAGAACAACCACGCAGATGTAATATCATGGATTAACATACCATCCACAACTTGTGTCTATACCAAGTAAACCTACCATAACAATTCGTACTGTTTAATACTATATATCTAATTGCTTTTTTTTTTTTTTTTGTGCTTCATTAGTGGATCGAAAGGTTATTACTGGAACCAACATGTCAGCCTCATGAAAGGACAACAGCAAGAATGACCAGAGTCAAGCCACAGCTCCTAGAGAAAGTAGATGTTTTGCTTCTCAGTCCACCTGTTGCCCCTTTTCTAAGCCTAGGAAACAACAATCTGTGGACAGCAGGGGGCATGGTAGAATCCGTCAAGCGGATCTCCCCCCACCCACCCCCCTCCCGCCCCCCGCCCCCCCCCCCCCCCCCCCCCCCCCCGCCCCCCCCCCCCGCCCCCCTCCCCCTCCCCCCCCCCGACCCCCCCCCCCCCCCCCCCAACCCCCCCCCCCCCCTCCCCGCCGCCCCCGTACCTTCGGGCCAGGCGCACATCCCCCCCCCCCCCCCCCCCCCCCCCCCCCCCCCCCCCACTTTGTGTCATTATAGATCCGATGTCCTCTGAGTAGCGCCACCCCCGAGAAGTATTTATGTCCGCAATATAGTCTGGACACTCATTTGATCAACTTGATTGAACATACAAGCCCCCCCTGCTGGATGGTGGGACCCATGGGCTGTGTGGGTTTGGGCACAACTGCTTGCAAATTGGTTTTACATGAAGGATGCTTGTACTCATAAATTATCACTTATTGTTAAAAAATGAAAAAATAACTGAGAGAAAGATGCAGGACAGTTATGGCAAAATGCATGATCTGGGATGGGGTGGGTTGGGGCAGGGGGAAGGGAAAGGGAAATATGCCTGAACTGAATTGGAAAATGATGTATGAAATACACAAAGTATCAATAAAAAATGAAAACTAAAAAAATTAAAATTAAAATTAAAAATAAAAAATTTTAAGTATCATATAACCAACCTGTTCAATAAGCCAACTCATGAAATAGGTACAAAGAACTGATGACAATAATTACACACCATCATATAACTTGTCTCAGTGTTATCTGAACAGATATGTGTTGCATATGTACGTGTATACCATGCAGATGTTGCCAGTGACAGACAGATGTGTTCTTCAATAATACAACCAGTGCAAACATACAAAATCAGCAGAGCATAGTATGCTTATTTCCCTGATAATTCAACACAAGTGGAGCAGTGGCAATTCAGACAGCTAGAAAAACACCTGTCCTGAGACCTGTGTAACCCGCCACAGTGGGCAAAGCAATGCCCTTCCTGGTTCTGTGATGTGGGCATTGCTGGACTGATCCACTTGTTTCCAGATTCCTGAATCTCTTTTCTCAATCAGTCTTCAAAACGAATCCAAGAAGAATGCCCTATTGAAAGTATATTACATATCAGTTCTCCTGAACCAATATAGTTCTGTCTTATTGGACATTAACTCCAAGACCCTCCCTCTCGGGTTTTTTAAGCATTTTATGCTTTTCTCCTTGGGAATCAAAAGACTCTGACCCATAGCACCAGATATGGTTGATTCCACAGTGAAACTAATGCAGAATGCTACCCAGACTCCCCTGACCTTTATTTTTATACCAGACAGACACTGGAATCAGACAAACCCGGATCCGTTTTTTTGTTGTTGTTGTTGTTTTTGTTTTTTCATTTCTACTATCTGTTAAATACATGACTTTATACAAGTTATTCATCCTCTAAGAAACCATTCCCTAGTCTTAAAAAAAATGCATCTAATAACAGCAATTTGATGGACTAGTCAGATCACAGCAATGCAATCACTACGGCACCTGGACCGCCAAGGTCCCCACCCAATGCCTGCCTGCTTTCTCCCCTCTCCTCACCTAGTCTGTGGGTCCTCCTGGTCTCTTGTACTACACTCTCCTGGGCACCCTTATTCTGCCGCAGGGCTCATACAGAGAAGCTTCAACTCTTAGATCATTGTCACGCTTGCTTCCTGTATCAAACAGCCCTGTGCGACTTGCATCTTATGGGTAGAGAATAGCTATGAATGTAGCATAAACCCAGATTTTAAAGTCACTTAAAATATCGTGAGATTGTAGGGGGTGGGAAGATCTTTCTTTTTTTTTTTTCTTCATAATTCAATTTTACCATTCTTGATTTTGAAATCATGCCCCAATGTCACAAGGTCAGACATGCCTGATTGGGTATGTCTATCTTAATTTATGCCTGTGCCAGGTGCTGTGCAGAAATATTTTTTATTTGATTCTGACCTAATCTTCACTTATTCCTATAAGTTCTGTACTTACCCGCGTCGTACAGACGAGGACACTAAGGCTGATAGAGTTTAACTTGACCAAAGTCACATAGCTGGTATGAAAATATTAACACACTAAAAACTGCTAAACTCCTAATGCACTGAGGCGTCTGTTTTTTATTTTCACTGAAAGCATGGAGACTATGGTTTGGCTGCTTTTAACTTCCCAGTAAAGTGCATTGCTGAGCTCCACGTAGAGGGTAAACAGGCGGACAGGTGCTACTTTAAGAGGATGATGGCAGCTGTAACCAGAAGCCTCCTCCAGAGGGAGAGGTCTGGGCGGCTGCACCCAGCTGGGAGCTCTGTGTGGCCAGGCGTGTCTCTCACTTCCAAAGTTGGAGCTCTCCTTGATGGGAGGGGGAAGGAGGAGGGGAGACCAGTGACGTCACTCCGCAGCGGGGATAAAGCTCCCAGGCCGAACTCCCAGCTAGGTCGCTGTCCCAGGGGCAGAGTGGGTTGTCCCGGGTCCGTTCCAGGACACAGAGTGCACAGAGCCACCCATTGCTGTGACACACTCAGAGGAAGGTATCATGCCCCAGAATGTGGTCCTCCCTGGTCCTGCGCCCTGGGGCTTCAGACTCTCGGGGGGCATAGACTTCAACCAGCCTTTGATCATCACCAGGGTAAGTGCTTTCCGTTCTGACTTTTACTGCAAGTTGGCTGGTGTCCCGGGAGGCGAGGCGAGTGGCTGTGGAGCAGAAAGTGGCCAAGGCGCCTGAGGAAGGGCAGCAGAGTGATGCACTGGGGACGCTCGTCTTCTGGTTCCCAGTAGGACTTGAGCAACAAGCTGAGGTTTGGTAGATGCAAAGCAGTTCTGAGAATCAGTCAGCTCACAGACTCCTCTGCATCCTTCTTGGTCCCCAGCCATTTCCAGAAGAGGTCCACTGACCGGTGATTTCCTGGGCTCAAAGAGGGTGAGGATGCCAGGCCAGGCGGCGGGGGCAGGACTGTGCTTCTGGGTCTTATCACCCACCTCCCTTCAGATCAGACTGACAGGGGCAGCAGAAAAGGGGAACCGAGGGCTCAGCCACTCCGTGAAGCTAGAGGAATCGGAGTAATTTTCTTGTCTGGATGAAAACTTCAGCAGGGCGCTGTTCGCAGGGCACAATTGAAGTTGTCCAAGATGAAATGGTTCATATCAGCCCAGACAGGGAAAATATTACTAATGTGTATTCCTCTGTTTCCAGGCATTTTGAATAAATATTTTCCAAAGCTGGGAACTTGGCTGAGAAAGCATTACCTATAATTTAAAGTACAAAGCAAACCTGTCCAATAGTTTGCCTGATAAAGAGTGACTAGTCATTGTATTAACGTTGAAAACCAGACTATCAAAGTCAAACTTTTCCTAAATTAATGCCATGTAAAGTAGTACCAAATAGGGGGAGAGAGAGAGAGAGAGAAATGAAACCTCAGGGTTCCTCTCCTGTCAGCAAATTTCTAGGATTAATTGTAAATTATTTGATCTAGTTCATTGTTTTCCTAATCCAATTTTTCTAATGCAATAATTTCAGTTATCATATGTAAACCATTTTGAATTAAAGGCGTAAATTCTCAAATACTGCACTTTTATTTTGTAAATGTTATACTTTTTCTTGTTGCTCATACTTTATAAAAGTACACATTATAATCTAATTACTCACAGATTTTGAATGAGGCCATTGCCTTTTAAATTGTGTTCTACTCATGTATGGATCTCAATACCATTTGGCAACCAACATGCTTTTTACAAATTCGGTGCATGTATCACACAAACGCACACAGTGGGTCATTTCAAGCTTTGTTTTACATTTTTCAAGAACGTATAAACACATTTGACATGTGTTTTTATATAAGAAATAAAAATGTAACATACCCCCCAGAAATGTTCTTAAGTAAATTAAGCAGAAAATGCTTCTGTGATCCGGGCCAAGCAATTCCTTTTATAGATTTACCAAAGAAAACAGTTTCCATTATCTCTACTAAGAAATATGTTTACTTTATGGATAATAGCTTTCATTTGCTTATATTAAATGAAAAGAAGGTTTTGAATCTTAACAAAGAATAAATCATATTTAGATTAACTATTAAAGAACTAATTATTTAAGTCATAAAGACCTTTGAAGGAATTTGTAAAGTATCTTACTATTAATTTGTAACATATCCAAGTAATGAATCATATGTTTGAAATTTGGGGTTGTTGACATTAAAAGCAATGTTTATTTTAAAGCAATGTTTACATCTGTGTTTGAATTACAGAGGCTATTGGTAAGTGTATTTGATGTAATAACAATTTTTATTTGAAAAGCCATTCTGTCTTCAATTTCTAACTCATATCTAATTTGTGCCAAATTGTTGCCACTTGATTCAATAGCAGAGCATGAGAAGACTAGTTAAAGTATGCATTTTCAGTCAGGAGACTGAGACTAAAGTATGTATTTTCAGGAGAACAGATAATACAAGGATTTGGTCCCAAGTGTCCCTATACCCACGTATACTGGAGACTCTTGGTGAATAAATGCATACTCCCCTTCGGTTGAGCTTTTATGCCTGCATGGATACTTAGCTAAGAATATCTCCACTGAAATTGCAAAAATATGGAAAATGATTTGGATAAAAACCGAAAAGGATAGGGCTAGAGAGATGGCTCAGCGGTTAAGAGCACTGACTGCTCTTGCAGAGGACCCAGGTTCAATTCCCAGCACCCACATGGTGGCTAAGAACTGACTTTAACTCCAGTTCCAGGGGAATCCAACGCCCTCTTCTGACCTCTGAGGCATTGCACAACATGGGTGCACAGACCTACATGCCAACAGTACACTCATACATATAAAAAATAATAAAAAAAATTTTAAACCTAAAAGGTGCCAGGCATGGTGGCACATCTTAAATCCTAGCACTCAGGAGGCAGAGGCAGGTGGATCTGTGTAAGACTAAGGCCAGCAAGGTCTACTTAACAAGTTCCAGGCCAGCAAAGGCTACAGGGAGACCTTGTCAATAAAAACCCAAAACACCACCAACACCACCACCAACAACAAAAAATCTGTGCATTCTTCTAGGTCCCTTAGAGCCACTAACTCACTTAAAGCTCAGAGTATCCTTATAAAAGCAGTAGGGATAGGACCCCCTTCCCAGATAAGAAGAATGAGGCTTTAGAAGGGCCATTAACCCACCAGTGACACAAGCAGAGGGCCAGGTCCACCCACCTCTCATGCTGCAATCTGAAGCCCACAGATGAAAAGAAAATGCCACTTACTGTTCTTTGAGCCACTCAATATGCCAGGGACCCTATGGCTTTAACTTCTTCAAGAGTTGCCCTTCCCATTCCTTAACTATTCTCTTTATTCAAGATATCACAACTTCACACCTAGACATTTGTCTGCCTTCTCCAATTCATCCTTCATATACTTTCTATCCATCTTCAAAAAATACAAGGAGGCTGGGGGCCAGGCATCATAGCACACGCCTATAATCCCAGGAGGCAGAGGCAGGAGGATCTCTGTGAGTTCAAGGCCAGCCTGGTCTACAGAGTGAGTTCTGGGACAACTGGGGCTACAGGGAGACCCTGTCTCAAAAATGCCGAAAAGAAAGAATACAAGGAGGCTTCCACCCTTCCTATTCTTAAATGTCCTTCAAGGACATCACCAGCTTATGGACAGCAGGTGTGATCTCCAGCAGGGTTTTTGACTGTCTTATTGTGACTTCCTTTCCTCCCCTTCCCTTCTCCCTCCCCACTGCATCCTATCACTCCATATATGGGCAGTGGTGCTGTGCTAGGGCTGCTTATGATTTCCCTAGCACAGTTGCATTTCTGGTATACAGCACTTTTCCCCAGAATTCTTTTCTCTACTCCCACCTCACAGTCCTCTAAGCCTATGAAAATCTGATCAAATCTTTCACTCCAATCATCCCTAGTCAGGATTATTTCATTAATTAAATGATCATATCTTTCAATGTGTCATCTCTCTTATTACCATGTCTGCATCACAAATACTTAAATATATCTGTATCATCCCCTCACATGCTCCCTAAGTGCAGGAACTTTCTATACTGGGGACCATTTGGCACATAGCAATGTCTGGTATATCATACATGTTGCAAGTAAATATCTACACAGTATGAATAACAAAATTGCTTGCCTTTTACATTATTGTTGTAATAGGTGCAGATTGCATTCTAAAATATTCCACAATAAAGTAGCTGTGAATTGTTTCATTAGTTATTTGTTTGTCTTAGGTAAGTTCTAAGCACACAAAGAATTGAACACAAATACCCATACTTAATATCACAACAAGTTCTGAACATGAGAGGTATTTTCTCAAGTCATTTAAATCAGTTTTTTCCCCTTTACAAGCAAGGCTTTCCCTACCTTCCCTATGCTATATAAATGCACACTACAACTGATGACTCTGATGTTATAATGGTGTGAAAGAGACATACTTTCAGTACAAGCCGTACTAAGAATTTTGAATGTTGGCCTTTTCCTAGGCCAGCATAGACAGTATTCTACTCTGTCTTGATGCTGGGCAGTGGCAGCAAGCCATAGCTGGTGCCAACCACATGGTCAGGAGAGTAACAAAGAGTCTCAATGGTGTACTGAACTGTGACAAATCAGGATGGCCAGTAGGTCTGGCATATTAATGTTATTTATTTTATTTAAGGTATTTTAACTGCATAATGAAGTTTCTTTCAGTCGATCGGGATATAATTCCATCCACAGTCAAGGCCATCTGCATTGCATTTCCCTTTAGAGACAATGGAGCTCCAGCCAAAACTTGTGAAAGGCAGCATACGTAGCACTCTCCACCAGTTGAAATTGCACCTCACAAAATGAAGTACAAAGGTTTCTGTCCCATAATTATTCACAAACCCACTAATCAGTAAGATTGATTTTTAATTAATGTGAAGAAACACACATAGATCAAAAGGTGAAAATAAAGCACCAGACATTAGCATGTTCTAAACAATACATGTGCTGTACTTCGTGATAAAAGCAAAGTTTAGAATGCTTAGTTTGAGGGAGGTTATGGTAGAATCTGAAATGTCTCTGGTGGGTTTATGTTTTTTCTAAATGCTCAGTCTTCAGTTCATGATGCTATGCTGTATGTTGAGGAGCCTTGAGGAAGTGGGGGCTACCTGGTGGAGATAGGTGACGAGGGCCAAGCCTCTGAAATGTACACCCTCCCCTGTTCCAGCCTGGTCTGCCTTGGCAGCCTTATACTCTCATCACCACAGACCAAAATGCTCTGCCTTGGCAAAACAACCCTCCCTCTATTAAACTGTTCTGTCAGATAGTCTGTCCCAATGATTCAAAAATAACTAATAGAGAGTGGTTATTTCAAACACCATATATCATTGATATTTTTCATAGAACAGTGTTTAAAGTTCACATCTCTAAGTGAGCTTCTTTTTCTTGCAAGAAAATTCTAAGGATTCCTTTTGAAGTTTCTTGAGCCATCCACAAAGTAGGTTTACTCTCACAGAAAACTTACAAGGTTGTTTGCTTTTGTAGAGTTTCAACAACAAATACAGCACAAGCTTTTCTTGTACACACATCATGAAATGAGTGTATATATCTGAGACTGGTATGTCTTTTCCTCCCTCTTCATCTCTCCTTCCTTCCTCTTCATAGTACTCCAGGATCACTACCATGTGAATGCTGTATGGACTTGAGTTCCAGCTGGCATAGAGAGTGTTGGTGTATTCTTAATATCTGCAGGGTCTCACAAAAAAAGTATGGGCCTTTATTTGAAATTTAAAGTTTAGAAAGGGGTGTTTAAAGTTGGAAACCATCTTTTTCCAGGCTAAAACAAAAGCAGTAGAAACATTAGACCTATATAATTTTGTGCTAGCAAAACTGTATCTATGTGTAAGCACTAGTACTATGCCCATAATATCGATTGCAGAATGGACTACAAGGCACTGTGGGAATGCTGTTATCATTTAGATGGATTTCTACCTCTGAGAAGCTTATGTATCGATGGGAGAGAAAGAGATGTATACTAAGTACCATGACAAACCTATGCACAATTCCACAAGAAAAGTATAGCTAAAGAGGTGGCAGAAGGCAGGGCAAAGCGGGAGAGACTGCCTGCAGGAGAGGCTACGTCGAGCAGGGAAAGAGCCCTAGCTACTGGGTGGGACAGACCCCACTAGGAATGTTAGATTTTCACTGAATGGATGACCCTACCCAAGACACAAGTGTATATCTTACACTTTCTGAGCATCAATTTTTCATCTCAGAACAGTAACGAGTCTATAAACTGTCTTAAGAATTAACCAACATAATAGTTCTCAATGAAAACATTATTATGACAATAAAATAATTGTTTTCAACTCAGGGTGCACACTAGAATCACAGAAATATTTTTTAAAACACCCATCCCCAGAATCATGAAGAGATTCTACAATAACTGACATCAGATGTCGCTGTAGAAATTTTCATTGCGCACAGGCACTAGAGGACTTTGTATACCTTGTAAAGCTTCCAAAGCTCCTTTGGTAGAGAATGAGGAGCAACCAAACTTAGAATTTCTCCCAATTTTGATCCATATCTCTAGTGTAGCCCCTGCTTCATAATTTCAATAATCTTTATTCTTTTTTTATTTTCTGAAGATGACCTGTCACTGTGTTTATCCCTGTTGGCCTCAAACCCTTGCATTCAGGTGACACTCCCACCTCACCTTACCTTGCCCAGCTACACTTTTATTCTTAATATTAGAATCATATCAGAGGCATATGTTGGATTTTTCTTGTGTCTCCCATAATAAGATATTATAATGATTTATCTGTTTTAAATTGGGTTTTTTTCTTAATGAGCTGAAGTTATAGGTTAAGATGAATAGCTATAATCATCTATTTATGAACAACACACTTCCTGGCTTTTTTCCTAGAGATTCTAAGTTTTGATTCTAGACATCTGAAGTAGGATGGCATCTATGGTCACTAAGGACCCCAGGAGATTCTTGTAATCAGGCAAGTTTGAAAATAGGAAGCTGAGTGATTGACTGAAGTACTGTGTCAATTATCTCTCTAGTCACTTTAATACTTAAGACCTTAATAAATCCAAATAAGAAATAATTCATTGAAAAACTGTTTTATTTCATCTTTCTTTTCTCCTAATTGGAGAAAACATAGTAATAAAATCTGTGAGTATAATACAAAGTAACAATAATATAATGTAAGAACATTGTATTAATAGCTTATTCTGTTGCTATGATAAAACACTATGACCAAGACAACTTACAGAAGGAAAAGTTAATTGACTTACTGTATCAGAGAAAAAAGAGTCCATAGTGGTGGGGAAGCGGAGGGGAAGGGAGCAGAATGCTGAGTGCTCACATCTTTAAGCAGGCACAGGAAGCAGAGAAAAACAAACTGGAAATGAGGAAGGCTGAAAACTCTCAAAGCCCACCCCCAGTGGCGTGCTTCCTCCAGCCAGGCCACTCCTCCTAAATCTCCCAAAACAGTGCCACCAAGTGGGGCTAGGAGGAAGTGTTCAAATTCTTAGAGCCTGTGGGGAACATTCCTCATTCACTACATTCTACTCCCTGGCCCCTAAAGGGTTTTCTAGGAGTATAAAACCCTTTAGGCTCTCTTTCACAAACTGGAAGCTTGCCTAGGTGGGATCTTGCCCTAAGGGTAAGAATTTTCAAGAATTTTCATTTATTTCAAGAACAAATCTGAAGGCCTCTCCTTAACTGCTCTAATCTCCTTAACAGTGGAAGAGGCCCTTCCAGACACACTTGGCTGCCACATTAAACTTTTTAGTCTTCTTCTTTGCCACAAATTATATATTTTGTATTTCTTTTTGCTCCATTTGCTCCTTTTCAGTGTAGATATGCATGTTATTCACCATTAATAACCATGCCACCTATTCAATGTTAGCTAATCTTGAAACTTTCTCTACAAGAAATTTTAATTTAGATTCGGGCAAGTACTTAGGTTGTGGAGAGATGGCAGCCAGATTCCTTGCAAAGATATCCCAGTTGCTGTTTAAGCACTTGTGTCCCTCTGGAACTACATTGGTCTCAGCACTACTGTCTTCCAGGCTCCTGCTACGATGGACGATTTAGCTCTGCTTTCAGCATTCAATTACTTTTCTAGTGCAAACTTCCAAAATCTTTCACATTCCTCCAAAAACCAATATGGTCAGTTTCTTCACAGCAACAGCTCACTCTCTTGTACCAACATATGCTTTAGTTTCTTATTGTGCTGTAATACAACACCATGACCAAGCGAACTTATAGCAGGAAGAGTTTATTTGAACTACAGTTTCAGAGAAATATGAGTTCATCCTGGTGGAGAGGAGTGGTGGCCGCAGCAGTCAGAGCAGAGAGCTGAGAACTCACGTCTTCACACTGGCACAGGAAGCAGAGAAAGACCGACTGGAAATGGAATCAGGCTGAGAGCTCTCAAAGCCCACCCCCATTGACATGCTTCCTCCAGCAAGGACAGACATCCTAAAGCCCCCAAAATAACACCACCAAGTAGAACAAAGTGCCCAAATACCTGGAGCCTATGGGAGGCATTCCTCATCAAACCACCACCATACTAAAGCAATAGCGTAAAGTCGCCATGGAACATATAGATTCTGTGACTCAGATAAATGGTTTAACTTATAGCAGTCATTTTCTAGTCATCAGCTTTGCTATACTAGAAGACTAGGAAGAGTAAAAGTATCCCATTTTCTCCTCCTCTCTCAACCCTCTCTCTATGTCCCTTTTTCTTCCTCAGCCATCTCTCTGTGGAAGACCAAAGACAGCAATTACCATGCTGAACACAAAGTCAGAAAGTGGCCATTGCCAGCCACATTCCCTCGTGGCTTCTGTTCTAGTTTCATTTCTGTTGCTCTGATAAAGTACTCTGACCAAAAGCAAATTAGGGAAGGAAAAGGTTTATTTCTTTTTTTTAATTTTTTTTTAATTTTATTTATTTCTGTATGTGTATGAATGTACTGTCTGCATGCAGGTCTGTGCACCCGTGTCGTGCAATGCCACAGAGGTCAGAAGAGGGCATCAGATTCCCCTGGAACTGGAGTTCTCCTGGAATTGGAGTTTCAGACGGTTCTCAGCCACCATGTGGGTGCTGGGGATTGAACCCAGGTCCTCTGTAAGAGCAATCGGCACTCTTAACCGCTAGGCCATCTCTCCAGCCCAGTTTATTTCTTATAATTCCAGATCACAGCCCATTATTGAGAGAAGTAGGGAGGAACTCAAGGTGGGCCTGCTTGCTAGTCCATACCGCTTATCAAGTAATTCACTTCACGGCCAATACTGCTTGCTACCTGGCTCTCAGACCAATGTATACTCAGCTAATTTTCAGGATTACTTACCTAAAATGACACTTCCCACTGTGAGCTGGGCCCTCCAACATTAATTAATGAATAAGACAATCCCCCACAGACATGCCAACAGACATGCCAACAGAACAGCTTTATCTAGGAAATTGCTCATTTGAGGATCTTCTCCAGGATGACTCAGGAATTTTCAAGTTGACAGTTAAAGCTAACCAGAACAGCTTCTGAAGTGTGCATTGGCATAGTTACACAGCTACTTTCAGCTTATAAGGAAGCCACGGGTTACTTAGACACCTCCTTTGCTTGGAAAAACAGAAACAGTCTTCTTATTTCAGCCATCATAGAGAAGTATTGAAGCAATGCAAGATATGTGAAACAGTTTTGGGTGTTTTTGTATTTTTAATTTTATGAGTATGAGTATATTCCCAGAATGTATGTAAGTGCACCCCAGTCAAGCGGTGCATCCAGAGATCAGAAGAGGCCATCGGATCCTGTGGAACTGGAGTTACTGATGGTTGTTAGCCTCTGTGTGGGTGCTGGGAATCGAACCCAGATTCTCTGCAAGAGCAGCCAGTGTTTATTAACCACTGAGCCATCTCTCCAGCCCAAGAAACAGTTTGGTTTTTGTTTGTTTGTTTGTTTGTCTTTTCAAGACAGGGTCTCCCTGTAGCACCAGCTGTCCTGGAACTCACTCTGTAGACCAGGCTGGCCTAGAACTCACAAAGATCGACCTGCTTCTGCCTCCTAAGTGGTAGGATTAAAGGCGTGTACCACCACGCCTGGCTTGAAACAGTTTTTTAATGTAGCATTTTGTAGAAAGACAAGATAATTATTTTTTATTTGTTCTGCGTATGAGTGTATTACCCACATATGTGTAAGTGCACCCATCTCATGCAATGCCCATGGAGGTCAGAAGAGGGCATCAGATCCTTTGGAACTAGAGTTATCAACACTTTTTAACCGCCATTTGGGTGCTGGGAATCAAACCCAGGTCCTCTGCAAGAGCAGCCAGTGCTTATAACTGCTGAGCCATCTCTCAGCCCAAAGAGTACATTCTTAACTGTAGTATCGACTTAATAAATTTTACTAATTTTCAGTATCTAAAACATTCAATATCTATTAATATATAAATTTAGAACATACCACTTAATCTACCACTCAATATTTAAGTTCTGATGCCTATTTAAAATGTGTGTGGCCACAAGCACACCCAGCCCTAGTTTCCATTCATCATAACCAAAGCTAAACACAGGAAAAAAAGTAAGCTCTTCCAAATCAGGATTGAGTGTTCTATAACATAAGTCCATTCAAGTATATTAGTAAATCTAAGAGAAGCTTTACAAACTAGCACTTTAAGCCTCAATGTTTTAACTCAAAGAAAACATTCTAGAATTGCAAGCTTAAAAATAGAAAGTACTAACTTTGACATTCTATACTGAGAGAAAATTGAAAAGTTTAAGAGTATTTTTATCCCTACAAGGTCCACTGTAAATGGAAACTTTTATTCTAATAGGTCTGGGTCTAGGAGAACTTCTAAATGGACTTCTAAACTATGACATATCTCCCAAAGGCTACAATGTAATAATCCTTTGTTGTCTTCACCCAGCTTCTGTTAACTGTTCCCACTGGAAAATCTTGATCACTACAGTGAGATGGTCCAGAGGTGAACCAAGTAGAATAAACATCCTAGCAATGAAGCTGGATATCTATACATGATGAGAACTTATTATTTTAGCAATTTTATTTATTTAGATGAAATTAGATCTCTCTTAGAGGTAAAAATTAATTAGAATAGATATAATAAGCAAATAGAGAAGAAAATGAATTAAATGATGGTCCTAAAGTATTAGGAACAATAGAGTTTATTCCTGGACCAGTCTGAGGTTTAAATTGAGACTCACGTATATTTCCGATCTAAAATTATGTTTTCAAACAAAACAATGATAAGATCACATTAATATATATATATTATATTATATATTATATATATAATATATAATATAATTATATATATATTAATATTATATATATATTATATATATATTATATAATATATGCTCACATCTTTAAGCAGGAACGAAGCAGAGAAGAGAAACAACAAAAACTGGAAAGAGGAAGGCTGAAAAACTCCAATAGCCACCCCCAGTGGCGTGGCTTGTTCCTTCCAGCCAGGCCAATCCTCATGATCTCCCAAACAGTGCCACCAAGTGGGGCTAGGAGGAAGTGTTCAAATACTTGAGCCTGTGGGGAACATTCCTCATTCACTACATTTAACTCCCTGGCCCCTAAAGGGTTTTCTAGGAGTATAAAACCCTTTAGGCTCTCTTTCACAAACTGGAAGCTTAGCTAGGTGGGATCTTGCCCTAAGGGTAAGAATTTTCAAGAATTTTCATTTATTTCAAGAACAAATCTGAAGGCCTCTCCTTAACTGCTCTAATCTCCTTAACAGTGGAAGAGGCCCTTCCAGACACACTTGGCTGCCACATTAAACTTTTTAGTCTTCTTCTTTGCCACAAATTATATATTTTGTATTTCTTTTTGCTCCATTTGCTCCTTTTCAGTGTAGATATGCATGTTATTCACCATTAATAACCATGCCACTATTCAATGTGTAGCTACATCTTGAAACTTTCCTACAAGAAATTTGAATTTGAGATTCGGGCAAGTGATACTTCGGTTTGCGATGAGATGGCAGCCAGATTCCTTGCAAAGCTATCCCAGTTTGCGTTTAAGCACTGTGTCCCTGGAAACTTACTCTGTCTCAGCAACTACTGGCTTCCAGGCTCTCTGCTACGATGGAAGATTTAGCTCTGCTTTCAGCATCAATTTACTTTTCTAGTGCAAACTTCAAAAGTCTGGCACATGTCCTTCAAAAAACCAATGAGGTCAGTTCTTCACACCAACAGCTTCACTCTCTATTGTACCAACATTATGCTTTAGGTCTTATTGTGCTGTAATAAATCACCATGACAAGCGAACTTATCGCAGGAAGGTTTATTTGACACTTACAGTTTCAGAGAAATATAGATGTTCATCCTGGTGGAGCAGAGAGTGGTGGCCGCAGCTCGAGCAGAGCAGAGAGCTGAGAACTCACGTCTTCACACTGGCACAGGAAACAGAGAAGAAAGACCGACTGAAATGGAATCAGGTGAGAGCTTCTCAAGCCCAACCCCCATTGACATGCTTCCTCCAGCAAGGACAGACATCCTAAGCCCCAAAATAATCACCACCAAGTAGAACAAAGTGCCCAAATACCCTGGAGCCTATGGAGCGCATTCTCATCCAAACCACCACATACTAAGCCACTAGCGTTAAGTCGCACATGGCACATATTACAAGCTTCTGTGACTCGCTTAAATGGTTTAACACGTTTAGATTAAGCAGTCATTTTTAGTCATCAGCTTTGCTTACTAGAAGACTAGGAAGAGTAAAAGTATCCCATTTTCTCCTCCTCTCTCAACCCTCTCTCTATGTCCCTTTTTCTTCCTCAGCCATCTCTCTGTGGAAGACCAAAGACAGCAATTACCATGCTGAACACAAAGTCAGAAAGTGGCCATTGCCAGCCACACTTCCCTCGTGGCTTCTGTTCTAGTTTCATTTCTGTTGCTTGGATAAAATAATTAATGTGAAGAAACACACATAGATCAAAAGGTGAAAATAAAGCACCAGACATTAGCATGTTCTAAACAATACATGTGCTGTACTTCGTGATAAAAGCAAAGTTTTTTCGATGCTTAGTGAGGGAGGTTTGGGTTGAAATGTTCTTGGTGTGTTTAGTTTTTTCTAATGCTCAAGTCTTTCGTTCATGAGCTATTCTGTATTTTAGGAGCCTTGAGGAAGTGGGGGCTACCTGGTGGAGATAGGTGACGAGGGCCAAGCCTCTGAAATGTACACCCTCCCCTGTTCCAGCCTGGTCTGCCTTGGCAGCCTTATACTCTCATCACCACAGACCAAAATGCTCTGCCTTGGCAAAACAACCCTCCCTCTATTAAACTGTTCTGTCAGATAGTCTGTCCCACTGATTAAAAAAATAATAGAGACGTGGCTATTCTCCAACACCATATATCATTGCTTTTTTCATAGAACAGTGTTTAAAGTTCACATCTCTAAGTGAGCTTCTTTTTCTTGCAAGAAAATTCTAAGGATTCCTTTTGAAGTTTCTTGAGCCATCCACAAAGGAGTAGGTTTACCTCACAGAAAACTTTACCAAGGTTGTTTGCTGGTCAGATGTTTCAACAAACACAATAACGTCACAAGCTTTTCTGGTACACAACCTAATTGAAATATTGTGTATGAGAGCTGCGACTGGAGGTCTTTCTTTACTCTGCCAACTCTTCCTTTCCTTCCTCTTCATAAAGTACTCCAGGATGATCACTCCATGTGAAATGCTGTATTGGAACTGAGTTCCAGCTGCATAGAGAGTTGTTGGGGTATTCTGAATATCTGCAGGGGTCTCACAAAAAAAATGTATGGGCCCTTTATTTGACATTTAAAGCTTAGAAAGGTGGTTAGTGTTTAAGTTGGAAAGGAAACCATCTTTTTTCCAGGCTAAAACAAAAGCAGTAGAAACATTAGACCTATATAATTTTGTGCTAGCAAAACTGTATCTATGTGTAAGCACTAGTACTATGCCCATAATATCGATTGCAGAATGGACTACAAGGCACTGTGGGAATGCTGTTATCATTTAGATGGATTTCTACCTCTGAGAAGCTTATGTATCGATGGGAGAGAAAGAGATGTATACTAAGTAGTACCATGACAAACCTAGCACACTTCCCACAAGAAAATATAGCTAAAGGGCTGGAAAGATGGCCCAAAGCGGGAGAGACTGTCCTGCAGGAGAGGCTACGTCGAGCAGGGAAAGAGCCCTAGCTACTGGGTGGGACAGACCCCACTAGGAATGTTAGATTTTCACTGAATGGATGACCCTACCCAAGACACAAGTGTATATCTTACACTTTCTGAGCATCAATTTTTCATCTCAGAACAGTAACGAGTCTATAAACTGTCTTAAGAATTAACCAAAATAATCGTTCTCAATGAAAACTTTATTATGACAAATTAAAATAATTGTTTTCACTAGGGTGCACAACTAGCAATCACAGAAATATTTTTAAAACACCCTCCCAGAATTCATAAGAGATTCTACAATTAACTGACATTTCAGATGTCGCTGTGTTTGTAGAAGAAATTTTCATTGCGCACAGGCACTAGAGGACTTTGTATACCTTGTAAAGCTTCCAAAGCTCCTTTGGTAGAGAATGAGGAGCAACCAAACTTAGAATTTCTCCCAATTTTGATCCATATCTCTTAGTGTCGCCCTGCTTCTAAATGTCACGTAATCTTTATCTTTTTTTATTTTCTGAAGTGCCTGTCACTGTGTTTATCCCTGCTGGCCTCAAACCCTTGCATTCAGGTGACACTCCCACCTCACCTTACCTTGCCCAGCTACACTTTTATTCTTAATATTAGAATCATATCAGAGGCATATGTTGGATTTTTCTTGTGTCTCCCATAATAAGATATTATAATGCTTTATCTGTTTTAAATTGGGTTTTTTTCTTAATGAGCTGAAGTTATAGGTTAAGATGAATAGCTATAATCATCTATTTATGAACAACACACTTCCTGGCTTTTTTCCTAGAGATTCTAAGTTTTGATTCTAGACATCTGAAGTAGGATGGCATCTATGGTCACTAAGGACCCCAGGAGATTCTTGTAATCAGGCAAGTTTGAAAATAGGAAGCTGAGTGGACTGGAGGAGGACGGGGGCAATTATCGCTCTAGAGTCACGGGAAGAAGTAAGACCTTAATAAATCCAATAGAAATAAGTCATTGAAAAATGTGTTTTTCATTCTTTCTTTTAGCCAATGGGAGGGGAGAAAACATAGTAATAAAATCTGTGAGTATAATACAAAGTAATTACGTAACCCCCAATAATATTAATGTAAGAACATTGTATTAATAGCTTATTCTGTTGCTATGATAAAACAAACATGACCAACGGAACTTATAAAAAGAAGAGATTATTTAAGTTTAAGATTGACAGCTCCAGGGAACTAGAGTCCATAGTGGTGGGGAAGCGGAGGGGAGGAGGAAGGGAGCAGACTGCTGAGTGCTCACACTTACGCAGTCACAGGAGCAGAGAGGAAAAACCACACTGAAATGAGGAAGGGCTTGGAAATAACTCCACAGCCCACCCCCAAGTTGGGCGTGCTTCCCTCCAGCCCGGCCCCTCCTCCTAAAATCTCCCAAAACATCACCACCAACTTGTGGGCCTAGGAGTTACAGGTATCAAAATTTCTTAGAGCCTGTGGGGGGGAACATTTCCTCAGTACCACGTTCTACTCCCTGGCCCCTAAAGGGTTTTCTAGGAGTATAAAACCCTTGGCTCTCTTCTCACTAAACTGGAAGCTTGCTCTAGGTGGGATCTTGCCCTAAGGGTAAGAATTTTCAAGAATTTTCATTTATTTCAAGAACAAATCTGAAGGCCTCTCCTTAACTGCTCTAATCTCCTTAACAGTGGAAGAGGCCCTTCCAGACACACTTGGCTGCCACATTAAACTTTTTAGTCTTCTTCTCTGTGCCACCAAGTATATATTTTTGTCATTTCTTTTTGCTCATTTGCTCCTTTTCAGTGTAGATATGCATGTTATTCACCATTAATAACCATGCCACCTATTCAATGTTAGCTAATCTTGAAACTTTCGCTACAAGAAATTTTAATTTAGATTCGGGCAAGTACTTAGGTTGTGGAGAGATGGCAGCCAGATTCCTTGCAAAGATATCCCAGTTGCTGTTTAAGACTGTCATTTCCTCTGGAACTTACATTGTGTTTCAGCACTACTGTCTTCCAGGCTCCTGCTACGATGGACGATTTAGCTCTGCTTTCAGCATTCAATTACTTTTCTAGTGCAAACTTCAAAATGTCTTTCACATTCCTTCAAAAAAACCAATATGGTCAGTTTCTTCACACCAAAGCTTCATCTTTCTTTACCAACCATATGCTTTATTTCTTATTGTGCTTGTAATACAACACCCATGAACCAGCCGAACTTATAGCAGGAAGAGTTTATTTGAACTACAGATTTCAAGGAAAGAAATTGAGTTCATCCTGGTGGAGAGGAGTGGTGGCCGCAGGCAGTCAAGCAGAGAGCTGAGAACTCACGTCTTCACACTGGCACAGGAAGCAGAGAGAAAGACCGCTGGAAATGGAATCAGGCTGAGAGCTCTCTAAAGCCCACCCCCATTGGACAGGCTTTCCTCCAGCAAGGACAGACATCCTAAGCCCCAAAATAACACCACCAAGTAGGAACAAAGTGCCCAAATACCTGGAGCTCTTATGGAGAGGCATTCCTCATCAAAACCACCACCATACTAAAGCAATAGCGTAAAGTCGCCACTGGACATATAGTTCTGTGACTCATGATAAATGGTACCGTTTAACTTATAGCAGTCATTTTCTAGTCATCAGCTTTGCTATACTAGAAGACTAGGAAGAGTAAAAGTATCCCATTTTCTCCTCCTCTCTCAACCCTCTCTCTATGTCCCTTTTTCTTCCTCAGCCATCTCTCTGTGGAAGACCAAAGACAGCAATTACCATGCTGAACACAAAGTCAGAAAGTGGCCATGCCAGGCCACATTCCCTCGTCTGGCTTCTGATGTTTCTAGTTTCATTTATGTTGCTCTGATAAGTACTCGACCAAAAACAATTTGGGACAGGAGAAAAGGTTTATTTCTTTTTTAATTTTTTTTTAATTTTATTTATTCTCTGTATGTGTATGGAATGTACTGTCTGCATGCAGGTCTGCTCGCACCCGTGCGTGTGATACGCCACACAGTAGTCAGAGAGGGGCTCAGATTCCCCTGGAACTGGAGTTCTCCTGGATATTGGAGTTTCAGACGGTTCTCATCACATGGGGTGCTGGGGATTGAACCCCGGGTTCTGTAAGAGCAATCTGCACTCTAACCGCTTAGCCATCTCTCCAGGCCCAGTTATTTCTTATAATTCCAGATCACAGCCCATTATTGAAGAAAGTTAGGGCAGGAACTCAAGGTGGGCCTGCTTGCTATGTCCATACCGCGTTATCAACTATATTCAGTTCACGGCCAATTACTGCTTGTACCTGGCTCTCAGACAAGTATACTCAAGTATTTTCAGGATCTACTCTACCTAAAATGACACTTCCCCTTGTGAGCTGGCCCTCCAACACCAGTATTAAATGAATAAGACAATCTCCACAGCAATGCAAACAGACATGCCAACAGAATCAGCTTTATCTAGGAACATTCTTCATTTGAGGATCTTCTCCAGGATGACCTCAGGAATTTTCAAGTTGACAGTTAAAGCTAACCTATAAACAGCACTTCCTGAAGTGTGCACTTGGCATAGTTACACAGCTACTTTCAGCTTATAAGGAAGCCACGGGTTACTTAGACACCTCCTTTGCTTGGAAAAACAGAAACAGTCTTCTTATTTCAGCCATCATAGAGAAGTATTGAAGCAATGCAAGATATGTGAAACCAGTTTGGTTGTGTTTTTGTATTTTTTATTTTATGAGTATAGATTATCACATTCCGATTTTATGTGTAAAAGTGCCCTCATCTAGTCAACCCGATGCCAATGCCAGAGTCAGCAGGGCATCGGATCCTGTGGAACTGGAGTTACTGGTGGTTGTTAGCCTCTGTGTGGGCGTGCTGGGCAATTCGAAACCCAGATTCTCTGCAAGAGCCAGCCAGTGTTTATTAAACCACTGAGCCATCTTCCAGCCAAAGGAAACTTTGTGTTTTGTTTGTTTCGTTTTGTTGTCTTTTCAAGGACCAGGTGTTCTCCTTGTAGCACCAGCTGTCCTGAACTCACTCTGTAGACCCAGTGGGCCTGAACTCACAAGATCCGACCTGCTTCTGCCCCTAACGTGGTTTTAGGCATTAAAGGCTGTACCAACCAGCCCTGGCTATGAAAAAGTTTTTTATGTAGCATTTTGTCAGAAAGACAAAGATAATTATTTTTTATTTGTTCTGCGTATGCAGTGTATTACCCACATATGTGTAAGTGCACATCTCATGCAATGCCCATGGAAGGTCAGAAGAGGGCATCAGAGTCCTTTGGAACTAGAGTTATCAACACTTTTTAACCGCCATTTGGGTGTATGGAATTCAAACCCAGTCTCTGCAAGAGCAGCAGTGCCAAACGCTGAGCCATCTTCTCAGCCAACCCAAAAAGAGACATTCTTGAAACTGTAGTACGACTAATAAATTTTACTATTTTCAGTATCTAAAACATTCAATATCTATTAATATATAAATTTAGAACATACCACTTAATCTACCACTCAATATTTAAGTTCTGATGCCTATTTAAAATGTGTGTGGCCACAAGCACACCCAGCCCTAGTTTCCATTCATCATAACCAAAGCTAAACACAGGAAAAAAAAGTAGCTCTTCCAACATCAGGATTGAGTGTTCTTAACATAAGTCCATTCACGTATATGAGTAAATCGAAGAGAAGCTTTGACAAACAGCACTTTAAGCCTCAATGTTTAACCAAAGAAAAACATAGCTAGATGGGCCAAGCTTGGAAAAAGAGAAAGTGACTGAACTTGACTGGCTAGGACGAGTAGTAAAATTGGAAAAGTTAAGAGGAGTTGGCCCGATTAATGGCCCACTAACAACGGGTCGCGAAGGCGGTAAGGAGGAAACTTAGGCTGAATAGGTGGGAGCGAGAACTCAACGAGGCTAACATGCATCTCCCCAAAGGCTACAATGTAAAACTCCTTTGGTGTCTGCACCCAGCTTCTGTTGAACTGTCCCACTGGAAAATCTTGGACACTACAGTGAGATGGTCCAGAGGTGAACCCAAGTCGAATAAACCTCCTAGCGCAATGAACTGGATATCTATGACTGATGATACACTTATTATCTTTAAGAATTTTATTGTATTCACTGAACTTAGATCTCTCTTAGAGGTTAAAAATTAATAGAATAGATAAATAGCAAATAGAGAAGAAAAAATGTTTAATTAAATGATGGTCCTAAAGTTATTAGGACACAATAGAATTAGTTCCTTGGACCAGTCTGCGGTTTTTAAAACTTGGACTCCACGTAGAGCCGAATGCAACATTGGAGTGCAAACAAAACAAGGCGGGAAGAGCACAGGAAGAGAGATAGAGTAGAGGAGCTAGTAGGCGAGATAAGATAGCAAGAGAAGTAGATACGAGATGAAGAGGGCGGAGCTAGATTCGAGTGATCTTGGATAGGAATATAGATAAATATATAAGATCGATATTGAATCTATTAATATATATTATTAATAATTTATATTCATATTTATATATATATCTATATTCTATTATATATATACACTGGGCTAGAGATACTAGCCTCTGTGGTGTGGGAAGCGCGTTGATATGCAACGCATGAAGGGACCTGTTGTTAGGACCAAGTCAGGCCTGGCTGGGCCTGAAACCCCAGCAGTACAGAGGGGTATAACAGGAGAGCCAGCCTGGCCAAAAAACAATATGCTCCAGGTTCAGGGAGAGATCCTGACTCAAGGGAAAAAGGGGGAGAGTAGTTAAAGAAGACAGCTGAAATCCTCCTCTGGATTCAAGTCACATGTGGGCATTTTCACACACACACACACACACACACACACACACACATAGTTGCTTCACATGCAAAAAAAAAAAAAAAAAAAAAAAAAAAAACAAAAAACGCTCCACTAATCTTGGGGTACCAGTTCTTTTTTGTTTTCATAACTCTGACTTAATAAAATTTTCCACTCATTCTTTCAGTTTTTGTTTATTAATTATAAACACCAGGAAATACACTGTGAAACATTAGAAATACAGATGCTCCTTGACCTATGATGGGGTTACATCCCACTGACATCATGAAAGTTGAAAATGCATTTTGATAGACTTAATCTACCCAACCCCGTAGCTTATCAACATAATGTTTGTTGTTTACCCTGGTAATCATGTAACTGACTAGAAACTGTGGGTTTTGCATCATGAAAGAGTGTCATACTGCAAATCACTAGTGGAGGGGGTCAAATTGCAGAGCAGAATCCAAAGTATGGTCAGAGATCATCTAGCACATAAGCTTAAGTCTAGTTGATAAGAGAAAATATACAAATAAGTAAACCAAATACAAAAAATATTAATCTTTTCATAATGACATAAATAGGTCGGATGATTCGGAAACTCAAATAATAATGACAGTGGTGACAAGAGAAGCTACTTACAAGTTTTTGCACGGAGGCCTCTAGAGTGCGTCCCCGTACCTCGACCTGAAAGCGCATAACGGGGAGACCACCAGGGAGCCAGTGGGACGCCATGTAAGGCACAAATAAGTTATCCATTGTAAACGCTACAAACTTTTGACGAGGCCCCCTGGAGAGATGGCCTAGCGGTTTTTTAAGAGCGCCGACCGTCTTACAGAGGACACAGTGTCGATCCCCAGCACCCACATGGCGCCGAGAACCGTCTTCTGATCCTGAAACTCCAATTCCAGGGAGACTCCAGTTCCAGAGGGAATCCGGAGCCCCCTCTTCGGGATCCCGCCGTGGCACGGAAGGACATGGGGCCCAAAACGACTAGGCAGGACAGGTAATGGCGTGTACCATAAGGAAGGAATTGATGAAGGTATATTTAATTAATTAATTAATTAATTAATTAATTAATTAATTAATTAAAGATTTCCCTCCTGGAGAAACATTTAAAAAGTTGCCAAGCAAAAGTAAAAATGTTTAGTATAAAGCACAATATGTTTCTGGATTTGGGTTTTAAATGCGGTCTTTATTTCTAACAGATTACCCCAGGAAGCAAGGCAGCAGCTGCCAACCTGTGTCCTGGAGACGTCATCCTGGCTATTGATGGCTTCGGAACGGAGTCTATGACTCATGCTGATGCACAGGACAGGATTAAGGCAGCGGCGCACCAGCTCTGCCTGAAGATTGACAGGTGCGTCTCAGCTAATGGTGCTAAAATCTGATCTGTTCTGCAGGAGAACTTAAACCAGAGCTATAAATGGTCTGATCCCTCTAATGAGAAGTGTCACCGGACCTAGAATTATGGCTGGGCTTTTTGTGTGTCAGCCACTTTATTCTGATCTTCACTGAAGTCAGTCAGTCCTGGCATTTGTGGATGAACCAGTTTCAAAAATAATTCTCTGAAATATAAAAATAATAAAAAGGTGCAGATGAATGTTTTCTTTTTGTGCTGTCCCAGTGAACTGACTATGAAAATAGTCATACCCAGGGAGACACTGGGCTGGAAAATGGATTGGAGTCATGCCCCTGAAAGACTCTCTTGATTTGTCAAAATGTGACCATGTTAAATTTGATTGCCAATATCCTTTAAAGTGTTGGCTGTCTTGTACAGAATTCTTTCCAAGACCACTACAAAGTATGAAGATTGCCTGTGCACATGAATGTGTTAAATACCAAAATATTTCTAGTCTGCCTCCTAAAGTAGAAACTGGGACCCAATTTCTTGTCATTAGAGAGAGCCTTGATGTGAAACTGAAGATCATGACATGACGATTGGTTTTATTGGTCCATTCAGCAGTTTCATGAAGTAAAATAGATTCTTTTCCTGTCTGTGGATAGCCTGTGTTTCAAGCAGTGTACACTCTCTAGGAGCCACAGAGGCCCAGACATGAGAAGAGCTGGACAAAGCAAGGTTCCTTTTAGTTTATGTGTGTGAACGTATTGCTAGCATGTGTGTAAGTACACCCATGTTGTGCAGGGCTGCAGAGGTCAGAAGAGGGTGTCAGATTCCCTGGGAACTGGAGTTCAGGACAGTTCTTAACCTCTGTGTGGGTGCTGGTAATTGAACCCAGGTCCTCTGCAAGAACAGTGCTATTAATCACTGACCCATCTCTCCAGCCCCTCAAAGTGCAGTTCTAGTTGCACAGCCATCAAGCCAATCTCTAGCTGACTCCTGTGGTGGCCCTTGTGGGAGGGGAGGGAGGAAGGGGAGACCTATGGAACTTGCCTCCTGGAAGCTCCAGACTTGCTTTCTCTAGAAACCACACAATGGGCTCCCAATAGTCTTAAGCTTTTCTAGATTCTTCAAATGGATATAAAAGCTTAGGGCTGAATAGATGGGAAATTGCAGAATAGGTTCAAATATTCATTTTGCTTCAATTAGTGAGGGTTACTAGTATTTTCACAAGCATAGTGGGAAAAGTATATTAAAACTGGAAGTGCCATTGAGATTTGGGGTTTGCAAACTCTGCTTTATTTGCAGGGCAGAAGCACGATTATGGTCTCCACAGGTATCTGAGGATGGGAAAGCACATCCTTTCAAAATCAACTTAGAAGCAGAACCACAGGTAAGAATTGAGAGGAAACGTATTTCCTTTGGGGACGACAATGGCAGGGGGGCTTCCTAGAAGAAGAAGTGGGAAATATAAAAACTGAAACAAGTCACCTGATGAAGCGGTGGCCAGCCACGACTCTCTGATATTAATTTATGTAATTCATGTTTTCTTTCATTAAGAAAAAAAGCAGGGTTGGCTATGCAAATATCTTGTTAAAAGACAAGTATATTCTCTATCTGTAATCTCAGCACATGGGGGAGGCAGAGGCAGGAGGGTTGCTGCAAATTTGAGGTCAATCTGGAATAGATAGAAAATTCTAGACAAGCATGGGCTACATAGTGAAGCCATAAGGGGGAGGGGCTGTTTGCATTGGAAATAATTTGGCTAAATCTGCATAGAACCTACTTATTTTTTTCATTTCTAATGATAGACTTCTGCCAAATAACTGTGAGGTAATCTAAAAGGCTGAAATTGTTAAAATAAAGCAAAACAGGCTGTACCATTTGAAACAGGTGTTTCTAATCTAATACTCATTATGAGCTTCAATCCTTCAAGGTTTTTATATAGATTTTATTTTACATCCTTCTTTAATTCTCAATTCTGACATTCTATAATTAAATTTACCTTGCAAAAAATTGAATTATCTTATGGGGATATTCTGGCCATGTAGCTGAATTAGAAAAGATAAAGGATTTTTCCCTTGAGGCAACCCTGTCTCATGAGCTACATGAATCTAATAATCTAATGATTATCTGGCTATGTGTACTTTCAGAGAGTTCCTCCCCCCAAAAAACTGAAATTTAATCAAACCTCAATTATGAAACACTGAAAAATCTAATTTAAAGTAGGGTTTTAGAACCTCTCCTTAGAAGCTGCCAAGGTTTAGAGATAAAAACAATCCATGTTTAATATCCTTTTGGAAACAAGCTTTCCTACTAAACTGACTGATATTCCTTTCCTGTAGTTTTTCTAATGAAGATTACCTGAGGACAGGTTTATAATTCACACCTCAGTACTGTTCCCTTTTGGGGGATCATGAAACATAAGAGCCCTTGAGAACAAATAGCTCAAGGACTGTTCAAAGATTTAAATAAAATTATACAAGCAAAAAAATTATACAAAGATCTACAGCTAGTCAAATAAGTCGTAATTCTCATGATTAGTGACGTTGCCCCTTCAACTCCTCTGCTGTAATTCAAAAGCCTTCCAGCTTATCTTAAACTATTTTCCTCTTATGGTATAGGGCTTTTTGTTCTGTCACCGAAGCATTAGATAAAAGATTCCCAAAGTGAGCACATACAGTTTGTTTTTAGACGATATAAGTGAGACATATATGTATGCATATGTTGAAGCAATACAAGTTGGAGGGAACAACAACAAAAGAACTAGGAGACACACACACACACACACACACACACACACACACACACAAAATGACTGAAACAGTGAAGTTCTCCCCAAAACAATAATCCTTTGAAAAAAAAACTCTGGAAAGAGTCAAAAACAGATGCAAGATATATATGGCAGAATGCATAAACTTGGGTGGGGCGAGGGGCATGGAAAGAGAAATTAGTCTTAATTGGATTGAGAAATGATATATGAAAAAGTATAATAAAAATAAAAAATTTTTAAAGAAGTGAATAAAATAGAAGCATCGTTCTAAAAGCCTAAAAATAAGATTTCCTTCTTCATTGATGTTCTATTTTCTCATTACTATTACTATTATTATTAGAAATTATGTGCAATAAAGCTTTATATTTAGTTAAAGTATGACCCCCTCCCTAACCCCACACAAAGAAATATGATATGTAGTGTTTAGAGGGAGTGAGTTTACAAGATTCTTGCCCTCGCTTTTGAGTAAAAGAGAGGTCCCTTCTGAGCCTAAAAACCAGAAGGAACAGAGACACAGACAGACAGACAAACAGACAGAGAGAGAGCACATAAAGGAAGTGAGGGAGATACAGAATATTCATGAAGACAGGAGCCAAGTGATTATTCTCCTCAGGGAGAGTCCCCAGGCACAGCCCATAGCAGGCAACCAAAACATTGCTATGAACGAGTGCAAATCGAGGGCCCGAGGACAAGTTGTGCATTTCCTACCAATGGCCAGGCCCAGTCCTGGGAACCTGTTCTCAGAACACCCACCACCTTCAAGTGTTATATTTGAGTGTGATCTTGGAAGGGGAGTGGGATGTTTGCTACCATCTCTTCAGATAAGACTTTCATTCTTCAGAGTGAATGAGCAACCAGTGAGACGGATGAGAGAGGTAACACAGATTGAGTCTCCCTCATCTGAAATGTTTAGGACCACAAGCTTTACAGTTCAGATTCTTTTAGTTTGGAAACATTTGCATATACATAGTGAGATGCTTTACTAAAGAGACCTCAGTCTAAATACAAAATTGTCTTTTGTACTTATTGTATACCTAGCCTGAGGGTAATTCTGAACAATATTTTTTAGGGTCTTTTTGAGACAGGGTCTCCCTGCAGCCCCAGCTGTCCTAGAACTCACTATGTAGACCAGGCTGGCCTTGAACTCACAAAGATCCACCTGCCTCTGCCTCCTGAGTGCTGGGATTACAGGCGTGCACCACTACGCCCGGCTTCTGAACAATATTTTTTATTTATTATTTTATGTGTATGAGTGTATTGTCTGCATGTAGGTTGGTGCACCTGTGTTGTGCAATGCCACAGAGATCAAAAGAGGGCGTTGGATTCCCCTGGAACTGGAGTTAAAGATGGTTCTTAGCCACCATGTGGGTGCTGGGAATCGAACCTGGGTCCTCTGCAAGAGCAGTCGGTGCTCTTAACCGCTGAGCCATCTCTTTTTCCTGGAACTCGTTGCATGAAGCCAGGCATGAGACTTTATACTTGTATAAAGTATCATATCATGGCTCAAAAATTCTCATTTTCTGGAGCACTTTTGATTTCTGATTTTTTTTAATTAGGGATGTTCAGAGTGTAAACTTAGTGAAAGGGATTTGAAGGCTACCCGTAGGTCACCACAGTATACTAGGTAGGTTG
Source organism: Rhizomys pruinosus (assembly GCA_009823505.1). Lineage (NCBI taxonomy): Eukaryota > Metazoa > Chordata > Mammalia > Rodentia > Spalacidae > Rhizomys > Rhizomys pruinosus. The sequence goes on along the minus strand of VZQC01008050.1, from coordinate 714,031 downwards.
GTGGACAACAACCTCTAATCGGCATTTGCTTTGATATAAGACAAAATCAAGAAAAGAAAAACTAAAGTTCTAGATACTTCTGCGTGGCCCTTTTCAATAAGCACAGGCCTTACTTCCTACCCACACTGATTCACCACTTAGGGGCAACACAGGGCAGGGAAGGGGACTGTGGGCACTTTTTTAAAAGTAACTCTAGGGGCTGGAGAGATGGCTCACCAGTTAAGAGCACCGACTGCTCTTGCAGAGGACCCAGGTTCGATTCCCAGCACCCACATGGTGGCTAAGAACAGTCTTTAACTCCAGTTCCAGGGGAATCTGATGCCCCCTTCTGACCTCTGCGGCATTGCATGACACAGGTGCACCAACCTACATGCAGATAGTACATTCATACACATAAAAAGTAATAAATAAAAAATAAATAAATAAATAAAAAGTAACTCTAAAACCCGTATGTTCTGTTGACTGTCCAGACTCTTGGCATCTCCAGAACCAGATGGATGGATTTCCACCATTTCTTTGTCCATACACAGCACATCCAAAATTGTACCTTACCCATTTGTAAACTGCTTCTCCATTCCAAATTTCTCCTTGTTTTTTAAACTAACTCACCAATATGAAGTGTAAGTTCCAGGATAACTAGACATATTTTATCAAAGGACCAAGCCCAGTGATCTCGAGTCACACTCAGTTGCTTCTCCTACCCTGGCAAGGATTTATTATGCCAAGAGATGCTTGAAAGATACCTGCTTTGCTACCATCTCTTCAGAAATAGTGGTCAGTCATAATTCCTGAGCTGGACATGAAGAAGGGATGTCTTTTACAAATCCATAAGCATCAATTTATGACTACGACTATTGTAAGAACTGGCCTTTAAGGCGTAAATCTAATTTTAAATATTCTGGCCTCAATTATTTTATTAGTCCAGATATCTTGGATGTAAGGGTTAGAAAATATGAGTATGAAGCTACAAATAGGGAAAAGGAAATTAAATTCTTTTTAAAGTAAATGAAAAAGGTGATGATTAGGTTAAGAACAATGGCAGCCATTTAATTAGAGCCTTTCAAAATTCCATTAGTTTTAGTCATGCCTAATTCTGACTGGCGTCCTCTCTAAGAGGCCAGTGTTTGACAAGCTCAGAGATAAGATGATTTCAGTTCTCCTAATGGATGAAAGGGTTTCTCTTATGATACTCTTAGGCCAGATTACTGCATGAGTAGTTCAGTGAACACAGGCAGTGCACAAACCAACTGAATTCACTGTTGTCCTGCCATTCGAGAATCCTAGTTAGAACACAGAGACTTTCTTTTAACAAAATAGACATTTCTGACCTTGTATTGTATACCATTTGGGGGAAAAAACTAATTACTTAAAGTAACACAATGCTGTACAAAAAGATTTACTCACCCCACCCCCATGAGAGCGGAACAGATAGAACAGTCTTCTGAAAACTGGACGGCCAGCTGCAGAAACAGACGTCATCAATGTGTTTTAAAATACCACTGGAGGAAATCTGTAAAACACCAATGAACAATAGAATATTTGAGTTCTCGTTTCTCAACTCAAGCCAGATTATTATAAGTATTGCAATTTTTAGTATGGGATAAAATATTCCTTTTCCTTTTAAAAATACTATCTACTGACTGAAAGTGAGAGGCTAGTATCCCATTATCTAATCCCAAATAATACATGTTTATATACATCAGTATTTCTGAGGGTTTTTTTATATGCATAGGTTTAGATTTAGGAGACTTTCCTTACACAGTTAAAATACTAATATAAAATTTTAATTTTATAAATCTTTAAAAATCTTAATGCTTAAAATCTTTCCATGCTATCAGTAAATTAAGTAAGTTAAGTAAATTAAGTAAGTTAAGTTTTGTTTTATATATTTAGATTTGAGTCTCGGGTTTCAGAAAGACCTTAAAAGTTGTTCAAATCAATTCCTAGCAACTGAATAAATCCATTCCCCCACAATCCTGACAGTCGGTGATGTGAGCAGGCGCCTCCATTTTTCTAAACAAGGACTGCTAGTCCTTCAAAGCTTCTCTTCCAATTAAATCATCACTTTCATCCCTGCTTAATGTCAGCTGAAGATACATTCTGCCCATCATGGGAGGAAAAATGCTTCAGAAACAAAAACGGTTCTTCTCTAAGCAAGAAATTAAGTCATTTCTATATAAAGGACTATGTCCTTGCCATAGATTTTATATTAAAGATGTACCTACATGTGCCAGTCACAATGTATTTTCATACAATTAACTTTAATCTACAATGTTTTGAAAACTTGAAAGCAGCCTATACAAAGCAAACTTTCATAATCACCCAAACTCTTCTCTAATGTGATATGGGAATGTCTGAAGCCAGTCACTGGAGGCAAGCAATGATTTGTAGACTTTGTTTTCCATTTTGAGGGTGAGAATGAGAGAACAGCTATTCCTAAGTTTCAAACATGATGTGACAGATTTATTGTTTACTGTGACTTGATCATATATTTGCTCACATCACATCATACATACATTCTCATTTTCCCACCACTTTCATATGAAAGATTTCTAAAACAGTAGAGGAAAGAAAACGGAAGTATATGAATCAGACACTCTGCTCAGGTGGAGGTGGTAATGGGCTGAGCATTGTCTGTGAACAAAGTCATCAAGTAGCAAATTGAAGATAAATGGTCTTTGAGTGCTGTCCGTGCTAAGGCCATTTCAAGGACTTAGGAGGCTACTGTCAAGAGCTCCCTTTTACAGTATCAGTGATGACCCATCCATCAGATGCAAAGCTTTCACCCTGGCTGTTCTAACATTTCACACCTTCAAACTATCATTTCTTAATACAATCTTGTAACATTTAAAAATTATATTTTAAATTGGTAATTAATTTGAATGATTCCTTTTTGATAGGATAAGAATTATTTGATGGTTTTATCTGGGTAAAATAAACACAAGAGCTGGACTGCTATATAAAATTTTATTGACATTTTGTGTTACACATGCCTTACTAAGAAATGTAAAAACAGAATTAACACAGAATAGCGACCATCTAATTGGTTTGTCTTTTGATTCTGTTTGACTATCAACAATGATGCAAGACCTGGAAGGAACGCTGGTTCTCCGTGCCATCATTAAATTTCTTATTTAACTTTGATATTTACACTTCACTGTGCTCCTGGGAATGAATGGCTATAGAAGCCAGTAAGCTAATGCTTTGCAAAGCCTAAACAAAAATGTCTTAACCCTTTATTAGACTTCATTTTATGATCTGAGTAGAAAATGGGGGGGGGGTTTCTTGTAGCCATATACATATATATATATGGTTATATAATTATAGATTTATATCCATATATAATTATATAACCATTGTATAATGGTTATATAATTATATATGGATATAACTGGTTATATAATTATATAGTTATATCCATATATAATTATATAACCATATATAATGATTATATAATTATATAGTTATATCCATATATATGGATATACAACCAAAACTAAAAATCAAAAAGAAAAAACTTGGAGCTAGCTAATGCATATGATATGGTTTAGAAGTGCTATTGGAGGGAGTAAGTGGTTAAGAGCACCTGCTGTTCTGCCAGTTGACTTGAGTTCTTAGGACATATGGTGGGTGACTCACAAGAAACTATAACTCCAGTTCCAGGAGATCTGACACCTTTTTCTGGCCTCTGTGGGTACCTGCAGGCACACAATTATTTTTTAAAACTTAAGAGAAGTCCTACTGAATGTTATTAGTGAACAAATATTTTCAGAGAAAATGCTTCATTTATAGGACCATTGTCATCCATGTTTATTCATCATTTGAAGGCTAAGAAACACAGTATGAGGGTAGAGACTTTTTCTCATCAATCCCTCATAGTTGCTAACTAATCACTGTAAATTTAGTTCTATTTACCTAGACTTTTAAGACATTTTGTTCTTTGTTCTGAAAAAAATCAGCTAGGTTCCACAAAGCTTGAATGGTTTGGTCTTCTTTGATTTGCTTTATAATTAGCCCCAAAGATTTATAATCCACTAAAGCTAAATTAGGCAATTAGCCTCTGTCTTCTTTCATATCAAAGAGAGTTACAAAGACTCAAATCATGACCACTGTCATTACTTACAATTATTTCCAGTCCCCTTTTTTCAAGCCGTGAAAATGGTTAGTCACAATGGTAATCATGAACAGCCAGTCCCAATTAAGTATGAAATCAGCTAACACAATCATATTGTAGCGCTGTGAAAATGTATGACCACACGCTTTTTTCACATGTGGCAGGATTCAGAGCTGGGGCATTTCTAAAGTACATTTGGTAGTTCAGTCATCCTGCTTCCCAATGGGAGCAACAAAAATGTCATCCAGCCAACTCCTCAGCAGCCAGCCATTCTTATAGAGGAAAAATTAAATGAACAAGGTATTAGTCAGTCTAATCACACTATAGGGGGATAAGCTAAATTGTATTCAACTCAAACTGTTTGAGGTTCAGGAGACTGGTAACATGTGTGTCCCAGAATAAGAAGACAAACCCTATCCTTCAAATCATCACAGATTCTCTGATGTGACATTGGGAACAGATGGAGAAATGACTCCATAAGCTAATGGAATAAGCTGTGCCCCATTTACCCTGTCATACTAGCTGTCTTTAATGTGGACAGTAGGTCTATATGGGGAAAGACAAGAGTTTGTGCGAGGACCACCTGCTCAGGAGAATGAAAAGACAGTATTATTGCAACTTAGGTCTCTGCAGGAAGTTGTTCACATTCTCAGGCACAAGAAAGTGTGAGAAGAATTCCAGTTCTATGTTTAATGGAAAGATGGTATCTTTCTTTTAGTGTTTCCTCATCATCATCATCAACCACACTTACCCTCTCCTCTTTCTCCTCTTCCTCTTCCCCTTCTCCTCCTCTTCCTCTTCCTCTTCCCCTTCTTCTCCTCTTCCTCTTCCCCTCCTCCTTCCTTATCATCTTCCTCCTCTTGTCCTGTTCATTAACCACTTCTTTCCTTTCTTCTCTCACATCCTCCTCCTCCTCTTCTTCCTTATCCTCTCCTTTGTTTCCTTCTTCTACTTCCTCCTTGTCCTCCTTTCCTCTTCTTTCTTCTAATTCTCTCCTCACTACCTCCTTCTCCACAGCTTCTCTAATAGAACTGCATAGTCCTCCAGTGTACTCTTCTGTAATGACCTGAAGAAAATGATGCACACACAAATACCACAGGCATGTTCACTTTTTAATGAAACTGCTTTGGATAGTACTTCAAATCTGTATGCAACACTGATGGTACTGTCACAAAAGTAAATGAGGCTGGAGTGGACATGAGTACAAATCATGTTATAAAGATGAACTTTGCTACTTTGGCCAACTACAAAGGTTTGCAAAGAGAATCATCTCCCAAGTATTTTAGCATTCTCTACTAGTTTCTTCTGTTGCTCATAAGACAAAAGAAAAATTAACAGCTTTATAAAATTATGCATGAATTCAAAACTAGAAAACATTACACCCACACACACACATACATACATACATACACACACACACACACACACACACACACACACACACGCCCCGATAGAGTTTCAGATCTTTTAGGCATGTTTCAAACTCAGAGTTTGGTACTCTAATCTTTGGTCATGTTCTCCAGGCAACAAATAAAAGCTCTTTATTGAATCATGTACACTGCTTGACTCTGACTTCATTATGTTTGTCCTCCAAGAAATAGACACACAACATGGAGTTCTTAAAGTACATGGGAATTATCACAAAGGTATTTGGTATTCCTACTTTCACAAAAAGTCTTTTTATTCTTGTTTTTCTTTGTTTTGAGATAAGATCTCCCTGGGGCCCCCTGGAGCTCACTCTAAAGACCAGGCTGACTTTGCTCTCACAGAGATCCACCTGGTTCTGCCTCCCAAGTGCTGAGATTAAAGGTGTATGCAACCAGACCCAGCTCTTGTTACTTTTTAAAAGTACAGTCTCAATAGAGTTATTCACAAATGCTTATTCACCTGTTGATTATTTTATTCCTTCACTTCTTAAGATGGATTAACCTTATTTAAGATATCATGGTAGCATGCTTGCCTCTGTAGCCCCTGGGTTGATCCTCAGTACCACAAAAGCCAAAAGATATTAATAGAGAAGAAAGCATATGTAATCTCTACTTGAGAAAAAAAATTATCTTTTTCTCTTTTGGACAGGATTTCCCTAGCCCCAGCCCAGGTGGACCAGGCTGGCCTTAATCTCACAGAGATCTGACTGCCTCTGGTCCTGAGGGCTGGGATTAAAGGCCCATGCCACCAAGCCCACAGTAAAAATGATGATTTCTGACACAATTTTTTGGAATTTTTAAAAAATAAACTGAGGAGCCGGGCGTGGTGGCACACGCCTTTAATCCTAGCACTTGGGAGGCGGAGGCAGGCGGATCTTTGTGAGTTCAAGGCCAGCCTGGTCTATAGAGTGAGTTCCAGGACAGCTGGGGCAACAGGGAGACCCTGTCTCAAAAAGACCAATAAATAAATAAATAAATAAATAAATAAATAAATAAATAAACTGATGAAGTCAGTAGGGGGCGACAGAAAAGAAAACTTTTGAATTGTACGGTGCACTGTAATATTTAGTAGGTGAACATAACATACATAAATGTCATAGAAATAGTAGAAAGATTTACCATAACTCCCCTCTTAACCTTTCTGCTAATCCTATAGTAGATAACGATGTCTTAATTAACAACAGCAACGCTGTCAGTTTTGCTCATTAATGGCTTTGTTGTGCGTTCTGTGGCTCTGTGTATTTTGTCTGCCATGTACAGGAATTCAAACCCATTGGTACCTCGCACAACAGAAGGGCCCAGCCTTTCATTGCAGCAGCAAACATTGATGACAAAAGACAGGTAGTGAGCGCTTCCTATAATTCACCCATTGGGCTCTATTCAGCTAGCAATATCCAAGATGCGCTTCATGGACAACTGCGGGGTCTCATCCCCAGTTCACCTCAAAAGTAAGTATGGATCTCAGGCACCATCTTCTTCCTAGCATGGCTCCTTTTCCTTTCAAGAGTCCAGCTCTTGCTGGTTTTACTTTCTTGAAGGCACTATCAGATTTTCATTTTTAAAGACAAGCAAGCATCTAGAACATGGTCCTAACTGTTCTGAACCTTAATCATCCAGTTCCTGAATATTTTCTGACTACGTGGTTAAAAAGAAGAAACCTCTGGTTCTGTCTCCACACTTCTTAGTCATGTAATATATGGTGGTAAATAATCTTTTCTGAATAATTATCGTTCATTTCATTTTATTCTCCAAAGATTAATCTTCCACTGAGGACGTTTTTAATCATTTGTTTTTACAGGATGTGAACTACTTTGAACACAAGCACAATATTCGGCCCAAACCTTTCATAATTCCAGGCCGAAGCAGGTCATAAACTCTGAGATTGTGAAGTTTGAAGTGCATGTTCTTTAATCAATTCTTACTAATGACCAGGAAATATAACTTTTAGATGTCTGGAGTGAATTTTCATTGTGAAGCTTATTTCAAAAGCAAAAAGAAACAGGTAATTTAGGAGTGAACAGTAACCAAATAACATCCATCTCTGAGGGTAAATATTGACCAAACAACAGCTGTGAAATAGTATGTGATCACCATGTGTATTTATAACTAGTGTCCCTTCTGCTCTGAGGATCCCACCCAGAACAGCGCGACCTTTGAGTCAGGCAGATGTGCCAGGTCAGGAAACCCTAGCTAGCAGAGACAAAAATGGAAACCAGCCCCAGCAGTAGTAAGGGGAACCTGGATCGCTTTGTGCTTCACAGATTCCGGCCACTCCACCTCAGCACCTGTTCCTCTCTGCACCTTCAAGCCCACTAATTTTAACCCTTATGTAAGAATAAATGTGCATAGCTATACACCCTTGCAAAGAAAGAGAAGCCCCTTGAGAAAGGAGCTTTGCCACTTGAGTGACAGTAAGTATAAAAGGTCAGTGTGGGGAAGGCAGTTACAGGAGCAACAGGTTGCTGATTCTCATGGACAACACTGTATAAACCAGGATAATAATGAACAAAAGCTAAACTCTTATCTGCCAATCAGAGCAACTGCCCCTGTCCACATGATCCTTCTCAAGTGTCTTCTATAGAACTGAACTTGAACTTCAGCTGAAAGTAATGCCAAAATAGCAAATTCAGGAAACTTCAGATCGACCACTCTGACCTTAGTTAATCCAAGAAAGTAGACAATTAGTCTGGATTGATACTATCAGGTCAGGAATATTGAATCATGGTTTATATCAGGTGCCCAAACTTGTGACCCATGGATAAAAACATTCCACGGATGTGACTTATTTAACCCTCCTATTGTTTGTTCTGAGAAATAGAGAATTTCTCATTAAATGCCTTTCAATGCCAGCTTGTCAAAATGACCATCACAATTAAGTATGTGGCACATTTCATATCTATGTGACCCTCCTGGGGCCTGTAAATAGCTGACTCCTACTGTAGATGGTGAATCCTGGTATATGATTTCCACATGTAGATGTTTCAGTAAGCTACAGGCAGGACAGAAGATTGTCTCGGAATAAGCCATGCAGGTTTTGTGATGTCAGTCACAGAAAGGAATACTGGAATGGGAGAACAGGAAGAAGATGCTAAGAAGGCTATGATGGACAAATACAGGCTCTTGTCTGACTGCTTCCATGTTGATAGCCAGGGACATAAAAATAATTAGTCATTAAATGTGCACTGGATAAAGAAATACAACACTAAGTGTACCCAGAGTTTCCTGAGGGTGTGACAAGAAGAATCTGGAACTGCTGCCCCTCTTTCAACCTTGCAACTCTACACCATTCTTTTTTTATTCCTCTTTGTTCTCTAGTTTCCATCCATTTCATCCTCCTGATTGTCCATGTTTTTCTTCCTTCAGTAATATCCCTACACCATGCAACCTTCAGTAACACAACACATTATATTAAAAGTTAAAGTGCAGGGCTGAAGAGATGGCTCAGTGGTTAAGAGTGAGTTCTGCTCTTGCAGAGGGCCCCAGTTTGGTGCAAGCACCCAACTACCTGTAACTCCAGCTCCAGGAGAAGCCAACATCTTTGACGTCCAAGGGCATCCATATACACACAGACATACACATAATTTTTAAATGACAAAAAAGGAATCTTTTTTTAAAGTTAAAATGCTATTCTACTGTTGAAGAAATGTATATACAGCTTCCCAAAGAAGCAAAGCAAAATTAACATGCTTACCTAGTTCTGAGGTTGAGCATGAGGGGTAGCCTAGCTATATGACTCAAAGAGCCATAAATAAGACAATACATTTGAGTAATACCCTGGCTTTGCTAAAGACATATGACACATTTAATTGTACAAAAATTTAAAGAGACCTATGTAGATAGTCCTTGTTTTTATGTTTTCATCCTTACTTTAACTTGGGGTAAAGACAAGCCCTTCATAAGTTCATCATTTTAAGGTATAAGAGGAGGGAAGAGGAACAAGAATTTTATATCAAAACAAACAGGTGCCAGTGTAGAAATCCTAAAGAACTGTGAAAATGTCCCTCCCTTCTTCCTTTCTTTCTGTGTGCCTAGCCATTTGCTCTAGCTTCTGAAATATTTCTTCTCCCCCAGTGATTTTTCAACAAGGTGGAATTTTGAGAGGCTACAGCCCAAGCTCCCACTGAACTATGAACAACTTGTTTCATCCCAAGTAAACTGGATGTCGTAATTTTATAAAATGGAAATGTGCCTGTTTCATTTACTTCATCATAGTTGAAGCAATTGAAAGCACCAGTGTTTTATATGCAAATATATAAAAAATTTAAAGGCAAAACTATAACTCAAAATAAATACAAAGTATTTTACATATCTGAATATAAAAATAAAATGTCTCTAGGTAGTTTTTAACAAGTCGCATCCAGAAATATCCCCCTTCTCCCAATCTGTTCACATCCTGAGGGAAGTTTGTTCTCTGTCTAATGACCATTTGGTTATGATATAATTGAGGACATCTTCATTATAACAAGTGGTATTGTCTCATCAGGAGGCATTGTCAGGGGATCTCATTAGTACCTACATTCCAGGTCATCAGGAATAAGTCCTAGGACTCAGGATGATATTCTATAGTACCCAAAGTCCATGAGAATGATTTCATCTAAAATATCAGCTCAAGACCACTTTTAACATTGTTTTGGAACTTGATAAAAGATAATTTCTCTTGACTTCAGGTTGTTTCCCCTAAGTATAATGAGGAAGGAAGAAGTAAATAGAGACACAGTCTTGGCCTAAGATCATAAATATATGTACATCAATATACAAGAATACCAACAACATAAAAAGATAACTAATTGCAACTACAAAATAATGCATATCTGTCAGTTCCAGTTGATACACTGGCAAACTCTTATCCAGAATCTAGCACCTTGCCTGGCAAACAGGAAGTCAAAGAAATTCTAAATGTTTCCTGTGTTAGATACATGATATTCAGCCCCAAAGCCCTCAAGATTTATCTCACAGTTCCCAGTTCCTCTACTACAAGTTCATAAACACTTATACTTAGGATGAATAAATTTTATTCTGACCAAACTGCTTTATGAGAGAAATTTTTACTTCCATTCTTTTACCAGCTAAAGTCAATTTCAGAGATTAGTGCTGACCCTACAAAAAGTGGTGAATTGGGGCTGGAGAGATGGCTCCATGGTTAAGAGCACTGATTGCTCTTGCAGGAGACCCAAGTTCGATTCCCAGCACCCACATGGAGGCTAACAACTGTCCATAACTCCAGTTCCAGGAGAATCTGACATTCTCTTCTGAACTCCACAGGCATTGTACAACATGAGTGCACTTACATACATGTAGACAATACACTCATACACATAAAATAAAAATAAAATATTTTTAAATGGTGAATAAAGTCACTTGAGATTGGGGTGTACTGATTAGGTTTTAAATAGAGTTTCAATGGGCCAGAAATAAAGAAGTAAGCCCATTATTTAGGCTGTGTGAGAAGTTGGATTATATAAGACCAAAAAATTTTAAATAGATTTTTAGACACTATTGTCCTGACTAACCAGGCTGCAACAGTGATGAAATATTTAGAAGTCACTGGTCAGTAGCCTCTTGAGATTTGCTGTCCATGAGTAACTATGGTTAACATCCTATAGCCCTTGAGAGTAAATGCAAAAATGGGCTCTAGTCTGGAGAGTTGGCTCAGTGGTTAAATCACTGGCTGCTCTTGCAGAGGACCTGGGTCCGATTCCCATTAACCACATGGCTGCTGACAACCATCTGTTAACTCCAGATCCAGGGGGATCTGACACCCTCTTCTGACCTCTGTAGGCATTGCACAACATGGGTGCACTTACATGCAGGCAATACACTCATATAAAAAATTTTAATAATAATAAATTTTTAAAAGGGGCCCCATACTTGAGAGTGAGAGAGTGCTGACTTTGAAGCAATTATAGCAACACTGATGGGCAGGCATACTAGAGGTTTATATTAATGCCATCATTTCTTTTTGCTTTGTTCAAAATGGCCATGTATGTTTGAAGACTCTCTTAATACATTCTGTTTTCTCACAAAATGTATGTCTTATGTGCACCTAAAATGCATGTACAGGGCTGAGGTTGTAGTTCAATAACAGACTGAGTTCTGAGCATGCATGAGGCCCTAGGTTCAATTTCCATTGTCGAATAAATAAATAAATAAATAAATAAATAAATAAATAAATAAATTGCATGTTGAGTTGTGATTGGCCTCTATCCAATTTGATAAAGAATATGAAATCTCCCTAGTTCTTAATCTGCATGATTGGCCTCTGTGATGTTTTAATAAGTCCCCACACTTTGTCTGTAAAAGGAAATAAAAATTGTGCATGGAATATATGTGTATGTCCAAAATTTTATATGAAACATTATGCACAAAGGAAATCTATCTTAACATTATGGAAGCATCCAAATAATCTTGAGATGATCTATTTGTTCTATAATCATCCATTGCAATGTGATAAGCATTTATTGACTCTTTCCATTCCTAGTATCAAGTTGGAGAACAATTTTTAAAGTGAACTCTTAACAAGATAAAAGAACAAAAATATAAAATATTGAAATAGTAACAATATTTATAAGGTAGCTCTAAAACATAACCTTTGTTCATACTTACCCACAAGTTGCCAATCACTATTCAGTGAAGGCTCAAACTATTTCACTGAACCATGCTTCTTCTTTTGAAATGTTCAGCCTAAATCTTTGACTAAATCTCTATGCTACATATTGTTACTATTTGTGAAGTATTATTCATGAATACTTTAATTATGAAATTCAGAGGTATGTAAGGATAGCCAGCAAATGTAACTTCCCTCCAACATTTACCTATGATATGGTCAGTTATTAAGTTATATGGCCCATTTGTAAAAAATGAGAATAGCCATATATTTTCTAGTGACTTTATATATGACTCTTTCAACATGTAACCCTCAATTGGATAGAACCGAGCCAATAAATGCAGTACCACCTGCATCATAATTTTGTTAAACTTTTTTGTGTGTGAATTTTTCAGTTGCCACTTTTTAAAATGAGTTCTATGTTTCAGACTGATGAAATGCACCTCTTTTTTAACCTATCTGCACTTGTTCTCTGTGTTCTTCTGGTTCCTTGTGTCATCTCTGTGTAACGTGTCATTAACACAGTGGATGCAGTACTCCCTCCGGTATTGACTGTGGCAGTGGACGTAGCACCCCTTCTTCTGTCAGTACTGTTAGCACGATTTGCCCAGGTGACTTGAAAGTCGCTGCTAAGATGGCCCCTAACATTCCTTTGGAAATGGAACTTCCTGGTGTGAAGATTATACATGCTCAGTTTAATACACCTATGCAGCTGTACTCAGATGACAATATTATGGAAACACTTCAGGGTCAGGTTTCAACAGCACTAGGGGAAACACCCTCCATGAGGTAATATGAGACTTTTTGAACCATGGGCATATTAACTAAACACGTGGGTGATGTCAACTTTAATGGTGTCTTCTAATGTTGCCTTGAAAGCTATGTGAAAAGCTTTAAAGAAAAAAAAATTCTTGCAAACACTTAAGTCTGGTAATAAAAATTATCTAAGTAGATAACACAGCACATTGCAATAAAATGAAATCACATAAAGACTGAATGTGTCTCTTTTGAAAGTTACAATGCACTATACTGATGTCTGGCTTAGTACTTCTCAGAAGTAGCTTGGGATCCATGTGCCTTATGTCTATCTTTTGTAGGTGAGAAATTGGGAAATGGGTAGGAGAGTCCGAGTATTTTATGAGATTATACCTATTCTTTCTCTAATGGTAAAAGAATCATTTTTTTTCTTTTAAATATTTGCTTTGGGTTAAGTTTTATGCATGAATATCTCGGGCTATTAGTGAAAATATTTAATTCCCATTTAGTATTTATTTTAACTAGTTTTCTCTTTGTTATCAATGTCTGTTCTAAGTACCTTTGCCACCAAGCTTTTTCAACTAGAAGGATTTATTAGGGAATCAGATCTTATTGCTTCTTTGAATTTTAATTCACTTGTCATAAAGTATCATAATACTTAGGAGTGCTGTGTAACAATAGCATAAAAATGTCTCAGGGTTTTTACCTTGAGTTATTCCCAAAGAGTTTTAAAGAATTTCAAATTTATATATGATTATTTTGGAATATAGTATAGATGTGCAGATAAATAAATATGTAGAGATAAATTTATTTTCTAGGTAATACAATTAAATAACATGAAGTAATATAGTATTTAGCTCCTAACAAGTAGTATTATGATGACTTTTAAAAAGTTGCTCATTATGAATGTATTTGTAGAAAGCATATTAAATAAAGTTGTTTTCAGTATTATAAATGAATTTTAATGTGGCTCTTAAAACATAGAATAATCAATTTAACAGATGTATTGATGAAAGCTACTGTATTATATGTTTTGAAATACCTGTCAGTTAAATTTCATCAATATACAAGTTATATGATAGTTTCATATCTAAAATATGAATAGTTGAACTTTTATGACTGATAATAATCACACTGAATTTACTCCATCACACTGTGTCTATGTTGTCTCAAAGAGAACATAGACACAATGTTCTGGTAATTTTGTTCTCATCTATTATTATATAGCCATCAGACAGGAATCTTTGTATCTCTGAATAGCAGTCACCTTTTGATTTTTACCCCAGATAGAGAATGTCGAGGTGACTCTCAGGCTTCTTGCTAATGACATTTTTAAGGCAGCCCACATGAATTTTTACTGTAGTTCTTATTAAAATAGAGATCCGTTTACTATAAACAGAGACTGGAGCTTGGTTGATGCTTGACTCTCAGTGATCCTGATGATGCTTCACTGGCCATATTTGTGTTTCAGTGAACCCACGGCTTCAGTACCACCGCAGTCAGATGTGTACCGCATGCTCCATGACAATCGTGATGAGCCAACTCAACCCCGACAGTCAGGGTCCTTCAGGGTGCTCCAGGAACTAGTGAACGACAGCCCTGGTGAGAAGACACCAGCATCTGCTGGCACACTGGTAGAGGCCTGTGGGTGGGTGGAGAAGAGTTTAGGAGCATACTGGGAATGAAAGCGTGAGCATTAACTTAGGCAATCATCAAGTGAATCTGCCTAGAAGGAATTGGGTGGTACCTTGTTTAGAGAAAGAGCTTTCAGGACATATCCAAGCAGCTATAAAATGAAATCACTCATAGAAAGGCATCAAAGACAAATTCTAACCATAAGATGCGAGGGCTACCATAGCTTATAATTTGAAAGATCTAGTTTTTAAGAGAAATTATAAGATTCCTACTACCCTTTAGAGTATCATTAACATCAAGGTAAAAAAAAAAAAGTTCATGAAAATTATTACATTCTTTATTTTGTACAAAGATCATGAAAATTATTACATTCTTTATTTTGTACAAAGTACCTTCCATGTATTATCATTTAATATGCACAATAAGTCAGTAAGAATGAAACTGTTATGGGCTTCATTAGACAAATGAGAGAGGCGAAAGGCAAGTGGACTTGTTTAAACTCACAGAGCCAGGGCATAGCACAGCTGACCTCTCACCCAGTTCTCTTGTCTTCTGGGTTACATGTTAGCACATATTTTTGTACCCTAAACGACATGTACTATCCTTTTAAAGTCACATGAAAGGTAAAATGTCCCATTAAGATGGGTCCCAAAAAATTTGGAAATAAATGCTGATGAGGTTTTATTGTGAATCATTGATGCAATAAAAAATGATGGGGCTGGAGAGATGGCTCAGTGGTTAAGAGCACTGACTGCTCTTGCAGAGGACCTGGGTTAGATTCCCAGCACCCACATGGTGGCCAAGAACCTTCTTTAACTCCAGTACCAGGGAAATCTGACACCACCCTCTTCTGACCTCCGCAGCATTGCACAACATGGGTGTACCAACCTACATGCAGACAGTACACTCATACACATAAAAATAATAGTAAAATTAAAAAAATTTGAAAAAAAGAAAATGATCCATTTGGGCATGGTGGCACACTCCTTTAATCCTAGCACTCAGGAGGCAGAAGCAAGAGGATCACTGTGAGTTCAAAGCCAGCCTGGTCTACACAGTGAGTTCCAGGCCAGCTGGAGCTACGGGGAAACCCTGTCTCAAAAAGACAAAAAAAAATTAAAAGATACAGTCAATATAGAAAACAGAGTGGTAGTTCTTTAAAAAGTTAAGTCTAAATGTTGTTAAAAGACAAACCAGCAATTCTATGCCTAGAAATACATCTCAAAACAGAAACAAAATCACGTACTTGAATAACAGTGTTTCCAATATTCAAAAGAGGCAAAAGGTAGAAAAAACTCCAGTGTTGATTGAGAGATGAGTGGATAAACAAAATGTGAGACATACATAGTAGAGAGTGCTATTCTGCAGTAAAAAGGAGTGAAAATCTGACCAGTGCTGCAGTATGAATGAAACTTGAAAGTATGCTAAGTAGAAAAGAGAGACCTAGGGATGGAGAGATGGCTCAGTGGTTCAGAGCACTGGCTGCTTTCACAGAGGATTCTCAGCACCCACATAGCACCTAACAACCATCAGTAATTCCAGTACCAGGGGAATCCAATGACTTCTGATCTCAGTGGGCATTGCATGACACAGGTGCACTTACTACATGTAGGCGATACACTCACACACATGAAATAAAAATAATTTCTCAAATTTTTAAAAAAGGCAGATGTAAAATGACAAATATTACATGATATTTATATGAGACATCTGGAATAAATAGAAAAAAAATACTTCTCGAAATGTCAGAAAGTGGACTAGAGGTTTCCAGGGGCTGTGAAGAAGAGAGAGTGGACATTTGCTGTTCGGTTGATAGATGGGTCTCTTTCTGGGGATGATGACAAAGTGTCGGGAAATAGATATTGATAGCAGCTGTCCAACACGGGAGATGTGCTTACTGCCACTGAATTGCACTCTTAAAAGTGGTTGGAATGATAAATTTTATGATATATTTATTTCCAGAAAAATAAGGTGAAAGATATTCTCTGCTTCTTTAAGCATCTTGTGGCAATTCCCAGCAACAACAGCACAGTTTTGTTGGGACTTTCATGCCAATAAGCCTTGTTTCAGATCCAAATCTCTTCTGCATAGACAAGTCCCACTCCTTTTGAAACCAGAGTACAGATGCAATTGAAGACTTCCTTAGGTCAAAGTCCACACTTTAAAATAGAAGCAAAGCGCAAACTGGAGCCAGCTGTTCCCTGCCATGAATGGAAACACTTTGTTTTTTCAGATGACCGCCCTGCTGGAACCCGGAGTGTGAGGGCTCCAGTTACCAAAGTCCACGGTGGAGCTGGCAGTGCCCAGAGGATGCCACTCTGTGACAAGTGTGGGAGCGGCATTGTGTACGTCTCACCCTCACCCCAGGAACTCACTCTGAGTCTTGTTGACAGCTTTCTACTTCTTCTACGTTTAAGACTTTACATAGAAAAGGCAATCTTGAAGAAGTCAAATTTCTATTCATCAACTTAAAATAGAACATCTACAGCACATAGCACTGAGCAGCACTCCTTAGCTATAACCTCAGATTGGCTAGAATGTGACTCAGCAATCTTTCCTTTCAGAAATACTGTTGTGAAAAAAATTCCCCCAAATAGATATATGAAAATAATTTCCAAGAATCATTATTTCAATTTTATAAACTCTCTCTTTGCTCACGTGTAATCTGTGAGTATGTCCTTTTCCGTACAGAGAAACAAATACAGTGGTCATTGGGTTCATTTAAATGTATTGTATCCCCGCCGGGCGTGGTGGCGCACGCCTTTAATCCTAGCACTTGGGAGGCAGAGGCAGGCGGATCTTTGTGAGTTCAAGCCCAGCCTGGTCTACAGAGTGAGTTCCAGGACAGCTGGGACTACAGGGAGACCTGTCTCGAAAAACCAAAAAAAAAAAAAAAAAAAAAAAAATGTATTGTATCCCCAATTCCTTTATTGTCCAAATGTCCAAATATTTTTTTTTTCTGACAGAGCCTCCTTGTAGCCCCAGCTGGCCTGGAACTCAATATTAGACCAGGCTGACTCAATCTCATAGAGATCTACCTGCCTCTGCCTCCCACCTGCTGGGATTAAAGGACTGTACCACCATGCCCAGCTCAAAATATTTTTTTTTAATTTTTGAGACTTCACACATGAGCATTGTGTTTGCATTTTTCCATCCCTCCTAGTCCCCCTCCAATTCCTCCCACATTTCCTACCCTCCCTCAGCTTCTTGTCCTTTTCTTTGATTATTCTTGCATCAATTATAAATATACATATCGTATATAATGGATTGAGTCCATTTAGTGGCGCTCATGTATACTATGTTTAGGGTTCAAAATATATTTTTTTCTTAGGTTTCTTGTCCTTTCTTTTACATTTTTATTTTCTTTTTTATTGATTTTTTTGTGTATTTCATGCATCTCATCTCCATCAGCCTTAGTCACCTTTAACCCCCTTCTCCAGTGGTGCTCTCCCAGCCCTCCCACAGTGCCCCCCTCTGGAGCTCATGCACTCTGTCATTTGTGTTAAGACCTATTGTGCCTAGCACTTGGGAGGCAGAGGCAGGCAGATCTTTGTGAGTTCAAGGCCAGCCTGGTCTACAGAGTAAGTTCCAGGACAGCTGGGGCTACAGAGAGACCCTGACTCAAAAAGACCAAAAAAAAAAAAAAGACTTATTGTGCCGAATTAATCTCCCCAGCCATTTCTCAGTGCCAGTTCATGCACTGAGTGCTAGTCAGCCTACCCGGGCTCCCTCAACTAAAGAAGGCCAGGTCTTCCTCACCCAACCATAATTAGCTGCCATATTTCTTCAGCTAATTTTTTTTCTTGAATCAACAAAATTTTTTAATACTATTTCATTTTTATTGAATTTTTGAAAATTTTATATTTTTAATTTATTTTTATTGTTATTAAACTTTTCCATACATCATACATTATTTCTCAATCAAATTTAGAGTCACTTCCCTTTCCATGCCCCCCCGCCCCACCTGAGTTCCTGCACTCTGCCATACATGTCTTGCATCTTTTTCTGAGTCTTTCTAGAGTATTTTTTCTTCCAGCTCTTTTGTTGTTGTTCTCTCCAACTTGTATTGCTCATATATATATATTTATTATATATATATATATATTATATATTATATTATATATACATACGTAAATATATAATACATACACGTATCACCTGAATTGGCAGATTTTCTTTTTTTTTTTTTTTTGTCTTCAGCTAATTTTTTAAAATACAGTCAGCTTCCATTCTCCAAGAACTCTAGGCTTAAATAGCCACTCTTGCTAATTCAAATTTTCAACTGAGTCACTTAATTTTAAAGGTGCCCCATATGGCCACTTCTCCCAGTTCCCTTGCCACAAGAAGAAACAAAAATCTGTCCAGTTACTCAAGAGAACAATGGAGAGGATCAAAGGAGTAGAGTGGTATAGAAAGGAAAAAGTAGGGGTGGCCCGGGGGCCAACTGTACTCTAAGCTCCTTTGAGAAGTCGTCTGAAGATGACTCACATCTCAGTCCAGAGAGAAATGGTGCATACAATTGCCCAATGTGCACTGTGAGAGATATTTTGTGTGTAGCGTCCTTTCCCTTTCATACTGTATTTTAATTTGTATTTTAATTTCACACTGTTTTTAATTTGAGCTTGTTTTGTGCCCACAGAGGTGCGGTGGTCAAGGCCCGGGACAAGTACCGGCACCCAGAGTGCTTTGTGTGTGCTGACTGTAACCTCAACCTCAAGCAAAAGGGCTACTTCTTCGTGGAGGGAGAGCTGTACTGTGAGACTCATGCAAGAGCCCGCACAAGGCCCCCAGAAGGCTACGACACAGTCACTCTGTACCCCAAAGCTTAAGTCCTCTACAAACAGGAGCACACATGCACGCACGCACGCACCCACTCACCCAAGCACCCAAGCACGCACACTTACACAGGAGGGCATGGATGGCTTTGGGCAGAAAGTGCACAAACCACCGCCTCCAGCTCTAAAGCCAAGGCTTTTAGACATTTATCTTGTGTAGTGAGGACACAGAAGGGAAGCAAAGGCCTGACCTTAACAAGAACATACACTTATGTTTGCCACTCTTTATCTTTGGAGATAGCAACAATGGAATCGGGAGCAATCATTTTTCATATGTTCCACGATGTTCATTTATTGTACAACCATCAACTGTGTAAACACCTGGATATTTGGGGGGGAGGGGGAGCTGAGTTGTCTGATTTTGCCAATTGTAGTAAATACCAAATAACAATCTTGTATTCTATTAGACTCTGCAGGTGTCGGTATCTGTTTTGACCATAGCACAGTGTCAGGGAGAACATTCCAGAATTTCTCTGATTTTATATGCAAATGACTATATCTTGATAACACAAGCAACGGAAATACATAAAACTCTTTTGCTTCATAATGAAGCACTAGTCAGTGGATTCAGTTTCACATCAATATTTCAACAAGAGGGCCCATTTCCATGTTGGCATGTACACTAGTTTAAGAAATACGTGTCCTCTTTAGTTTTTATCGCTCAGACTTCAGTGGGGAGGGATGTGTATGTTCATGTGTGAGAACAAGCCTGGGGCAGGGGGCAAAGGTCAGCCTTTGAGTGGCATTCTTTAGGAGCCATCCACCTTGTCTCATGACTCAAGGTCACTTATTGAGGCTGGCTGGCTGATCAGACTACACTGGCTGGCCAGCAAGCCCCAAGAAACTTCCCATCCCTACCTCCCCAGCTCTGGGACAACAAGGACTTGTTACCGCCCCTGGCATTTTAGATGGCTGGTGGGGGATTGATTGCAGATCCTCATACTTGATAGGCAAGTACTTTACTGACTGAATTAGTTGTTTAGTGCACTAAAAGTTTTTTGGAGTCCCAAATTTTGGCCGATGTGAGAAGTATTGAAATTTTCTACTACGGGTAATTCAGTCCCTTTCCCATTAGAAGTTGATTTTGCTTTGACATGGTCTCTTTGGATTCAAATGTCTCTTTCACATAAACATTCACTTGAATTTAGATATTCAGGCTCCCTTAGGACTATGCCTCTGCATGCAGTGATTTAGTGCTACCCTCCTTCCATCCCAGGGTGACATCTCTATGAAGGGACTTCCTGAAGAAGGCAGGTACTGCTGGTCCACCAGGGACCGGCATGTGCCCACCGCTGACTTCCATGCTGGCACGGTGATATTTTCTCGACATAGTTCGGGCCATAACCTCACATTCTATAACCTCCATGCCACTAGCTCAGTCTTCCAAGGAAGAAGTCCTGAATGCTTTGCATCTCAGACATGAGCTCTGTCTGGCCCCTGGCCCAGGCAGTCTGCCACGTAAGTTCTGCTGGAATTACCCTGACTGTAACCCAAGGTAGCCCTGCAGCAATGTCCTTGACTTGTACCTCTCACCTACTTTCCTCAGCAGTGACAGGAAGCAGTAGGGTGAAATGAGGACTGCCCCAGGCATTCTGCCTTCCACAGAGTCACACAGCCATGCATACCCTGCTGTAGCTGCTGCCTGTCGACCTAGAGCAAGTGTCTTCCTCCTACTTTGTCCAGTATAGAACACCTGGGGTTCTCCCAAACTTAGTTAGCTGAGCCTGAATTATCCAGAGAATTCTTCCTGGCCCCCATACGTATGAGAGATTGCCACGCCTACAACAAACTCTATCACCAGAGGGATTAAAAATAAAAGAAGCTCTTATTAAGGATATGACTTTTTTGCCCAATGGTTAGTTTCTAGAATTTGTTCTAGAAAACTTAAAGTTTACTTTTTTAATTTGGTGTGTATGAGTGTGTTGCCTGCATGTATGTAAGTGCACCCATTCTATACAATACCCAAAGAGGTCAGAAGAGGGCATCAGATCCCCTGGAACTGGAGATACAGTTGTTTGCCAGCATGTAGGTGTTGGGAATTGAACCCATGTCCTCTGCAAGAAAAGCCAGTGTTCTTAATCACTGAGCCATCTCTCCAGCCCCTGGAAAAGTTAAAGTTTTGAAAGCTAGAAAGCAAATAAATAGTAACTGATTTAAAATTAAAACCCAAGGTAGCAATTGGGGGAAATACAGTTAAAACAGGAGGCATAAATAATGTTTAGCTAGTGAAAAAAAAAATAGAGGGAATCATATTAATCTAACAATCTAATGACAAATTACACATACAATATCTCTACATGAGTCCATGTGCATAGCTGAAGGCCACATAACAAGAAACAAAACCTTTCTTAGAGTTTTTGATCAGGGCAGTCCAAGAGACTCCCAAAATTGCACAGGCTATTGCCATAGTCCTTGGTTGCCTCAGAACCCAAAGGGAAACCCTATTGCTGAAGATGGGACATACTTTTAGGTCTGGATTTGTAGCAATGGAGCTGGAACTGACCTGGAAACCACCACCCCTGAAAGCTAGCTCTCACAGCTTTGGAGAGCCCTACACGAGCTACTACGGGAAAACAGCAATCGATCCAACACCATCTTTTTTTTATTATTGCACTCCATACATATACCAAATTTACAAATTCTGAAAATAAACTATAGGTTAGTTCCAAAACACATTTAGGGATTCACAAGAGTAAACTTGCATGCAGGTAAAAAGAAATATAACTTTACATTCCTAAATTACATAGCAAGTTGATGTATGTTTAAATGTAGTTAAACAGAGAGAGATTTATTCTCCTTCATAAATCTTAAATCTGAGGAAAATGGAGACATATACTTCAAGCTATATCTAAAGGGATAGCAGGCAATGTGCTGTTATCTTTACTGACCAGTTATCCACTTTAACTTACATATAAGAGCTTGGTGCTAGGATCCACAAATGAGGGATAAAATATGTCTTTTGTTTTTCTGAGACTGTTACTTCACTTAGCATAACAGCTTCTAGATTCATCCATTTACCTGCAAATTTCATGATGTCATCTTTCTTTGCTGCTGCATAGAACTCCATTATGTAAACGTGTCACGTTTTCATTATCCACTCATCTGTTGAGGGACACTTGGGTTGTTTCCAGCTCTTTGCTATGGTGAAAAGCTATATATCTCTGCTATAGGATGAATCCTTGGGTGTAGACCCAGGAGCGGTATGACTGGGTCAAATGGTAGATTCATTCCTCTAAAGGGAGGCAGAGGCAGGCGGATCTTTGTGAGTTCAAGGCCAGCCTGGTCTACAGAGCGAGTTCCAGGACAGCTGGGGCTACAGGGAGACCCTGTCTTGAAAAGATAAATAAATAAATAAATAAATAAATAAATAAATAAATAAATAAATAAATAAAATAAAGAGTTCTCCACATTGCTTTCCACAGGGGTTGCATGAGTTTGTAATCTGACAGCAGTGAATGAGCATTTCCCTTTCTCCACACCCTCTCCAGCATTTGTTATCATTTGTGTTCTTGATCATAGCCAGCCTTACTGGGATAAGATGAAACCTTAAAGTGGTTTTAATTTGCATTTCCTAAGGATGTTGAACACTTTTTAAGTCGTTTCTTAGCCATCTTTAATTCTTCTCTTGAGAAGTCTCTGTTCAGATCTTTAGCCCATCTTTTAATTGGGTCATTATTTTTCTTGGTCCTTTATATTTTGAGTAATTTATATACTCTGGATGTTAAACTTCTGTCAAATGTGCTACTGGTGAAGATTTCCTCCCACTCTGTAGGTTTTTCTCTTCATTTCTTTATTTCTTTTGTTATACAGAAGCTTTTTAGTTTAATGAGGTCCCACTTGCTGATTATTGACCTTATTTCCTTCGTAACTTCTGTCTGATTTAGAAAGTCTTTTCCTACAACTATATCTTGTAAGTTACTACCAATGTTTTCTTCTAACGTTTTCAGAGTTTCAGGTTTCACATTGAGATCTTTGATCCATTTGGAGTTGACTTTTGTACAAGGTGAAAGGTAGAGGTTTAGTTTCATTCTTCTACAAGTGGTGATCCAGTTTTGCCAGCACCATTTGGTGAAGGTGTTGCCTTTCATCCCTTGAGTATTCTTGGCCCCTTTGTCAAATATCAAGTGGCTGAAATTGCATGTACTCAAGTTTGGGTCCTCAATTTTGTTCCATTGATCTATGAGTCTATTTTTGTGCCAGTAACATGCTGTTTTTATGACTATAGCTCTGTTATAGAGTTTGAAATCTGGTATAGTAATCCCCCCCTACATTACTCTTTTTGCTAAGGGTTGCTTTGGATATTTGGGCTCTTTTTTTTCCATATGAATTTTAGGACTTTTTTAAATTCTGTGAAAAAAGTCATGGGGATTTTGATTTTGGTTTCATTGAATGTATGTATTACTTCAGTAGGATGGTCATTTTTACTATATTAATCCTTCAAATCCATGAGCATGGGAGGTCCTTCCATCTTCTGGTGTCTTCCTCAATCTACTTCTTCAAAAATTTAAAAATTTCATTGTAGAGCTCTTTGGTGTCTTTGGTCAGGTTTGTTCTGGGATATTTTTTGAGGCTATTGTGAATGGGAGGGTTTCCATATACTCTTTCTCCAATTGCTTCTTATGAGCATGTACAAAGTCTACTGATTTTTGTATATTAATTTTGTAACCTGCCACTTTCCTGAAACTGTTCATCATTTCTAGGACTTTTCTGGTGGAATTTTTGGCATCCCTTAGGTATAATAAATGTCATTGGCAAAAGAGATAGTTTGATCTCCTCTGTCCCAGTTAATACCCCTTTAATTTCCTTCTCTTGTCTTATTACTCTAGCAAGCATTTCCAGCAGTATATTGAAAAGGAGTGGAAACACTGGGCAGCCTTGCTCAGAATTATTAAGGGGAATTGTTCTAATTTTTCTCCATTTAGAATGATGTTGTCTGTGGGTTTGTTTTCTATAGGTTTAATTATGTGAGGAATGTTCCCTCCAGTCTAATTCCCTCTAGGATTTTAAACATAAATACATGTTGAATTTTATCAAAGTCCTTTTCTGCATCAATTGATACCACCATGTGGTTTTTATATTTGAGTCAATTTATATGATTTATGACATTTGTTGATTTATGTATGTTGAACCATTCCTGAGTCTCTGGAATAACTGACTTGATCATGGTAGATGAAATTTTTGACATGTACCTATATGCAGTTTTCAAGTATTTTGTTGAGAATTTTTGCATCTATATTCAACAAAGTTATGTGTCTATAGTTTTCTGGTTGTAGCTTTGCCTGGTTTTAGTATTAGAGTGATGCTGGCTTCATATAATGAATTTGGGGAATTTTCCTCTGTTTCTATCCTTTTGAATAACTAAAGTAATATTGGTTGTTGGTCCTCTTTAAATGTCTGATAGAATTCTGCCATAAATCCATCTGGGCCTGGGCTTTTTTTAGTTGAAAGGTATTGTATTACTGTTTCAATTTCCTCATGCTATGTGTCTGTTTAAGCTGTTGATCTCTTCTTGGTTAAGCTTTGGTGAGTCCCATGATTCCAGATATTCATCCAGTTCTCTGGTTTTCAAATTTAATAGAGTATAGGTTTTCAAAGTATTACCATATAATGTTCTGGATCCTTTTGTTATCTGTTGTAATGTTTCCTCTTTCATCTCTAATTTTGTCAATTTGGAGTTGCTCTTTCTTTCTGTTAGCTGGGCTAAGGGTCTGTCTATCTTGTTTAGCCTTTCAAAGAACCAGCTCTTGGACTCATTGATATTTTGTATCATTTTCTTTGTTTCTATTTCATTAATCTCTGTTTTGATTTTTGTTATTTCTTCTTGTCTGTTGGGTTTGGGTATTTAATTGTTGTTGTCTTTCAAGTGTGTTGAGTTGTAACCTTAAGTCATTTATTTGTGCTCTTTCTGTTTTTTAATGTAGGCACTTAGAGCTATAAATTTCCCTCTTAGGACTGCTTGTAAAGTGGCCCAGAGGTTTTGTTGTATTGTATTGTCCCTTTTATTTAAATCCAGAAATACTTTTATTTTTTTCTTAATTTTACCTTTGACCCATTCATTACTCAGGAGTGTGTTGTTTAATTTCTGTGAGTTCCTGTAGTTACTAGGGCTTCTTCTGGTGTTGATATTAAGCTTTATTGCATTGTGGCCTGAAAGAATGCATGGAATTATTTCTTTTTTATGTGTATTTGTTGAGGTTTGTGCCTCAGGGGTTGATTTTGAAGAATGTTCCATGAGGTGCTGAATAAAAAATATATTCTTTGGTGTTTGGGTAGAATATTCAATAGATGTCTGTTTGGTCCATTTGGTGTATCATATTGTTCAGTTCAGTATTTCTCTTTTTATTCTTTGGTTGACCCATCCAATGGACACATCGAGGTATTGAAGTCCCCACTACTAGTGTGTTGGGATTAATCTGTGCCTTAAAGTCCTGTAGAATTGTGTTTATGAAGTTCAGTGAACCAGAGCTTGATGCGTATAAATTCATGATTATGATATCTTCTTGGTTAATTGTTCCTTTGATAAGAATGAAGTGACCCTCTTCATCTCTTCTGATTAGTTTTAGTTTGAAGTCTATTTTTTTTTCTGATATTAGAATAGAAACTCCTGCTTGCTTCTTAGTTCCATTTGCTTGGAATATTTTTTCCACCCTCTTGCCTTAAGATAGTGTCTGTTCTTGAAGGTGAGATGGGTTTCTTGCAGACAACAAAAAGATGGATTTTGTTTCTTGATCCATTCTACTAGTCTATATCTCTTTATTGGGGAGTTCAGTCCATTAATATTTAAAGTTATTATTGAGAGATGTATATTGCTTTCCATCATTTTGGTTTTCAGCGCATTCTTGTTCCAGGTTTATATTTCCACAACTATACCTTCATTAAGTACTTTCTGTTGTTGCTTAGGTATAGTTGTTCCTTTCTTCCAGTATTTGTATTGCTTCAAGCATTCTCTGAAGGATTGGTTTTCTGGACATGAATTCTTTCAGTCAATTTATGTCATGAAAGATTTTCCTTTCTCCTTCAACTATAATAGACATTTTTGCTGGGTAAAGTATTCTATATTGGCATCTATAGTCATTTAGAACTGGGAATATTTTGGTCCAAGCTCTTCTGGCTTTCACCATTTGCATTGAAAAGTCACCTGTAATTCTGATGGGTTTTCCTTTATACTGGACTTGGGGAGTTTATTGTTGTTGTTGTTTGTTTGTTTGTTTGCAGCTTTCATGGTCTTTTCATGGTGTTCACAATTCTTGATTATTCCATTCTGTGGGTTTTTTATTTTTATTTTCCATACTCTTTGCTTGAGCAGTCTATTTCTTCCATGGTTGCTTCCAGTCCTGATATTCTATTTTCTACTTCTTTCATTCTGTCCTTTCCAGATGGCTTAATGAGTGTTCCACTTCCTTTTTCATTTCAATCCTGAGTTTTCTTTGGTATTTCTCTTTTGTGAATTCATTCCAAAGGTCATCATTATCTTCTTTTAGTTTATCCCCATCTTCTTTTAGTTCTTTGTGTGTTCTTTAAATTCCTTCAATTCATTGATCATGTTTATGATAGTTCTTTTAAGAACCGTGTCCTGGATTACATCTAGGAGGTGCTCATTATAGGACTCTTCTACAGGACTGGTAGTATTTAGCATAGACTTATTATTTGGGCTTTTGGTTGTGATTTTCGAATGTCAATTTCTTTTGTTGTTTGTGATTCTGGTGTGAAACTCGAGTGTTTCTTTATTGAATTAAAGACTGACTTGGCTTGTATTCTTTAGATGCCTTTGTTGGCTTCTTATTAGGTATGAAAGACTGGTTGGTCTAGGCTTCAGGTTCTCACTTCTGACTTTGTACTGGAGAGACCAGCTACTTCTCACCCAGCTAGTGAGGAACTTCTCCAGAGGCCTGAGACAGGTAACAATCAGGCAGGCTTGAACACCACACCACGTGGGATCCACCTACCAGCTCCCTGGGGCTTGTTTCAAATGTCTGCATTTGAGTCCAAGGGCAGGGAATTCTAGCCTGGAGCCCAGGGAGTAGCCCCAGGTGCTCCTTAGCTAGCGGATGGGAAGTCTGGAACACCGCCACCATCACGCTGCTGGGGACTCTCACCACTAAGTAGAGGCCATACACTCTCTGGGAGAGTTGAACTCACAGAACTGCTGTACCAGGATTAGTTCACCTACCAGCTCTCCAGGGTTGGTTGCTAATGTATGAATCTGGGTCCAGGAGTAGAAAAGCCTAGCCTGGAGCTGACACCTGGGGCCCCAGGTGTCCCCTAGTTAGTGGGTCAGGAGTCTGGACTGTCACCCACAGCTGCCTTCCATCTCTGCAGAGAGGGGGCTGCCTGCTATTGCTGCTTCTACTGCTCCTCACCTTTACTTATTTTTTATCTGCTGCAGTTTATTTTGTTGCAAGTCACCTCGAATCATTGGGAGGATTAAGATGAAAATGAAGTTCCTGAAATTAGTACGTTGTCCTGATCAACTGATGCATTTCACAAAATCTGGTAGCATCCAAATCACCTGGGAACTTATTAGCCATGCAGTCTCACAATTTGCCTCAGACCTTCTGAATTCCCAGCACCATCTTTAAGACCAAATATCCACATCAAGTGCTGGCACAACATACAACATTGGTGCACTAGTGGCACTTTTGTCTTGGAGGCAATCAACGGCCAACCAATTGGACTTAAAACCCACTCAATGGGAGAAATTCATGTGTGGTACTGCAAACATTGCCAGATACACATGGCCAGAGAGGTCATAGATCTTAGAGAAATCCCCAAGGTTTTCAGATCCCTATTCTAAGGTAACTTCTTACTAACTGAAAAATAGTTATCCTTATATTTACAAATATCCCAGACACCACTCAATGAAAGAAGCTTCTAACAAGATACAGTGGAGCAGGCCTTTAATCTCAGCACTGAGAGGCAGAGGCAGGTGGATCTCTGTGAGTTCTAGGCCAGCTGGGGCCACAGGGAGACCCTCTCTCAAAAACAAACGAACAAAAGAAAGAAAGAACAAAAGGAAAGAAAGAAAGAAAGAAAGAAAGAGAGAGAGAGAGAGAGAAAGAAAGAAAGAAAGAAAGAAAGAAAGAAAGAGAAAGAAAGAAAGAAAGAGAAAGAAAGAAAGAAAGAAAGAAAGAGAAAAAGAAAGAAAGAAAGAAAGAAAGAAAGAAAGAAAGAAAGAAAGAAAGAAAGAAAGAAAGAAAGAAAGAAAGAAAAAGAAAGAGAAAGAAAGGAGCTTCTCAGCATCTTTTGCACCACATTAAAAATATTAGAGTCCTGGCAGGCGTGGTGGTGCCTGCCTTTAATCCCAGCACTTGGGAGGCAGAGGCAGGAGGATCTCTGCAAGTTCAAGGCCAGCCTGGTCTACATAGAGAGCTCCAGGACAGCTGGGACTAAAGGGAGACCCTGTCTCAAAAAGACAAAATAAAAACAAAACAAAAAACCTGAAAATAATTACAAAGACAATACACACACACACACACACACACACACACACACACACACACATATATTAGAGTCCCTCAACTGGACATACACAGACATTTTCTGTGAATTGCCCAAGCCTAAGTGACACATCTACAATGTAACTTCTACACCTAAGGCTCATGCAACATAGAACAAGGAGCCAAGAGGACACTAATTCACCTCTTAACTCTCATTAAGGAAACTCTCTTATGCAACAAGGGGCCAGGAACTCTAAAGGAGAAATGGCAAAACCATGGAGATTAGGAGTCTACAGAGTGTGGGTCCATGGACAGGTTGTGTGTATTCAAATTCGCTCACCCAAGGCTCAGAGAACATTGTGGAAGAGAGGGAAGACAGACTATAAAAGCCAGCAAAATGGTGCAAGACCATATGAAAAGAGACCCCTCAAGCTCCTGGGACCCTGCTGATATGAATCTACAGCATAGGTTCACTTTTCTAGTTTCCTTTTCAATTGCTGCTCAAAACACTCTGGTCAATTCCAACTTGGGGAGGAAAGGGTTTATTCATTTTACATCTCCTGGGTCACAGTTCATCACTTAAGGAGCCCAGTGTAGGAACTTGGGGCAGGAACGTGGAGGCAAGAGCTGGAGCACAGGCCATGGAGGAACATTGCTTACTACCTTGCTACCCTGGTCCATGCCCAGCCTGCTTTCTTATACAATACACAATAACCAGCCCAGGGGTGACACCACCCATAGTGGGCTGGGTCTTTGAACATAACTCGACCAAGACAATACTCCACAGACGTGGCCAAAGGCCAGTCCAATGGAGGCAATTCCCCAACTGAGGCTCCCTCAATACATGTGTGTCAAGTTGACACTAAAGCTATCCAGCACAGTCACCTTGCACAAGACCCTCCCAAGCTCAACCATGGAAATGTGACAATGGGCAGCAGAACCCAATCTTAACTGTAGAAACATTGGCAGCTGATTACTGTCAGATGAGGAAGAACTGGCCTTTTTAAAGTGAAGGACTCGGGATAGGCTGACTAGAGCTCAGTGGATGAACTTCCACTGAGGAATGGCCAGGGAGATTAATTTGGCACAATAGACCCTAACACAAATGATGGAATGTATGAACTGCAGCGGGGTCTGTGGGAGGGTGCCAGTGGAGAAGGGGGTGTAAAGGTGACTAAGACTGATTAGTATGTTGTGTATGAGATACACAAAAATTATAGTTAAATTTAGCTCTGGAATCTTGAAAGGGCATGAGAATTGACAGCGCCAGGAACTTCTGGGCGGGCATTAAATGTCGGGCTACTATAAAGAGAACAGGGTAGAAGCTGTTTCAGAAGCGTAGCATAGCTCAGTTGGTCGAGCTTGTCTGGCATATCCAGAGCCCTAGGTTTCATCCTCAGCATCAAATAAACCAGGTGTTAGCACACATCTGTAATCCCGGCATTCAGGAGGCAAGAGCAAAGCAGGACAATCAGAAAGTCAAGGTCATTCTCAACTACACACTCACATCCACTCCAGTGAATGGTGAAACTTATCCCCCAAAGGGAAGGCAGAGCATTGGTGAACTGGAAAGGGGAGTGCAGAGGATGACATGTATACTGTCCTGAAAATAGGATAAATTAAGAATGAAAGACTTATGATTTCCTCATTACGTTATGCATTGTACTACTATACATTGTACTGTATGTGGCTGTACATTGTGTATTAAACATTTGATAGGGGGCTGAAGAGATGGCTCAGTGGTTAAGAGCACTGGCTTCTCTTGAAGAGGACCCAAGTTCAATTCCCAACACCTACATGGCTGCTAACAACTGTCTATAACTCCAGTTTCAGGGGATCCAATGCCCTCTTCTAGCCACCACAAGCTTTGTATATGACATGGCTGTACTTATAGGCATACAGGCAAAATACTTATACACATAAATTTTAAATAAATAAATCAGAGAATTAAAAATATACTAGTATTTTCCAAGCTGGGCAAGGGAGCATATTCCTATAATACCAGCATACAGGAGGTGAAGGAAGAAGGATCACCTTGAGATTTCAGCACAGACTGGACTATACATTAGGACCTTGTCTCAATGAATCAATCAATCAATAAGCAAACAAATTATGGTATTTTCCTTAAAACTATTGTATTGTAAATGTAGTAGAAGGGACTGGATAGATGGTTCAGTAGTTAGGAGGACTAGTTGCTCTTGCAGAGGATGACCCAGATTTGGGTGCCAGCATCCACATGATGGCTGACCACCATATACAACTCCACTTCAAGGAGATGAGATCCAATGTCCTCTTCTGGCCTCCATGTGCACTTCACACACATGGTGCACCTACACACATAAAGGCAAACGTACACATAAAATAAAAAATAAACAAATCTAAAAACCTCAAATGTAGTAGAATACATAATGAATTGCTTACACTCAAGTCTAACCAGGAATTTGTTTTATTTTATTTACTTTTATTTTTATATATATGAGTGTATTGCCTGCATGCGCATAAGAACACCTGTGTTGTGCAATACCCATGGATGTCAGAAGGTGTCAGATCCCCTGGAACTGGAGTTATGGATGGTTGTTAGTCACCATGTGGATGCTGGGAATCGAATCCCTGAGTTGCTCTCCAGTCCCAGGAGTTTGTTTTTATAGTAAAATAAAATACCATAGTTCAAACCTGAACTTCAGAGAGATATGGATTTAATTATATAATTCAGAGTATGTGGTTAAGACTTGTGAGGAATACCTAAAACTTCATATTAATTACTTGAAATAAAAAATATTCTTTCAACAATTCAAAGAAATTTAAATAGGTAGAAAAATTAGAGAGCCTGGGGTGTTAGTACATGCCTTTACTTGCAGCACTTGGGAGGTAGAAGCTGGATCTCTCTGAGAGCAAGACCAGCCTGGTCTACATAGTGAGTTCCAGGCTAGCTGGAGCTAAAGGGAGACCCTGTCTCAGAAACAAACAAGCAAACAAAAAACCAGAAAACATTGACACGAGTTAATTTGTTTGAAAATATGTAAAGTACAGAATGAAAATAATAGTGACAA
Organism: Rhizomys pruinosus; assembly: GCA_009823505.1. Taxonomy (NCBI): domain Eukaryota; kingdom Metazoa; phylum Chordata; class Mammalia; order Rodentia; family Spalacidae; genus Rhizomys; species Rhizomys pruinosus. Next base: position 682,173 of record VZQC01008050.1, on the reverse strand, counting down.
AATGAAAAAGGAAGTTTGGTGGTTTTTTTTTTTTTTTTTTTTTTTGGTCTTTTTGAGACAGGGTCTCTCTGTAACCCCAGCTGGCCTGGAACTCACTCTGTAGACCAAGCTGGCCTTGAACTCAGAAATCCACCTGCCTCTGCCTCTCAAGTGCTAGAATTAAAGGCACTTGCCACCATGCCCAGCCAAAAGAATTTTTTGAAGCAAGCAAATGAAAGAGAAATATTTCTCCTTATATAGTATTTTGTTCTTCAATAATGAATTAATAACAGAAACTCTATGTAAGTTTTCATGTCATGAACAAAGAAGATCAACCAATTTTGACTTAGCTCATGGAAAAACACATTTCCTTAGGGGTATAAAAGGCTTAGAAGTTGTTTAGATTTACAAGCTTTAGAAAGCCAAAGTCGCAGGGAGTGGTGGTGCATGCCTTTAATCCTAGCACTTGGGAGGCAAAGGCAGGTGGATCTTTGTGAGTTCAAGGCCAGCCTGGTCTACAGAGCGAGTTCCAGGACAGCTGGGGCTACAGGGAGACCCTGTCTAAAAAAAAAAAAAAAAAAAAAAAAAAAAAAAAAGCCAAAGTCAAGCCCTGCTAACTTGGGGCTTCTATGAGCTCTTTCTGTTGCTTGCCTTCTCTCACTGCTGAGGTCATATTGATGCTGTAACCAAGTCCTCAGATTCCAGCATAGACTGAAGACTAGCAGATCTGAAATCCATCAGGCCTTCAGGGCCAGATTGGGACTACTGAAACATTCAGCCTCGAGGACCAAGCCACTACTGGATTCTCAGCCTCTCCAGCATGGTGCAGCCATTGTTGGACTACTTGGACCCTATCCCATGAGCTAATCTAATAAATCTATATACGTGTGTGTGTGTGTGTGTGTGTGTGTGTGTGTGTGTGTGTGTGTAGTCATTCTGCCAATTCTGTTTCTTTAGAGTACCTCGACTAATACAGACTCCTGATAAACTAAATCTCATCGGGGAGAGGTTCAGAGAAAACAGAGGAGAGAGTTTCAGATGCTGACTGAATGAAAGCAATCCCAGTTACCATGTATTTTTGCCCCTGTGTAACCTGAGAAGCACAAAGCACAACAGCTAATGCTGCCCATTGGCCGCTGACTCATCCAATAAAGTTTCTCATCTGTCCATGTGCGAACACTCCCAAATCAGCAGAATGCAACCTTGAGCCTTTTTTTTAAAGTAAAGTTCTTATCGAATTTTTGTGTATTTCATATAGAACATTTTTTTCTTTTTTTAAATTTTATTTATTTTTTCTGTGTATGAATGTACTGTCTGCATGTAGGTTGGTGCATCGGTGTCATGCAGTGCTGCAGAGGTCAGAAGAGGCTATCGGATTCCCCTGGAACTGGAGTTAAAGACAGCCCTCAGCCGCCATGTGGGTGCTGGGAATCAAACCCAAGTCTTCTTCAACAGCAGTCAGCGTTCTTAACTGCTAGGCCATCTCTCCAGCCCCAATCATATAGAACATTTTAATCGTCTTTAGAGCCCCCTTCCTCATCAGCATAGCCCCCCCCCACTACTGGATTTCATACATTCTGTCATTTCTATTAAGGCCTATCAAGTCAAGTTAGTGTCTCCAGATATCCCTCAGTGCAAGTTCACCCACTGAGATCTAGTCAGCCTATCTAGAGTCCCTCCCTTTAAGAAAATCAGCTCTTCCCATACAGCAGTAATCAGCTCCCAACTGTTCTTTGGCTAAGATTGGGGCTTGTTGTCCATTTCCACATTTTTGTGCTGAGTTTCTGTCTGCTTGAGTTTGCGTGGGTCTTATGTATGCCGACACCATTGCCGTAGATTCATATGAACAAGGTCCCAGGAGACTAGAGAACTCTGTTTTCTATTTGGTCATGTACCTCCTTTCCGGCTTTTACAATCTTTCCACCCTCTCTTCCACAGTAGTCCCTGAGCCGGGGTGGATAGAGTTTAGTATACGAGTCCTGTCCAAGGACTCACACTCTGCAGACTCTTGTTCTCTACACTTTGGCCATTTGTGTCCTTTGGTGTTCATGACCCTCTGTTGCATGAGGAAGCTTCACTGATGAGAGTTGAGAGATGCGTTTTCACTCGCTCTACCCTTTGTCCCACTATATTCCACAAACCTTAAGTGTAGAGGTTCCATTTTAGATGTGTCGTTTGGGCTTAGGCAATTCACAGACGATCTATCTATAACCAATTGAGGAACCTTTGCTACAAATTTTCTGCCTGTTGTCCTTTGAACAGAGTTGATTTTGGTCCTAAAAGAAGCTGCTGCTTGAAACCATTATTCTTTAGTATCGTGCCATCATGGCCTAAAGTTCTTTTATTTATGGGGTACTATCTGTACCTTAAAAAAATAATTCTGAAGAAAGAATGAGGGAATTCAGATAGTTAGTAAAGTAGGTCTTGCCGGGCTGGCATGGATGTGTTACAGTAACACTCTCAGAGCACTGTTCACATGAAGAACATTCAGTTAACACTCATCAAGCACCTAAAAAAGCCCTGTGTACGTTTCCACTTTTACATATTTTCTTGTATTTGTCTGGTTTTTATTTTAATTATTTTGCGTTTTAAAACAAACCTTTAAAAAAAAGTCTTTTTTAACCCTTCGATGTTAAAAAAAAAAAAAAAACCCTTCTGTAGCAGGAAATAAATTGCTTGTTCTTGAGAATTTTCCCATCAAGAATTTAGTAGAAGCAGGTATATGTCTATCGTTTTGATGTTTTTGTCAATGTTTCCAAACAATGTGCTTTGAATCGGAATCACTTGTCGTGTCATATACTTCCCATGCTCTTCATCACATTAGTGATCAGAAATGAGGGGTCACTCCCCAGCCCCTGCCCGCAAGAGCTAAGTAGGATCTTACTGTAAGTTGAAGGGAGTTCTGCCCTAACTCGTGGATTGTGAAGAATGAACTGCTGTTGGGTCTGATTGACTGTTGATGGATTGTGGTGTGGTGTGGTGTATCCAGAGGCTATTGAATGCAACTTACAATGCTTAATAAAAACCTTTATTCTTTTAGTATAAAAAAGTTTTTTAATATGTTTATTTATTTTTACAAATCAACTCTTTAAAGCTGGTAAGAATGCTTCATGTGATTGGTTTTAAAGCAAACTTAAATTTATTATAATTATTTTCAGGTTTTTTGTTTTGTTTTTGTTTTGTCTTTTTGAGGCAGGGTCTCCCTGTAGCCCCAGCTGTCCTGGAACTCACTCTGAAGACCAGGCTGGCCTTGAACTCACAGAGATCTGCCTGCCTCTGTCTCAGGAGTACTGGGATTGAAGGTGTGCACCACCACACCCAGATATTTTCAGCTTTTTTAAGGACTATTATCAATCATTCAGTTGATGACTTAATGAGCAATCACACATAACATCAGGGGCCAGTCAGATGGCTCAGGGGACAAGGGCGATCTCAAGGCCAATGACCAGAGTTCAATCCCCAAAGCTTCACAAAGCAGAATGAAAAAAAACAGCTTATTTAAGTTGTCCTCAGATCTCCACACACTCACGGTGGCAACTGTGCACCTGCATACACACACATATTAAATAAATAATAAAGTTCTAACCAGTTTTAAAATTCATATATTAACATTACCTTTTCAAATAACTGAGAACTTTCTCTAAGTGTGGAGAGAATGTGTCCAAAAATGTGTTTCTTTTCTCTAAGAATAAAACATCTTAAGTTACAAAAAAAAATACAAAGCACAATTCCATAAACACCATTTAAAGAATCATACTTTATCTAACCCTAGTTGTTACTATTCTTACAAGGATCTTATGCACATACATTTTAAATTAATATAATATGAATATGGGCTAGAGAGAGTGGGGAAAGGTGCTTGTCGTTCAAGTCTGGAGACCTTAGTTCAATCCCCAAGGACCAAGTAAAGACAGAGAGAGAGAACAAACTCTTCTAAGCTGTCCACTGATCCCCCATACACACTGTGACATGCCCCCAATCACCCACACACACACACACACACTGTCATGTGCATGCAACAAATAATAAGTAGAAATTTTTTGTATTTTTATTTTTTTAATTGCTTTATTTTTTCATTTTCAATGATAAGTAATAATTTATGAATACAAGCATCCTTCATGTAAAACCAATTTGCAAGCAGTTGTGCCCAAACCCACACAGCCCATGGGTCCCACCATCCAGCTGGGGGAAGCAAAATATATTAATACAAGAGAGCTCTGATATCAGCAATGGATTATTCTACCAAGGAGATGTTGGCCAAGGGATCCAAGCCTCCCCCCAAAAGGTAAAGGCTTCTTGCCTGTAAACTGGGATACCTTCAAGAAGAGAGGTGATAAGGCCCTGCTGTTGAAGACATGTGATGTAAGCATGGGAAAGATGCATTGAGACTGCACTTGCAAGTGTACAATTGGTCTCTGGAATACCAGAGAGTGTTACCAAAGGCCACTAAACCAATAAAGCAAATATAGGTCTCCTTGAGTCAAGCAAGACTCCTCCATCAGCACCAGCTACACCTCACCTGCCTGGAAATACTGTGTAGCAGTGGCAGCCATATGTCTGTATATCCCAAATCTAATTGGCTATTAGCTCTCTCCTTGGAGGAATAACCCACGGCTGATGCCACAAGCTTACATCCTCTAGTGGTTAGGAGATGTTATAAGCCACAGTAAGACCCTGTCATATTTTACAGAAAAAAATGTAATTCATGAATTAACATACCATCCAAACATCTGTGTCTATACCAAAGTAACCTACCATAACAATTAGTACTGTTTAAATACCTATATAAGTAGACATTTTTAAAGATTATATAAAACCCAAAATATTGATTTTGAGATGAAACTTACTCTATTTTTCAAAAGAGGGAAAAAGCAAGCAAAGTTTTAAGAAGTTAAAAAAAAAAAAAAACTCCCTGTAGCTGGGAGAAGAATTAAAACATTTGCCCTCTATTATTTTACTGTTTTAATTATTTGCCTGGTGAAGAAGTATGCATGGTTATATATTTCTGCACCAAGAGCAAAACTACAGCATAAGTTTAAGGACTGACTTCCATTCTACACTCCCAGAACATCTTCATCATCCCCAAACAAAAACTATGTCCTTGTTAAAGAGTAACTCCCAATGCCCCGCCTCCATCCTTTCTGACACTGTGAATATGATTGATTCAGACACCTTTTTTGTAAGAGGACTCTATTCATTTTGGCTTTTTGTCACTTCACATAGTATTTTTAAGATTCATCCATGTTGCAGCCTAAAACAGAATTCTATTCCTTTTGAAAGGTGAGTGCTTTCCATTGTGTGAGGCGTGCCACTTTCTGTTTACCATGTCCTCTACCTCTGGGGGGTGTCCTGTAAGTTGTTCTCACCTTTTCCCTTTTGTGAATAATGTTACTATCCACATTTGTGTGCAGATGATAGTTATTTTAGCATCTCTCTATGTTGTCAAATATCACCTCTGACTCATGCCATGGCTCACAATAAAATTCAAATAAGGCACATGGGCATGCTATTTAAAATGCATCTGTTTTTTAATTGAATAGATACATAAATTCTGACATAATATTGATCATATTCATACCTCATTTCTAATCCTCACAACTTTGCCAATAAATACTTTTCAGATGAGGAAATATTTCAAAGAGTTTAATTTTTATGCAGAACCAAAACAGTAGAAATTTGTTAAAGAAAAAGTGGTACTTAAATAAGTAATATGGTTTGGAAATATTTAAGCCTATGAATTCAACATCACTAAAGTTCTTCCTTTCTTTGTTGTTTTTTTGGTTTTGTTTTTGTTTTTGTATATGTGCCACTGTGAACTGGAAACCTGCTTGTTCTCTTTATGATAAAAATAACTTCCTCCATGAGTACTAGGAAAAACAGTGTGGAATGATAAAGATATAAAGCAATGGTATTAAGTAATGATGTGATTAAGGTTATCAGGTCAAGAATTGGATTCTAATCGCCTGTCACTGCCCTTCAACTTCCTCATCTGCGGAATGGGGGAGGCAGGCTGAGTGATGTTGGAGACCTCTGCTACTTCCGTCATTTAACTATTTGCATCCTACATTGTCTTCATTGGTGCTTACTGAGATATCCACTCCATTTAGTGAAGGGGTACTGTCAATGTGGTTAGCTTCTTAGTTCAATTCGAAAGTGTATTTCTGCCCCATGTTGTCAAATATCACCTCTGACTCATGCTGTGGTTCACAATACAAGTCAATTAATGTACAGGGACTTGTCATTCAAAATGCACTACCTCCACTGGAAGCATGCGTTAACAGTTCATTTAGCTAGCAATGAAAGTACGCTATTTTAACTAGTATGTAAGAGATAGACCTGAGGTATGGTAGCTCCATGTCTAAAAACCAAAGAAGTTTAACACCAAGGAGAAGAGGGCTCCTAGGAGTGGAGAGAAAGACTCCTAAGCCTACAGGAGGCTGCAGAGTCAGCTGCCTCTACATGTATTTCCACTCATCAGCACCTCCTCACCCCAGAAAACATCAACCTGACCTAAGTACCTCCTTCAGAGAAAGTGTGGCCACTGCTGCTTCTGCAGCCATCATCTTCACCAAATAAATGGCCAGAGCTTCACACATTCAAAGCAATTGTTCATTCTCTAGCCTCTGAATCCATAGCCTACCTGTTAAAGTCTCTTTCCAGCTCAATTTTTCTACTTAGTCTCTTTGTGGTTCTTATTCTTAGCCTACAAACATACTCAAGTATCTAATCCAAAAAAAAGTTTTTTTCTCTAACGTATGCCTCTCCAAGTTATCCCAGGGCTTCTCTATCTATCCCCTTAGCACACCAAGCTCCCTACAGTCGGGTCCACTCAACTCTCTCAGCCCCACCCTCTTCCCTTTAAATAAATCCTCTTAAAAACAGTACTCAGGTTTTCAAAAGCCAAAAATGGTTACTATCCTTAATGACTTATGGAATCATCTTGAAATTAACACCAAAGCTAACTTAATGAGGGCTAGATGGAGAGGTGTTTCCATTTAGATCAAACCTTGAACAACAAAAGTTATATCTATAGAGCACCCAAGGCTTCCTAGTTCCCTACCATGAGGCTCCCTTCTATGGTCAAAACTCACACGCTTTATGAACCGTTGTTATTTGTTATAGCCTTGGGATGAGATGGTGAGTCTCATACTACTGTAGTTTTTATCCATGATTAATGACAGCCCTGTGATCCCAGGTTTAAAAAAAGATCTCACGAAGCTGAAAAACTCAGGAGTATTTCAGTCTGGTAACAAGTTGCTAAGAATAGTCTTGACTAGCTTGTTTTTGTGCAATGATCTTGAGTTTGTTCCAAATTCTTGAACCTGCAGCTGTTAGTCAACAGGTGAAAGCAGATTTTTCTGAAAAGAAAATGTGAAGATTTTTAAGTATTATGACTTGCAGCTTTAAAAGAATTAGCCATGCAGATTTTAATTCCATCCCATAGCTATGAACATCACAATAAAAAAGGCAAAGGGTTTTCTTAGAACAGTTAGGGAACTGACCAAAATCCACGACCAGTGAAAGCCTACCAAAACATTTACAGCCTGTGTGATGCGAGACCCAATGAAACAGAGGCAGCCGCACAGCATGGAGCAGGCAGGTGATGGGAGACCCAATGAAACAGAAGCAACCTCACAGCATGGAGAAGGCAGGTGATGGGAGACCCAATGAAACAGAAGCAGCCGCACAGCATGGAGAAGGCAGGTGATGGGAGACCCAATGAAACAGAAGCAGCCGCACAGCTTGGAGAAGGCAGGTGATGCATGCCAAGAAACAGGAAGCTTTAGTTCATCGTGGAGTGTGCTTATTCTTTCTCTATTCATTTGCAAAATGTAAATGAAGTATTGAGCTACCTCAAGACCCCACTCCCTGTTGTTCTGCCCAGGCACACAGGGCCAAGCAACCATGATCCATCACACACACACAGGTATGGGTTTCCTTGACATTTATACACAAGCATTTCCTGACTTTATTCAGCCAAGGGGGCCCATGGGCAGATACATTCTAATACCGGCATGGCCCCTGAGCATTCACAACCTGGCTTCTCAATATTATTTTGCTCTTAAAGAAACTAAGATTCTTGGGGGCTGGAGAGATAGCCTAGCGGTTAAGAGCGCCAACCGCTCTTACAGAGGACCCTGGTTCGATCCCCAGCACCCACATGGTGGCTGAGAACCGTCTGTAACTCCAATTCCCAGGAGAACTCCAGTTCCAGGGGAATCCGACACCCTCTCTGACCTCCGCGGCATTGCACAACACGGATGCACAAACCTACATGCAGATAGTACATTCATACACATACAAAAATAAATAAAATTTTTTAAAAAAGAAAAAAAAAAAGAAACTAAGATTCCTTGGAGAAATGGCTGATCCCAGAGCAAAAGCAGGGAAAATCTAAGAGAATGCTGGCGTCCGCGTCAAGGAAATGAAGAGACACATCAAAGGGGATCAACGATTAGTAAAGAAACTGTCACTGATCAAATTAAGACAATTTAATCACTAACATAAATCATGTTAGCAACAAAATATGTGTTATGGTATACTGAATAACAGAGAAACGCTGGCCGTAGAGATCATTATAACTAAATGAACAAACTAAAAGCTTGTGAGGAATGAAATGCTATGTAAGTCAAAGTACATTACCACAAAACAATTAGTCATTTAAAAAGAAGAAAAGTTGAGCCGAGTGTGATGGCACACACCTTTAATCCTAGCACTTGGGAGGCAAAGGCAGGTGGATCTTTGTGAGTTCAAGGCCAGCCTGGTCTACAGAATGAGTTCCAGGATAGCTGGGGCTACAGGGAGACCTTGTCTCAAAAAGACAAAAAAAGAATAAGAATAAGAATAAGAATAAGAAGAATAAGAATAAGAATAAGAAAGAAGGAGGAGGAGGAGGAGGAGGAGGAGGAGGAGGAAAGAAAGAAAAGTTAATCATCTTTACCATGGAGATGCCTGGGAAGTCATCAAATGAATGTGACACTGAAAAGGACAGATCACAGTTCTGTGCCACCTGATAGAACACAATGAGGATAAATAGCTCTTCTGAGACCCTAACGAGGATGCATGATCTGAATCTATTGACTAGAAAACATCCACAAAAGACAGGGGAAGAGTTTAGAATAGCTGGTCTAAAATGATCCAAAGTATTAAAGTCATGGAAGTTAGAGAAAAACCAAACTATCAGAACGAAGTATATTAAGAGACATATCAATACAAATAAATCTAATGCAAGCTCTTGGGCAGGAACATTATTGGCAGAACTTCACTGAAGTCTAAAGACTGAAGGATGGCAATGTCTCAGTACTCATCTCTGGATGTTGATGGCTGAATTGTGCTTCTTTTCAGTATTCTTGTAAGATACACACCAAAATATTCAGGAGAGATGGGATGTCATGTCAGTAATTCACTCCTAATAGAGAGCAGACTGAGGAGATAGCTCTGTGGGGAAACAGCTTGCCACACAAGCATGGGGACCTGAGTTTGATGCCCAGCACCCAGGGGTAGTGGCACATGCTGCAACCCCACTGCATCAGGAGTGGAGACAGGAAGGTCTCTGGGGCTCATGGACCAGCCAGTGAGACAGGTCATAGACAACCAGGGAGCTCCAGGCTCAGCAAAGGGCTGTCTCAAAAACATAAAGTGGAGATGAGTAGAGAAAGATCTCTGCTTTCCACATGCATGCACATGCAATTGTATACACACCAGTGCCACATACATACACATGTATGCAACACACACACACACACACACACACACACACACACTTCAGGAGAAAAAGAAGCATGTATTTTAGTACATTCTTCTAACTTTATTGTCATTGTAAGTTGGTGATCATTTCAGAATGTTTTAAAACTTTATTTGTCATTACTAATGGGTGTAGTGGTGTGTGTGTGTGTGTGTGTGTGTGTGTGTGTGTGTGTGTGGTATAGTGTACATAGGGATGTGTGAATGCCTCAGAGCATGTGGGAAGGTCGGAGGACTTGTAGAGTGGTTTCTCTCCTTCCATCTTTGTTTCTGAGGAGCAAACTTGGGTTTTCAGGCTGGTGCAGCAGTGCTTTTACCCATCAAGCAGTCCCACCAGCCCATGTCTCAGAAATGTTTTTGAATGGAGATATAAAACATAAATACATTAGAAGATGTGAACAATATTAACCCCAGCTGAATTACAGATCTAATTCTTTTTTTTACAGATCTAATTCTTTTTTTTTTTTAATTTTTTTTTTAATTTTTTTTTATTTTATTTTTTATTTTATTTTATTTTATTTTATTTTGGTCTTTTCGAGACAGGGTCTCCCTGTAGCCCCAGCTGTCCTGGAACTCTCTCTGTAGACCAGGCTGGCCTTGAACCACAAGGATCCACCTCCTCTGCCTCCCAAGTGCTAGGAATTAAGATCAGCGCCACCATGCCGCAATTTTTTGTTTATATTTTTAGGTGTAGAATGTTTGTCTGCATGCAGGTCCGGCCTCACAACAACCGTGTCCCTGCGATAGCTGCGGAGGTCAGAAGAGGGTCTCAGATTCCCCTGGAACTGGAGTTCTCCTGGAACTGGAGTCATAGACGGTTCTCAGCCGCCATGTGGGTGCTGGGGATCGAACCCGGGTCCTCTGCAAGAGCGTTCGGCGCTCTTAACCGCTAGGCCATCCCTCCAGCCCCAGATCTAATTCTTAAATGCAGACAGAATTTTAAAATGTTAATAAAAAAAACTGCAAGCTGTAGAATAAATACAAATTATGATGGTATTTACAAGGTTTTTAAACACACAATAGTATTCATCTGTATTATTTCACCCATATACATATAATAACAGTAAAAGATATAAAAATGCATGGACAGCTGCACCCTAAATTTGGGGTAATATTTTCTTTTGTGAAGATGAGAAAAGAGGAGCAGGAAAGAGATGGGAGGGAGCCCAACTCTCTGTAATATTTTATTTTTTATAAATAAGTAAAAATAGTAAAACTCAGCATACCAAAATAATAACCATCATTAATTCAGGAGATGGAAACAAGGAGTTAGTCAATCAGTCTTTGTTTTTACTTTTTTTTTTTTTTTTTTGGTCTTTTTGATACAGGGTCTCCCTGTAGCCCCAGCTGTCCTGGAACTCACTCTGTAGACCAGGCTGGCCCTGAACTCACAAAGATCCGCCTGCCTCTGCCTCCCAAGTGCTAGGATTAAAGGCATGTGCCACCATACCCAGCTACATTTTTTTAATTTCCCAAAAATAATAAATAGAATGAGGGATTTCTATTTTATATGCATTATGCATGTGCACTAATTGAAAAACTTCTAAAAATTTTATATTTTTAGAATTTCACAAGTTTATCAACAAATTAGCTAGTATAACCTCCTGTTAGCTCTTTGTGAGTTCAAGGCCAGCCTGATCTACAGAGTGAGTTCCAGGACAGCTGGAGCTACAGGGGGCACAAAAAAAAGTGCACCTCCTCATCTTTTCCCTGGGGGTGTGGCTCCTAGTGGCTACCCCACCGGATGACCTCACACCCATGTGCATATGGGCAGAGCTAATTGGGCTCAGTGGGTTTTTTTAATATTTTGTTATTCATATGTGTATGAATATATTGCCTGCATGTATCTAAGTGCACCTGTGTCATGCAGTTCCCACAGAGGTCAGAAGAGGGGTCTGGGGCTGGAGAGATGGCTCAGCGGTTAGGAACACTGGCTACTCTTACAGAGGACCAATTTCAATTTCCAGCACCCACATGGCTGCTAGCAACTCCAATTCCAGTGGAATACAACATTTTCTTCTGATCTCTGCAGGCACTGCAGGACATAGGTACAGTTACACGCATGCAGACAATACACTCATACACCAAAAACAATAAATAATTCCTTTTTTTAAAAAGGTGGGAGGCTGGATCCCCTGGAACTGGAGTTACAGAAGATTGTTAGTCACCATGTTGGAAATCAAACCTGGGCCCTCTGCAAGAGTAACCAGTGCTCTTAACCATTGAACCATCTCTCCGGCCCCCAAGTTTCTTTTTTTTTAGGAGGATGTAAAGTTGGAGGATGGGGAATTGCTGGAAGGAGTCAGAGGAAGGGAATGGAAGGTGGAAATAATCAAGGTATCATTGTATACATATATGAAATTTTCAAAGAATAAAATTTAAAATAGATTTCTACTGTTTTCTGATATTTGAGCAAGAATAGATGAATCATTTTAAATAAGAAAGAATCACAGGGACAAAACGTCAACCGTGTGTAGGGATCTCAGTGCCTGAAGTGGGTCTTAGCCCCCTTGACATAAGTGCCCTGCTTACTGAAGAAGGAACCTCTCCATCAGTGTGGGCGGGCCTTCTGAGCAACTTACAGCCACTGGAGGAGGAGCTTCTCCATCACTGTGGGCGGGCCTTCTGAGTAACTGTACAGCCACTGGAGGAGGGCCCTCTCCACCAGTGTGGGCCTCCCCGGTAACTGCGGTAGTTGCTCAAAGAGAACCCATTCCACCATTCTGTGTAACTGCTGTGCTTGGTGAAGGAAAGTTCAGAGGGCATTGCACGAATCCTCCCAATTCTCCTGCTATGCAGATAGGTAAACTGCTGCTCAGAGAGGCCAAGGCACTGGGTCACCTTATTCACTAAGTTAAGAACAGAGGTAGTGTCAAGTGTAGCTTCCCAATGGCCGATAAGGGTTTCAAGTGACCATAAGTAATGAACAAAGACTTGTCCACATTTCATAAGTATGAACACCTCCAAATGGCTGTATCCACCATCCAACCCCATTGTTTTAGTGACATGGTCTTCCTCTTATTGCCACCTTCAGATTCTGTCCCACCAAACAACAGGACTGCGATGTGCAACTGTTCCCATGAGGCGCTTAACTAAGCAGCTTGCCTGTGAGGGGATGCCACTTATATGACTGACACATTAATGATTTAAAACATCTTCAGAATTTATTATAACTTTGTTGGATTTAAAGATCTCTTTTATTAGTCACTTATTTTGTGACAAATCATTCTGCTCTCCTTGAAAACGTTTAGTTAGTTTACAAAAGAGAGCAAGCTTGAAAATCAAAACCGAACACCTCGAATACATTGTGGGCCAGCAAGATGTTCTCCAGGTAAAGGCACTTTGCACATGCACACACACACACACACACACACACACACAAGATGTTCTCCAGGTAAAGGCACTTGCACCACACACACACGATGTTCTCCAGGTAAAGGCACTTGTCACCAAGTCTGGAAACTTCAGTTCGATCATGGGGATCCACATGGTGAAAGGAGACAACTCCTCCAAGTTGTCCTCTGACCACCACACTTGCACCACACACACACACACACACACACAGACACACACCAAAATATTATAAATAAATTAATTAAAAATTTTAAATAAACTCTCCTTACTAAAGGGCCTCCCTTCTGAGAGATGGATTAAGAGGCATCTTAAAGCAAGCTTCTGCTGAAGTTGGTACACTATATATTTGATTTAGATATTGTAAGAACCTATCATTTATTTTTTTATATTCTGTACAACATGTTGTCACCAAGTCACTTCATGTAAATTGCTACATAATAACTAATATTCATTTGCCACCACCATCCACAAATACTTCACAGTTATTACAGAATATATGATTACCATATTACAAATATCAGTGCACAGTTTTACATAAAATATGTCACCAGGCGTGGTGGCGCACGCCTTTAATCCTAGCACTTGGGAGGCCAAAGGCAGGAGGTCTTTTGAGTCAAGCCAGCCTGGTTCCCAGAGTGAGTTCCAGACAGCTGGGCTATGGGAAAATGGTAGGCAGATCTATGTGAGTTCAGAAGCCAGCCTGATCTACATAGTGATTCTAGGACAGCAGGGGCTATAGGGAGACCCTGTCTCAAAAAGACCAAAAAAAAAAAAAAAAAAAAAAAAAAAAAGGAGAAGAAAAAGAAAAAAAGAAAAGGAGATGTCATAGAGTAGTAGTTTAACAGACATATAGTTCAAAAATGAAAGTGTCCACAATGCCACACAAACACACACAAAGACTGTCAGGTCTTCTAGAGATCACTGCTTTAGAAAACAGCCTAGCAGGCTGGTCTCGGGAAATGGCTCAGTGGTTACAAGCACTTCCTGTTCTTGCAGAGGATCTGGGCCCAGAACCCACATGGTGGCTGATAACTGCCAGAAACTCTAGTTCCAGAGGATCCGATGTCCTGTCTGGTTTCATCAGGCACTAACACTTGTGGTGCACTTATATACAAGCAGACAAATTATCAATACGCATGAAACAAAAAATAAGCAAATAATAAAAAGAAATCCTATTCAAGGGTCTAAGAATAGTCTTTAAAAAAAGAAACCAAGAAATCAGATCAAATGGTTGAAACTATCATGTTTCCTTCCATGAAAGTAAGACCAATGTGATTTATTATACACCAAATTATTGTATCATAGTGACTGTCAATTTGAATTTAAATTTGAACTCTAAATGGTTTTCTATTCTCTGTAAAAGAGCTGGTTTGGCAAAATAAATATGTTCTCATGTAAAACGTTTACTTAAAAATCGCCACTTTCTGATTGGCACAAGAATTTTCACTTATGCCAACTAGTCAAGTAAACAAGCTCTGGTTCCCAGTGCAACATCCGTTTATCAAGTGCACAGGAAATTAGACTTCTTTGATAAACGGAGGCTATCCTGTGCACCAGCACTGGCTCCAAGAAAGAGTTTGGGTGGGTGCGGCAACGGGATACCTTGGCGTGTAGCCTCAGAGCCGAGTGCGTGGGGCAAGGCAGTTGGTGCTGAGATCTTAAGCAGAGAAATGAGCCCGGGTAAGAGCGGTCCAAGACGTTGTCCCTCGACAGGGAGCCGTGGGAAGTGGAGGGTAATGGAGCGGCGCCCGGGTCCCTTCACCCTCAAGCCTCTGGGGTTTCTAGGGTGGGTCTGGAGTACGAATTTTCTTGACCAGCCACACATCCCTGGCTCAGCCTGGGAGAAAGCGCCCGCCTGCCTCCCAGTGCCCAGAGGCAGTCTCCAGCCCCACTTGCAGAGTCCGTGCCTCTCCACGGCGCCAGCGCCCCCTCCAGTGGCCGCCGAGGGCATGGGCGACCCGAATCTCCGTGCCTCGCGTCCCCACCTTCCCAGGCCACTTTCCAGCTTCTCTCCAAAAGCTGTCCTCGGTTCTGTTCCAGAAAAGCATCTTGAGGAAGATGTTTACGAATGGCAGTCTACTGGCTCCAAGTGCAGGGTCTGATGTAGGGCAGTTACTCCGTGCTTGCTGATATCTCAAGTCAGTGACGGCACAGATGGGAAGTACTTTTGAACTTCGCCATGACCAGTGCTGGGCCTGGCACCCTGTTCTACCACCGAGCTCCCTTCCATTTGCTCACCTGCCACATAGTTTTGAATAATATATCCAGTCCTGTTCTAGGTGCCAGAGATCTGTGAGTGGTTAGTGTGAATTTTTAACAGGACAAACTAGAATCGTTGGCAAATGGGCCTCTGGGAACACCTGTGGGAGATTTTGTTAATTTTGCTGAGGTAGGAAGACCTGTCCACTATGGGTGGTGCCCTTCTGTCTAGATTCTAGACAGAATAAATGGAGAAAGGAAACAAAGCTGGGGATGCATGCACTTGGTTGCCCTCGGCTTCCTTACTGTGGATGTGATTTGACTAGTTGCGTCCAGCTCCTGTTACTGCGACTTCCCCCACAATGAGGCACTGTAATTTTGAGTTGCGAACTGAAATAAACCCTTTCCCCCTTACATTGTTTTTGTCAAAATACTTTATCACAACAACAGAAAAGAAACAAAGACAGGATCCCAGTGTGAACAACATATAGGGTCCCTACACACATTGAGCTCACCTATCATTGAAAGAGCAGACATTGTACTTGAGGTGGATGCAAATTCTATGGGAAGAGGAGGCAGGGCATATGTGGAGTGTCACAGGGGTGGAAAGTCTTCTGTTTTAAATGGGGTGGAGGAGAGAAGAAGACCCCACTCAGCAGGTCCCATATAAGTGAGGTCCAGAGGAGGTAAAGAACAAATTGCTGCAGCATTACCGGAAAAAGAACATTCTGGAAATAAGGAGCAGCCACAGCCAGGGGTCTAAAGTGGGAGAGTGGCTGCCATGTTTGCAGAATAATTCCTGTGGACAGAGAAAGCTGAGTAAACTGAAAGGTAGCAAGAGAGGGGTGGGGAGTAGTAGGAAAAGGGCTTCGTAATTCCACATAAGAATTTGAAATTTTATTCTTAACAAGGGGCATTGGAGAGTCCTGAGAAGCCTCCCTCCATCTTGACTAGAAATTTTAAATGTCAATTGATCGTTATCATGAATGGATGTCTTTTGAGTCTTTCCTCTATGCTGCTGTGTACCACGCTAAGGCCGTCCCTTACAAACTAGATGCTTACCTGGTGTTATCCTCACAGTATGTCACAAAGCCAGAATTCCCATCCAGGCAGCCTGCTCCGTAGCTGCTGTTCTAACCCACGATAAAGCTTCATGCATAGCGTGGTGTACCTCACAGACCATCTAAAACAATTGCTGGAAGTCTGACAGCAAGGGAACCATTCTACATTGCCCTTTAAAACTTCCTGTGTTCCTGGGGCTGGAAAGATGGCTCAGTGATTAAGAGCACTGGCTGCTATTGCAGAGGACCTGGGTTGGGTTCCTAGTACCCACATGCCAGAAAACAACCATCCTTAACTCCAGTTCCAGGGGATCCATCGACCTCTTCTGGCCTCTGGGCATTCCACTCATGGACGCACTTACATTCATACAGGCAAAACACTCATATACATAAAAAAGATAAAATAATAATAAATAAAACAATAAAATAAAATTTAATTTTTTTTGAGACAGGGTCTCCCTGTAGCCCTAGCTGTCCTGGAACTCACTCTGTAGACCAGGCTGGCTTTGAACTCACAGAGATCCACTTGCCTCTGCCTCCTGAGTGCTGGGATTAACGTGCTCCACCACACCCGGCTAAAATTTTCAACTCTTTTTTTTTTTAAAGGTTTTTTTTTTTATTAATTTTATTTATTTCTGTATGTGTGAATGTACTGTCTGTGTGCAAGCTTGTGCACCTGTGTCGTGCAATGCTGTGGAGGTCAGAAGAGGGCGTCGGATTCCCCCGGAACTGGAGTTCTCCTGGAATTGGAGTTTCAGACGGTTCTCAGCCGCCATGTGGGTGCTGGGGATCGAACCCGGGTCCTCTGCAAGAGCGGTCGGCACTCTTAACCGCTAGGCCATCTCTCCAGCCCAATTTTCAACTCTTAAATATGAAACAGAAAATGTAAGTTCAATAGGAAAAATAATTCTTACATTCTCAAAGCTTCTTGAGGGTAGGACCGTCATTTGCACCCTCCTAAGTGCCTCCCAATGCATGCATTTAGCAAGGATTGAGTAAATGGTGAAGTATGGCTACGTGCTGCTGACTGTGAGTCTTTGATCATTTTCCTTCCAATGCAAGAATCGCATACTGGCTCTTTAGGCATTTCTGAATTTTAAAATGACCTTTCTTTAGGAGCAAGTAACATCCAAAGACTCTGAAACTCACAAGAAAAACAAAAGGTTATTTTACTAGCCTTAAAATAGTTGACTTCCAGTCGGGCATGGTGGCACATGCCTTTAATTCCAGCACTCGGGAGGCAGAGGCAGGCGGATCTCTGTGAGTTCAAGGCCAGCCTGGTCTACAGAGCAAGTTCCAGGACAACTGGGGCTACAGGGAGACCCTGTCTCGAAAAGACAAAAAAGAAAAAAAAAAAAAAATAGGTTACTGCCATTGGCCAGGGTAGTCCAAGAGACTCCCAAAATTGCACAGGCTATTCCCACAGCCCTTGATTGCCTCTCAGAACTTGAAGGTAAGACCCTATTGCTGAAGACAGGACATACTTTGGAGACAGAATCTTGAGCAACAGAGCTGGAACTGACCTGGAAGCCGCCTCCCCTTGAAGGCTGGGTCTCATAGCTTTAAAGAGTACTATGCAAGCTGCTAAGGGAGAACGTCAATCAGTAGTCCAACACTAGCTTTAAGACCAAATATCCACATCAATAACCAAGACCAAATATCCACATCAGTAGCCAGCATAGCATACAACGTCAGTGCAGTAGTGGCACTTCTATCTTGGGGAAAATCAATGGCTAATTGGACCTAAAGCCCACTCCGTGGGAGGAAACTCATGTGTGGTACTGTAAACACAGACAGATGGACACAACTGGAGATGTCATAGATCTTAGAGAAATCCCCAAAGTTGACACATCCCTAGGCTAAGGTAACATCTTACTAACTAAAAGAGAGGTATCCTTACATTTACAAACAAATGTCCCAGATGCCACTCAGAAAGGAATCTTCTTTTACACTAGATGAGAATAGTACAGAGTCCCATGACTGGACACACACAGACATGGTCTGTGAATTGCTCATGCCTAGGTGACACATCTACAATGCAACCTCTACACACAAGACCCAAGCATCATAGAACAAGGACCCAAGAATGCATTAACTACCTCTTAACTCTCCTTAAGGAAGCTCCTCCATGCAACAGGAGGCTGGGAACCCAAAAGGGCTTGAATGGCCAAACCATGAAGATTGGGAGTCTACAGAGTGTGGTCCATGGGCAGGTCACCTATGTTCAGCTTCACCTACTCATGTCTCAGGGAACATCTCAGAAGAGGGGGCAGAAAGATCGTAAGAGCCAGGGAGGTGATGCAAGACCAAATGGAAATGAATCCTACAAGCTCCTGGGACCTGGTGCATATACAGCATTGGTATCAGCATGCACAAGACCCATGCAAGCTCAGCTGGACAAAAACCCAGTACAGAACTATAGAAATGGGTAGCAGAGCCCAACCTTGGCTGAACAAATATTATCAGCTAAGAAAGACCTGGTCTTCTTTAGGAAAGGGACTCGGGATAGGCTGACTAGAGCTCAGGGGATGAGCTGGCATGAAGGGGATGGGGAGAGTAGTTTGGCACAGTGGATCCTAGCACAAATGACAGTGTGTAAACTCAGTATGTGGGGGGACTGTGGGAGGGTGCCAGAGGAGAAGCGGGTAAAAAGTCGGTTAAGACTGATTGAAAAATTATGTAGAAAACACAAAATTTCAATAAAAAAGGTGACTCCCATTTCCTGCCTACTCTCACCTGCACTAATCATTCAAACTACTCAAGAAAATTATTCACTTTTGAGTCATTCCGTGAAGCTAAATTGAGCACTCAGTCCTATTTGAAACATTTATTGTCATAATAAATTCTTTTCCAAAAGCTCCCCCCCAAGGTACCTATTTTATTACTCTCTCCACTGCCTCTCAACAGCATGATGTCATACTGTATGAAAAAAAGTAGAAATAAAGAGACAAAGACTTCTTCACCCTCACTCTTTACATTTGCTAAGCTATCTGCTGGGCGCCTACATTCTTTCTGTCCTCCTATTTCAATGAAAGAATTGTCCCTTGTCCCTCCTTGTCAAAGGCCGATTCCCCTCAGACCCGATCTCATCCAGAATTCTCAAGTATTTACCTTGTGCCATTATCCTCCTTCATTCTCTAGATTCATTCTTTCCCTTTCTACTATATATTCCCAATAGCTAAAAAATTAAAGATAAATCTTTTGTGACTATATCTCTCCCAGTGTAATCCACTATCAGCCCCATTCTACAGTCAGAGTAGAAAAAGTTGTCTCTACTCAGTGGCCACAAATAATCACAACACATTCTCCCAGGAAGCCATTCTACTTGAGCCTCTTTAGGCACTCAACAGAAACTGCCTTTTTCTAGGATGGCAGGGACATCTTATTCCAGGTCATTTTTATTATCAACCTGACACAACCTACAGTCACCTGGGAAGAGGGAGCATCAATTGAAGAATTATCTCAGTCAGACTGGCCAGAAGTATGCTAATTTTCTCAAGGGCAAGGAGTAAAGCAGCACTGAATATAATGAATTTTTATTGAAGCTCTGTGCATTTCATACAAAATTACATTACAAATCAAATATAGATCCATGCCCCCTCCCTGCCCCCCAGGGCCTCATCAGAGCTCATGCATTCTGCCAAACATGTTTTTCATCTTTTTTCTCAGTCTCTCTCAAGAAATGTATGTTTATAAACCATACAGATTCCAACCTCTGAATCCTATCCATAATATATTTTCTTTCTTCTTTTCTTGTTCTTTTTTTTTTTTTTTTTTTTTTTTTTTTTTTTTTTTGGGGTATTTTTGAGACAGGGTCTCCCTTTAGTCTCAGCTGGCCTGGAGCTCACTATGTAGACCAGGCTGGCCTTGAACTCTCAGAGATCTGCCTGCCTCTGCCTCCTGAGTGCTGGGATTAAAGGCGTGTGCCACCACACCTGGCTTCTTTTTCTTTTTTAATATCCTATTATTTGGGGGCTAGAGAGTTGGCTCAGTGGTTAAGAGCACTGGCTGTGCTGGCAGAGGACCTGAGTTTGATTCTTAGTACCCATATGACTGCTAACAACCATCCATAACTCCAGTTCTGGGGATCTGATGCCCTCTCTATCCCTTTCTCCCTTTCCCAGCTAATATGATGTTCTCTACTTCTTTGAGACTCCCTTTGAGTTTCCATTTTTGTGAGACACTGTAATGTTTGTCTTTCTGAACCTAACTCATTTCATTTAATATACTGTCCAATATGAATGTTCCATTCATACTTAAAAAGACAAAATTTTGTGGGATATTTTTCCTGCTGATTTCACTGTGTATGTAATACCATATTTTCTATTCATCAGTTAATGGGCACCAAAATTGACTCCATTTCTTGGCTATTCTGAATAGTGCCACAATAAGGTTGCAAGCTGGAATGTCACTTCAAAATATTGATTTCCTCTCCTTTGGGTATATGCACTATAGTGAGATTGCCAGGAATTTATGGTGGTTAATTTCCTTTTTTTTATGGTCTTTCTGACACAGGGTTTCCCTGTAGCTCCAGCTGTTCTGGAACTCACTATGTAGACCAGGTTGGCCTTGAAATCCACCTGCCTCTGTCTCCAGAGTGCTGGCATTAAAGGCATGTGCAACCACGCCTGGCATTGGTTAATTTTTTAATTGTTTAAGTTACCTCCATACTATTTTACATAATGGTTATATTCATTTACATTTTTATATTTTAGATTTAAATGTAAATTGCATTTCCATTTCCTCCAATGTCATATGAGAGTTCCCCTTTCTCCATATTCTTTCTGTTCTATCATAATTTATATTTTCATATATGCATAAATTAACAATGGGTACTGGCACTCTAGGTGATCAGTTTTTATTTTCATGACCGATTTGAGTGCATTAGAAGAGGTTCTAATCTTTGAGATGCTTTGCTGCCTTAGTCTCATCTTACTTCACTGTCACTTTTGCTATTTTATTCCCAGCCAAGGCAAAGATAAATAGCAGCCAGGGGGCCTTTCTGTCCCTCCTTGTCCTCTGACTCTTTAAAGGTAGGATTCTTCTCTTGTCTGAGTAGCTTCAGGCTCTGATCTAAAGTTGCCGAGTAAGTGACGAGAACCAAATGCAAACAGCTGTGTGCACTCAATAACCAACCTATAGAACATCTGGTAGACCACCAATCCAGAAGAGAGGATTTGCAAACCTCTTTAAAAACCTACTCTGAAGATAGATATTGTCAGCCTAGGAAAATATTCAGTCATAATTTGCATTCCATTCAAGAATCTAAAAGTGTTTTACTTCTTTAAAAGCCATTTTAGGAGCCAGAGAGATGACTCAATGGTTAAAAGAACTGGCTGCTCTTGCAGAGGACCCAGGTTCAATTCACAGCACCTACATGGCAGCTAACAACCATCTCCAGTTCCAGGAGATCCGACGCCCTCTTCTGGCCTCTGCAGGTATTCAATGCACGTGGTGCATTTACATGCATACAGGCAAAACGCTCATACACATAAATTTTTAAAAATAATATGCACGCCCTTGATCCTAGCACTCGGGAGGCAGAGGCAGGCAGATCTTTGTGAGTTCAAGGCCAGCCTGGTCTACAGAGTGAGTTCCAGGACAGCTGGGGCTACAGGGAGACCCTGTCTCAAAAAAGACCAAAAACAAAAACAAAAATAATAAAATATTTAAAACCTTTTTAAAGCAAACCAGTTGCCTAATGTGTGAACAAAAAAAGGATATCCATCAGGAATTTTTCAATTAGAATATAGTCTACCCTCTGCTGCACATCTATAAACAAGCTTTGGAAAGGTGCTGAGCCTATGACATCTGTTGTCTATCATCCTGAGAAGGCCAAGGACTTCTGTTCACAGTATGCTGGTATTGGAGCACCCAAGGAAAACAGAACAGTCAAACGCTGAGCAGAAAAATTCTTTGGTAATAAAACTAAAAGAGAGCAAGTTTAGCTTCCACACTGGGCAGTGGACGCCCCTGGCAGCAGGTCCCTTTCGGCAACCAGTGTACATCAGTGGCCCACATGTTCTCCTCTTGTGCTGTAATCGCAAGATGCTATGCTCTGTCTTTAGGAGACAAGGGTGGATTAGCCAGGTGTCCTATGACACAATCATTTTTTTGGCAAAGCCCTTCCATAGCATGAAGAGTAATCGTGGTGGTTTAAACAAAAAGAATGCAGTTTGTATTTCAGAAACAGAGCTATTTGAAGGTTTTAGACATTGCAAGTTAGTGATTACTTATAAATGTAAAAACATCATTAAAATCTCAAGGAGGTATTTCCTTTTATGCTTATTTTAAATTACACATATATGCATGTCAGGCATAGTGCCACACGTTTTTAATCCCAGCACTCAAGAGGCAGAGTCAGGATCTCTGTGAGTTTGAGGCCAGTCTGGTCTACATAGAGTCCAGGCCAGCTGGGACTACCTAGTGAGACCCTGTCCTAAAAAAAATTATTTGGGGCTGGCAAGGTGGGTCAGTGGGTATAGGTACTTGCCGCTAAGCCTGACATGAATTTGCTCCCTAGGGCCCATGTGGGAGAAGGAGAAAACTGACTTCCCCCCTTTCCCTAAGTTGTCCTCTAACCTCCACATATGTGCTAAGCCCCCTGCCCCCATTAAAATAAAAAATTTTAAGGTAATAAAAAGATTGTGTGTGTGTGTGTGTGTGTGTGTGTGTGTGTTAGCAGGTTTAGCGGTGGGGGGGCATGCATGATGCACATGTGGAAGTGAGAGGACAACATTGTGAAGTAGATTTTCTCCTTCCACCTTTATGTAGGTTCTAGAGATCAAGTTTGGGCTGCCAGCCTTGTGTGGCTAGAGCTTTTACTGGCCCCACATGTATTTTCTTAAAGCCAGAACTCATATTTAAATTTAACATGTGACTAGAATAAGATAAATATCAAATATTGTCATCTCCTTATCTCCTTACTCAAGTTATGAAGCTGCTATGGCCACTTTTTAAAAATAAAATTTAAGAATTAAGTGTGTTATTTTACTTTTTAGAAATTGGCTGTTTATTAGAATCAGAAAATCAAGTTCAACCCCAATCAGCATTGAAAGTGAGTCTATTTCATTTTAATATTTTATTTTCATTTTATGTGTATGAATGCATTGCCTGCATCTCTGTCATGCAATGCCACAGTCAGAAGAGTGCATCAGATCCCCTGAAACTGGAGTTACAGATGGTTGTTAGCTGCCATGTGAATGCTGGGAATTGAACCTGAGCACCCAGTGGTTTTAACCACCAAGCCCTCTCTCCAGCCCCTATTTCATTTTATTATGTACAAAATCCTACAATCTCACTCAGAATAAATGCTTCCTGGATGCATTTTTCTCACAAAAACTTCCATGAATGTGCATTTGGAGAGTCAGGCTAAGAATATGGGTAAGCCGACTCTTACATGACCATTTTTTGGAAACAAGCCACATTGTGGGATTTTTTTTTAATTCATAACAATGTAAGAGTCTGTTCAGCTACCTAAAAGTGTTCAACTTGACACTGTTAATTTCATCATAGGTCCTTCAGCATCAGCTGGAATCGTTTCAGGCTCTGCGAATGCAGACTTTGCAGAATGTTAGCATGGTATGATTGTTGTAGCTGATATATATTGTAGGAAACATCCTCATTTAAGGCATCATCCCAACTCTAAACGATTCACTAGCCAATTGATAAGTACAGAATTTAATATACTAGAAGAGACAACATATTTCAGGCTCAAAATGTATTTTAAGCAAACTACATTCTCCTATTATATCTGTTATTTGGACAGGAAGCAGAAATAAATAAAAAGTACCTATATTTAAAGTGTTCCCTGTGGTGGGAACATAGCTCAGAATGCTTGCCTGGCATGGGCAAAGCCTTGGGTTTGACCTCAGCACTGCAAATAAGTAAATAAATGAAGTGCTACCTATATGCAATCTACAAACAGAAATTCTCACTGTAAGGTTTAAAATAGAACTCAACTGGCTCTAGGGGAAAATGTACTCTACTACCTCAAGTCACTTCTGGTGGTTAAATTAAGACTTTTGTCATTAGGAAAAAGTCTCATTTCACACCTTGGTTCTACTTTTCCCCATAGTGGAGTGTCAGATTCTATGTTAGTAAGAGGAATAGAAGAGGAGAATCTTCTCCTAAACACAAGTCAGACACAGAAGAGAGAGTGCTTTGTTCTGATAATAGTTTACACAAAGGTCCCTGGCTTGATACTGTCACAGATTTAGTCTGAGGGAATTCACGAACCTGTCACTCTCTAGAAAGAGACTGCATTATGAGTCACAGGCCAAGTCTTGGAACTAAAGGCACCAACATGGACCTCAGCGAGGAAAATTAGAAGCAAGTGGGACAGGGTCTGCATGTTGGGATTATGAAACATAACACAGACTCACTGAATGCTGGTACCAACTCCATCTTTGTGTCTTGGCATTGAAAGCATCTGCAAGGAAATAGAAGCAAAGACAAACTCTTGCTGTGACAGGGCAGATTCTGATGATGGGTAGCAAAGAGTTCTTATTTACTGTACAATGTAAAAAGCAAAACCTCAGGGCTGGAGAGATAGCCTAGTGGTTAAGAGCACCGACTGCTCTTGCAGAAGACCCGGGTTCGATCCCCAGCACCTACATGGCGGCTGAGAACCATCTGAAACTCCAATTCCAGGAGAACTCCAGTTCCAGGGGAATCTGAGACCCTGACCTCTGCGGCATTGCACGACACGGGTGCGCAAACCTACATGCAGACAGTACATTCATACACATAAAAAATAAATAAAATTTTAAAAAATCTTAAAAAAAGCAAAACCTCTAAAATTATTGAAACATGGCTCATAAAACTGTACTGTTTTACCCAGGTGTAATGGCACATGTCTTTAATCTCAGAACTCAGCAGGAAGAAGCAAGCAAATGTCTGTGAGCTCAAGGCCAGCCTGGTCTACATAGAGAAGTTCCAGGCCAACCAGGGCTACATAGTGAGGCCCTATCTTTAAAAAAAACAAATTACTGTCTTACTAAATTTTTCTGATTTTATGATCATAAATAAATTTTCCTAAATATTGTCTTAATGATAGAGATTACAGTAAATTAAATAAGTTTAAATTCGTGTGTTCTTAATGGGAAAAAACCTTATATATCAGATAGATAAAGGTATCTTTCAACTGTATCTAATTTCTGCATAACTATAAGATTATAAATCTGAAATCAAATTCTAACATTTTCCATTTATTCTTTAAAGGTACAGTCTGAAATCAGTGAAATATTGAACAAAAGTATCATTGAAGTAGAAAACCCACAATTTAGCCCAGAGAAAAATCTAATATTCAGCATGCACACAGAGGATTTGGTTTGTTTTTCTATGCAAATCACTCCTCCATTTGATATTTAAAAGCTGTTATGTGATTGGTTTGTTTTTACCTTTACATTTGCTCTGTCTTCACAGGAACCATGTACTGTCAGAGATGAAAATAAAGAAATCCCTGTCCTGAAAACCTTTAAAGGAGTACGTTTATCTCTATTCTTCTATAATTTTCCTATTTCTCTTAGGAAAGCCTTTGAGGGACATTTCACTTCGTCCAAATACTGAGAACAGCCAAGCACGTGCAAGGCAATTGGACAGGCAGGGCTGAGAGACCTGGAATGAAGTCCGTGGAAGAGCTCCAAGCCAGAATGACCATCACTGTCCACACTGTCCACACTGGTTAGAGTTCACATTTCCAGGACTGTCATGGCCCTATGAAACCACCCCAAACTAGACATGAATGCAAAGGTTACCGAACAGCCCAGAAACAGAAATGCTTGTTCCTTAAATTCCCATTTGACCTATGATCCTCCCTACTACCCACAATGCTCTCCTGAAGTATGCTACATTTCTGTTTCTGAAATTAAGAGGTTGACCCAGGTATCTCCCCCTGCCCCAAGGAAGTAAATGCAAGTCTAAAGCAAATTGTGAAGAACAAAGTTGCAGATCTTCAAAATAATTGCTATTTTGTTCAGGCCTCGACAGAAAGATGGGGACACCCACACAGGCTTCTTCGCTGCATTAATGGATCAAATACATTGTTTGTATAAATAAATCTTTAGTTTTATCTCAATATCTTGATCATGTGGCATGACATTTATACTTTTTATTGTTGCTAGCCTATGGAGAAGCAAGAAGTCCTTTCTGTGGAGAAAACTGGTCATTTTGAGGATCAGAAGACTCCTCATTCAATGGAAGAAAACTGCAGCAGTAATAATGGCAACAGTCTTTCTCAGAGCATAAATATTCCATCTCAGATACATTTCAAGGACACCATAGCTCTTGAGAATTTGAGAACAACAGATAGCTCAGCTTCTGACAAAATGATGCACAACTCAGAAAATTCTAACATGGTGAAGAATTATAGTCTTTATCATTTTCTGCCTTCGGTTCCTCAAAATGCAATGCCTCAAACTGGCCCTGGATTTTTGGACAAATCCACAATCCCTCTCCCTTTTCTGAAGCATGGATTTTGTGAAAACTTAGATGACATTTGCCACTCTATTAAACACATGAAGGAGGAGCTTCAAAAGTCCCATGACAGAGAACTGACACTTACAAAGGAACTTCACACTTTAAAAGTTGATACAGACACTCAAACTCATGATATATATGAGCTGTCTCACATTCATAATTCAGAAAATAAATTTGTTAAGGAAGAAAATATGGATGGTAACTTAAGTGAAGATATAAAATCAAGGAGAATTTCTGAATTAGAAGCTTTAGTAAGCAAATTACTCCCACTCAGGGAAACTGTGTCAAAATTGCACATGAATTTTTGTAGGAAATGTAAAAGATTATCTAAGAGCGAAATATGCTGGGGGGAAAAGGAATGAGAAAAATAAAGACATTCCTATCAGCAGCAAGAATATTACAGATTTCAAGTTCTACTCTAGAACACCAAGGCATACACTGTCATTGCTTGACCAAACAAAACAGGAAATGGAAGACACAAAAGGACAGCCATTTGTAGTAAACCAAGAATCAATAAAATTTGAAAATGAGAAAACACCCAGTCAATTCTGTCACTGAGCAGTGTGTTGCCAAAATTCATTACTTACAGAACTACCTAAAAGAATCCATGCAGACACAGAAAAAAGTAACAGAACTAGAGAATGAAAATCTAATCCTTAAGACCAAAATGAAACCACTTATCTTTACCACACAATCCCTGATACAGAAAATTGAAACATATGAAAAGCAATTTAAGAATCTGGTTGAAGAAAAGAGCACTATTCAGTCCAACTTAATTAAGACAGAAGAACAAAACAAAGACTGCCTTAGAGAACTTAAGAAAATAATCAGCAAATATAATGTTCTCCAAGGTCAAAATAAAATGTTGGAGGAGAAAAATAGTCAACTTTCTTTGGAGAATCAACAAATGACAGAAGCACTAGATCACCTAAAAAGTAAAGAACACAAAACTCAAAATGAAATGGCCATTCTCAAAAATGAAAACAATCGAATGAATATAGAAATGGAAGCAACAAAAACAAATTATTGATACAAGACGAAAAGGAAATGTTGGAGAAAAACACATACCAGCTTCTGAAGGACAAGAGTTCACTTGAAAATGAACTTAACGAAAAGCAACCAGAGATCGTGCAGCTCAAAGAAAGAGAAAGGTTGGCAGGAACCGAGCAAGAGTCACTTCTTCAAATACTAGAAATAGCTAAAAATGAAAAATGGGATCTTGAGAAAACACTACAAGAATCCACTTCTGCTAGACAAATATTGGAAAGAGAAATCAAGAATATGCAAGCCTACCAATCTGCTGCAGAAGAGAACTTCCTGAAAGAAGTTAGAAGTGCAAAATCAGAAACATTTACAAAAATAGCTTGTCAGAAATTAGTGAGGAATGTGAAAAGTTAACAAAATTGATCATGGAAATTAAGACAGATAACCAGATTCTGAAAGAGGAATTAAAGAAACATAGTCAAGAAAATACAAAATTTGAAAGCACCATCAGTAGACTTAATGAGGACAAAGTGCTTTTAGAAAACTATGTAAGAAGTATAGAAAACGAAAGGGATACCTTGGAATTTGAGATGCGGAATCTTCAATGAGAATATTTGAATTTAAGTGATAAATTTTGCAGTCACAAAAGTAGTCTATCAAAATCAGTTTATATTTCAAAAAGAGAGAAATTCTGTTTTGACAACTATGACACATATGAAGATAATTCCAATCCTAGGAGTCGGCCTTTGGCTCCTGATTTGAAAGGTGTGCATGTTCTGATAGAGGAATAGAGACATGTTTAAGATTCTTTCGGTCTCCTGGGCACTAACCAAAGTATAGAAATAAGAAGACGGGGTTAGAGAGACTGCTCAATGGTGAAAAAGCTTGTACTGCTCTTGTAGAAGACCCAGATTCATGTCTCAACAGCCACATCAGGTGGCTCACATCCTCCAATGGTTCCCACTCCAAGAGATCAAACACTCTTTTCTACGGAAACCTGCATTCACATGTGCACACACCCACACACAGGCATCATTTTTAAAAATAAAATCTTGGGCTGGAGAGATGGCCTAGCGGTTAAGAGCGCCGACCGCTCTTACAGAGGACCCGGGTTCGATCCCCAGCACCCACATGGCGGCAGAGAACCGTCTGAAACTCCAATTCCAGGAGAACTCCAGTTCCAGGGGAATCCGAGACCCTCTTCTGACCTCCGCGGCATTGCATGACATGGGTGCACAGACTTTCATGCAGACAGTACATTCGTACACATACAGAAATAAATAAAAATTAATAAAAAGATTTTAAAAAATTTTTAAAAATTATAAAAAAATAAAAAAATAAAAATAAAATCTTAAAATAAAAAAAGAATTAAGGCCAGACATGGTGCACAACTTTAATTCCAGCACTTGGGAGGCAGGGAGATAAAGCAGGCTGATCTCTGAGAGATCAGGGCCAGTCTGGTCAACATAAGTGAATCCCAAGCCAGCTGTGATGAGAATAAAAAAAAATAAAATGAAATAAAATAAAATAAGTAAATGAGAGAACTTGAAGATGAATGCAATTTAGTTTTGTAAGGTTTTTAATCTGTTTTATTATATAATAGAATCATTTAGGATTTTTGTTTTTTTAGATAAAATACATACTCTACCCATATTACTTAGATACACAGAATATGCAGAAGGCATCTTTTTCAGGGAGAAGGGTTTTAAATCATTGTTCAAAAATATACGTACTTTTCACATCTTAAAAAACATTTCCTTTTCTTTTTCAGGAATTTCAAGTAAACTGTACCAACGGCTTCCACCCAAGATATGTAAATAAATTTCAAAAGAAATCAAGACTTTAAAACCCCAAGTACTTTTTTCCCACAAGATAATTTTAAATTAACTTTTATATCTGATTCTAATGACCTTATAAATGGTTAAACTAGTTTTTTTAAAATAGAAATTAGAATTGGGTTCGATTGTCAAACTCTGTTATGAATCCAACTGATGAGCTAAAATGCTACTCTTCCATAGCTTGTAGAATCTAATGGACAAATGAAGCCTTGGTCAGAGAGAGAAAGGAGAGTTTGCTACTCAGACCAAGAGCCAGAGCATCCTCGTGTGTGCACGGGTCCTCCAAACTCAAAAAGATTCCCACAGGCAACTTAAGAGAGCAAGGTGGTGGGTTGCATCATAGGAAAGACCTTCCCTGAGAGACACAATATCCTGTCAGCACAAGCACATTTTAGCACACAGGACTACATTCTTTCAACTATTTTTGGCTTTGCAATTCTTTTCGGAACTTTGCCAAATATTTTTTTCTTTTATTGATGCAATAATTTTTTCCTTTATGTTAATATATTCATTTTGAAGCATCTTGCATTCCTGGAATAAACCCTAACAGGCTGTGTTATTCCTGGGTTCAATTTGACACCAGTCATTAAGGATTTCTACTTTGATGATAAGAACAGTGGTTGTTGCCTCCCCACCCCACCCCCCCAGTGGTTTTGTCTGGCCTTTGGTATCTGGAAAACCTTGACCACCAAAATGCCAGGTGCATCCTTCAACATTTAACCTAACTTTGTTTTCTTTTCTACTGCATCTCAGTGCCATAACAATGCCTGGATCATAGTAGCTACTTGGTGTTTGTTAAATGAATAATGAATAAGCTTGCCATTATACTAGAGAGAATCAGACATAAGCTAGACACTCATCTGGTAAGACAGTAAGAAATTTAGGATGACATCTTAAGTCTCTTCCTAATTAAAATGTAATGATACCCAATTTCTTTTGAAGAGTTTTAACTGGGATAATTATTGTTTTCTACCTATTTTCCACATGTTTCTTTTTTTTTTTTTTTCTGGTCTTTTTGAGACAGGGTCTCCCTGTAGTCCCAGCTGTCCTAGAACTCACTCTGTAGACCAGGCTGGCCTTGAACTCACAAAGATCTGCCTGCCTCTGCCTCCCAAGTGCTACTATGAAAGGCGCACGCCACCATGCCCAGCCTCCATATGTTTCTAATCAGTGTCACTGGTAAGGAGCACAGCAGAGAAAACTGGAGCAGGTTTTCCAGTCTTCTTGTTAAGTAGTGTGTGTTCTGTTTTTGATTCCCTACAACTAAAACTATACCTTACCCTGCTCCCTGATTTTCATAAAGTCTGTTCATGGGGGAAATGTAATTCGAAGGCATCCTTTCTGTGAAGAAATGGCCTAGGAACAGAATAGTATTCATAAATTGATGGTTCAAATCAGCCAGGAGGCCTGGCCTTCCTCCTGTAGGCTGTGCTACTCCCAACAAGAGTCAAGCTTTCCCTGCTTCCATGTCATTTGTCCATGAACATTAAATGTAACAACTATGAGCCTATCAAAGTGGAACGGAACCTAACATAAAGCATTCAATAAGCATTTAGCTACTAATTCATTGATATTTTAAACAAAATATAATAGAAAATTGTTATAGTTAATAAGAATTCAAATGACAAAATTATAATTTGTCACAAATTGGTGTATAATAAATACACACATTTTAAAGTCTATATTATAGCTTAGGAAAATACTTTTAATTTGGACTTCATAATTCTTTATGGTAGATAAATGTATATAAGATGATTTTCAAGAGGTCAATTTGTTCCAATATATGTAGCTAATACACATATACATAGCTGGCATGGGCCACAACACGGATACACAAAAGGACCAAAATCAGTCTTTGTGGAATTGGCAATGTTGATAATATTTCCAGAAAAATAATATACTATGGCTGAATTTTCCAGTTGGTTTTAGAATGTCTTATTCCTAAAGTCTCTCTCAAAGTTAAGTCTCTCTTCCATGTCCAGTTGATGGGGTGGGGGCATGACATGGGTCTAGATTTGATTAGTAACATAATCTTATACAAAAAAATATATATATAATAAAGAAAACTAAAAGGAGAACCTTCATGAGAAAATGAGTTTGCACAACTCAAACCAAATGTGCATTCCACCCTGACACTGAAAATCTGAATTATCTATATTCTTCACTATTCCTGCTCCTGGATTTGGCATTTTTTTCCTATCAGTTGATAAAATTTTGTAAACTCTTAGACAAAAATCTGTCAATTGTTATATTACTTCCTGTTCCTTTCAGTAAAGTATTAAAGGAAGATTCCTGTCTATTGGTGTGCTAGAGAGTACACATTGCTTCAGAAGTAAATAATCAGTTGTAGCTAACAAAAGACACAGCCAAAATAGATGATTACATAAATTTTAATAAAATCTTTAAATATAGCTGGGCATGGTGGCGCACGCCTTTAATCCTAGTACTTGGGAGGCAGAGACAGGCGGATCTTTGTGAGTTCCAGCCTGGTCTACAGAGTGAGTTCCACGACAGCTGGGGCTACAGGGAGACCCTGTCTTGAAAAGACCAAAAAAAAAAAAAAAATCTTTAAATATAAACCAATTATCTCAAAAGAATACATATGTTTATAGGCCTTGTTTGGTATTATCAATATATAACTATAAATTTGATTTGGTTGTAAGGAACTAGTAAACCCATTCCTATGTTGAAGATCAGTATGAATCATATTTTATGCATGGTGATGTTTTTTAAATATTAATCATAAAATTTCAAAACAAATTTAACAATGCTAAAAATCACTTGCATTATCTTTACTCCTTCGAAAGTCAGATATAGGTGTGGCTTAACACAGTTTCCCCACTGAGAAAAAAAAAAGCCCCAAAGAGAAAGAGTCCTAACATCTGTTTTTAGAGTGATTTCCAGCTTTGAGACAGACTAGACTGACAGAGGGAAAAGTACTCAGAAAGTACCTTTGATGGAAAATGAGTCCCCAGCATATTTTAATATTTTACATTTCCTTTTTCACATACAAATAACTCTTCTGTTGGAGACTTCACTATGAATTTTGGTGATATAATTAAACCTTAGATTTTAAGAACAAGTATCTTTAAAGGGATGAAGCTGAAGCAGGATGCTACAGGAGAAAGTCTGGAGCAGCTAGTGAGGAACAGAGGAGGCCACCAAAGAGAAAGCCCATCCATACTACTCCAGTTAAGGTATCATGTCAGCTCATCCAGATGTTCCCATTGATGAAACACCTTAAGCTCTGCCCGAGTTATAAATAGAAGGCATAATGCCATTCAGGTTAAAATGTACATCTCACTATAATACGGCTATGCGCATGGATTATGTAGTATAAATATATCTAATGTTTATCATTGACAGTTTTGATAGGCTAAAATACTTGGCTAACTCTCAATACAATTTTCAAATATCTCTAAGAAGAAACAATTGAAGAATTTGCTGTGTACTTTCTAACAGTCCAGGCCCCATCTCTTCCTCTCCCCTCTAACCCTACAACTTCTTACCATAAGAAGTAAAACTTTGCAAATGAAAGACATAAGATTTTATGATTAATTTTAAAAATTACATTCAGTCTAAAAACATAGGTAGCAACCTCATACTAAATTATCCAACACTATTTATTAAATAATAGCATTAAACTCAGGAAGACTATTAGCACTGAGTGGAAGGTTTAAATTTCTTTTAAATGCTTGATCTGTTCTGTAATAGTTCATATTCAGATGAGTTACTGGTAGGATCTAGAAAACTAATTGTCTTCCAAGTAACTCTGCTGAAACATTCTTGTAGTTCTTCATATTTAGTGCCCTAGAATTAGAAAATAAAGCATATTTAATTTTATTAGTCCAGGTAATACATCTTCACATTCTTATATTTGCATAACATTCTAAATTAATACATTTTATAAGATTAACAATCCTTAAACAACTTTTTGTGGTGGTGGTCTTGAACCCAGGACCTCACACATACTAGCCAACAGTGCGATTATGAGCTCCAGAGAGCCCCAGCCCACAACAAAATTTTCTTTCCAACTTAAAAACTTTTTATTAAAGTCAGATACACTTAGAACCTATAAGAATAGTTATGGAATAAATCTTAACTACTAGTATCCAACTTTTTATTAGTTTTAAAATAGTGTAGAAGGCCGGGTGTAGTGGCACATGCCTTTAATCTAGCACTTGGGAGGCAGAGGCAGGTGGATCTCTGTGAGTTCAACGCCAGCCTGGTCTACAGAGCGAGCTCCAGGCCAGCTGGGACTAAAGGGAGACCCTGTCTCAAAACGACAAAAAAAATAGTGTAGAGAACCTAAAATTGGATCTTGGATTACTGTGGTCATCTAAAAGAAGGGAAGTGTCAATAAGCCTGAAGCTGTTAAACAGAAGATCAACTTTTGATTTTTCCAAAGAATAATTATTATCCTCTGTTTTATTTTATTTTATTTTTTTTAATTTATTTTATTTATTTTTGTATGTGTATGAATGTACTGTCTGCATGTAGGCTTGCGCACCCGTGTCGTGCAATGCCTCAGAGGTCAGAAGAGGGCGTCAGATTCCCCTGGAACTGGAGTTCTCCTGGAATTGGAGTTACAGGCGGTTCTCAGCCGCCATGTGGGTGCTGGGGATCGAACCCGGGTCCTCTGCAAGAGCAGTTGGCGCTCTTAACCGCTAGGCTATCTCTCCAGCCCTATCCTCTGTTTTAAACATATAAGGATATCTTGGAACTTTCTCAGGTTTATTCTTGGATAGGCAATATTTGACACACACAAAAATTGACACCACCCCACATACCCAGAAACAGTTTCATCCAGTTGAAGGCGGGTGTGATGAGGAAAACTCCAATTTTATTTGTTCTGTTAGATGAAGCTGGCAGAGCACTAACCAAAGGTAAAACCAAAAGATAAAGAAAAGAGCTGCATATCTCCTGTTTCCAAATCCAATACTCTACCAACTGGCCCTTAATTCCAAAAGACAACAGGGTTTGGGGTTTAATTCAGTTTGGGACAGGGTCTCACTATGTAGCCCTGGCTGACCTCTGCCTCACAAGTGCTGGGATTAAAGGTGTGTATCACCCAGCTAAAGAGTGTAAATGACAAATTTACCCTAACGCAAAGAGTGATGGAATCACCTGTATAACGAAAAGTCACTTAGAGAAATAGTTTAATTTTAATTTCTTTCAGAATATTTTAATCTTTTTTCTAAGTCAAAATCAGTAATTTTGGAGGGGTCTTTTTGAAGCAGCGTTTCCCTGTAGCCCCAGCTGGCCTGGAACTTGCTATGTAGACCAAGCTGGCCTTGAACTCCCATAGGCACACCTGCTTCTGACTCCCCGAGTGCTGGGATTAAAGACATGCTCTACCATGCCCAGTCAAAATCTGTATTTTTCATATAAAAAATTGTAAATAATTTGAAGAACAGATATATCTATAAACAAGTTGCATTATCAAAATTATATTATCACTGTTCAAAGTATTTTCCAAAATCTGTTCATTTGAGCCCACATGAAGACTCAGCAAAACACAGACATGGCTCCGTGTTGCACCTAGAAGACTACTCATTTCATCCACATTGCCCCATAACACCTCATAAATTAGAGACTTTGTATAAATTGCACAGTTTGACTTCTATTTGCCATTTGGCAATGGCATAGCTATTTACATCTTTTGTCAAAATATTTTGTGCTAGTTTGGTTTTGTTAACTAAAATTTGAATGTACTGCATTCTAGATAACTGTGGTATTATTACGCTGAAGAAGTTGAGTTCAAGGGAAACTGACTTATCAGCAATGCAGCAGGCAGGCTAAAAATAGTTTATATAATTTATATGTTCCATGTGACTGCATTTAAATAGTAAAAGGAAAGAGAGAACAGCAGGCTACAACCATACTTTGCAAAGGGCCTTCAATTCTACTCACAAACAGTGGAAATTAGCATTTAATTACATATGTATCTTTTCTCAAAGCATATTTATATTTAATTTTTAATTAGACTATTTCCTGTTTTCACAGATTTGAAAATATTTGAAAATATCTGTGAACTATTTCAGTTAGGATTCCACACAATTGCCAAGAAACTCCAAGAAGTAGCAAATCTTAACATGAACAAACATTTAAGTAGTCTCAAATGACTCATACTACATTGCCTCCCATAAAGGTAGGGGTATGTGGAAGGGTTTCTAACATCACTTGTTTTTGCCATTTTTACAAGTATATATTAATACATACCTTTTGCTTTGAAGATGTCTAAAAGGTAGAAATGATTTTTCTTAGTAAATAGACTAAATATAAGCCTACCTTTTGACATTCAACGCCATTATACTTTCAATGGGTCTGCTTTTTGGACCATTTGGTGGATGGAAAACCTTTTCAGTTTTTCCAGGAATCTCCTTTTCCAATTTAACCATGTAAGGGTTTTCAGAGTGTGATGGGTAAGGGTCAAATGTCCCTGCCTTCATTCCACCAGGCTACAAATAAAACAAAGATGATTCAATGCAAGTGTACAGAATGCTTCTAGAAAATTAGGTTGTGAAATGTTTCATGTACATTTTTCTAGTCTATGGAGTTGGTTTCACACTTAAGGAAAGTTATCGGTTCTGTTCAATTCAAATACCAGCAAAGGGCTTCCCTACCCTCTGCAGTGGTCAAACAAATTTCTATTAAGTTTTTATATGAACAGAAGTCTTTGTAGAAGCCATTCAAAGATGTTATCAAGCATTAATGTTTTAGTTGAATCATGCTGTCACCCAGTGACATGGTAAGCCCATTAGTGAAGGGATGAAACACAGATCAAACCTATTTTGACAGAGAAGGGAATAGGAGCTTGACTTAGCATGAGTGTGGTGAATTCTGTCTACGGTGGCGAGAAGACATTCTCCCAAAAGCAGACGCATAGGCATGAAAGGTACGGTACAAGGAGAATGTGAGCTGCTTTACTGAACTGTTCTTATGGTACAATAAGAGAAGTCAATCCAAATATTTCTCTACCTATACACAAGATAAACCATACGACGAATGGTAACCCTCATCTGTGGATGCTAGCACCAATTACCTAGTTGTATGGCAATCTGAGCAACATGAATGTGATCTGAAAACAACTGTGCTCTTACATTGTGAATCCCTTAAAATATAACTTAAAAAAATAAACCATAAATTACTTTGACTTTTTAAAATGATTTGATAGGATTTTTATTTTTACATCACATAGTAATTCAGATAATTCTATGTAGTGACAGCATGC
This sequence comes from Rhizomys pruinosus, assembly GCA_009823505.1. NCBI lineage: Eukaryota > Metazoa > Chordata > Mammalia > Rodentia > Spalacidae > Rhizomys > Rhizomys pruinosus. Next base: position 645,301 of record VZQC01008050.1, on the reverse strand, counting down.
CTGTAATCTCAGCATTAAGGAGGATGGAAAAAGGAGAATGTCAAGTTCAAGGCCTATCTGGACTATTTCTATAACTAGACCTTGAAGGAAAGAGGGGGGGGGTGAGAAGGAAGAAGGGGAGAGGGGTAGCAGAAGTAGCGAAACAAGCTGGAGCTAGAGCTCAGTGGCCGAGCCTTTGCTGAGTATGTGTGAAGCCCTGGGTTTGACCCCTAGCAATAAAAATGAGAGGAAGAAAGGATGAAGGAGGAAAGAGGGAAGAAAGGAGAGAGGGAGGGAAAGAGAGAGGAAGGGAGAGAGGGAAGGAGAAAAGGAAGGAAAGAAAGCTCTTGGAACTGAAACCCATTTGATTAAGAACACTTTTGTCTAAGCCAAAAATAGAAGATAGAAACTAGATAGCATTTAATAATGTTAAAATCACTTTAAGATATCATCTCACTCCGATAAGACTGGCTAAGATCAAGAAAACAAATAATACCAAATGCTGGAGAGGTTGTGGGAAAAGGAGAACACTCAATCCACCACTGATGGGAATGTAAACTCATACAACAACTATGAAAAGCAGTATCGAGAATCCTGAAATGACTCAAAATGAGCCTACCACCTGACCCAGCTATACCACTCCTGGTTATATACCCACAAGACTCATCCTACTGCAGAGAAACATCCACAGCCATGTTCATTGCAGCTCTCTTCACAGTAGTGAAGAGCCAGAACCAACCCAAATGCCCCTCAAACAATGAGTGGATAGAGAAAATGTGGTACATCTACACAATGGAATTCTATGCAGCTGTAAAGAAAGATGGCATCATGAACTTTGCAGGTAAATGAGTGGAGCTAGAAGATACTATGCTAAGTGAAGTAACACAGTCCCAGAAAAGCAAATGACGAATAGTATCCCTCATTTGTGGATGCTAGCACCAAGCACTGAGTTGTAAGGCAAACTGAGCATCTTCTATGTTATATACCCCTTTCCCTGAAAGCAACTGTGCTGTTATAATGTAAATCCCTTAACAGGCTCTAGAATTAACCATCCACTTATTTTGAGACTTTGTAATCTTGGTATGTATTACTCTAAAATATGTCTACATATTTTAGAGTAATATAAATTTAAAAAGGAAAAATGTGAATCCTGAAATATGATATAGAAATGACAGTTTTTGTATAGATGATATAATTTTAGTATATGTGTGACATACATGTGCATATGTTGAAGGAATACAGATTGGAGAGAACAGCGGCAGAGGAACTGGGACAGGGAAAGACTGAAACAGTAAACTTCCCCCCAAGAACAATAATTCTCTGCTTTGAAAAACTTTGAAAAGAATCAGAAAAAGATACAGGGCAGGAATGGCAGGGTGCATGAACTCAATGGGATTGGGGGAATGGAAGGGGAGATGGGTCTACATTGCAATGAGAAACAATGTATGAAATGCACATAACTTCAATAAAAATGTTAAATAATATGTGCATACCTATTCTCAAAGCATTATATTTGATTTTTCAGTATTTTATTTCATGCATATAAGTGTTTTGTCTGCATGAATGTAAGTGTACATGTATCATGCAATGTCTACAGAGGTCAGAAGAGAGCATGGGATTCCCTGGCACTGGAGTTACTGGCATTTGTTAGCCACCATGTGAGTGCTGGGAACTGAACCCAGGTCCTCTGCAAGAGCAGCCAGTGCTCTTAGTGGCTAAGCCATCTCTCCAGCCCCTATATTTGTATTTTTAATTAGCCAGAACACCTCCTGTTAGCACTGTCTTTTATTTCAAAGTTATGGCAGAACTCACACATCCTTAGCATTCTGTACGTGGGAAATAGCCATGGTTAATATGTACTACCATCTGAGTAGATATTCAGTCAGTCTACAATGACACATAATAAAGTACCTTCTACAAAAGAGATATTCTTGTGATTTTTTAAAGATATCCAGATTGAGAACACATGAATTATTTTGAAAAACTATAAGGAATCTGAAGAAAAGTAAAAGATATGAATTTTTTAAATACAACAGAAAAATTAAAAATGTATTTGGTTCATAAACCCACCTAATGCTGCTTTAAAGACAAGGTAAAGTGCTGGAGAGAAGACTCAGCTGTTAAGAGTATGTACTGCCCTTGCATAGGACCTGAGTTCAGTTCCCAGCACCTGAATTAGAAGACTCACACACTATGTGTGTGTGTGTACGTAGTATAGGGGTGTGTGCAGATATGCTTCCCAGTGGTATGCCCCTCTCTCCCTCTCCTCTTCCTCCCTCTCTCTCTCCTCTCTCTCTCTCTCTCTCATGCATGCACCAGTGGTATGCCTGTGGAGGTCAGAGACTGATGTCGAATGTCTTGCTCTATCACATTCTACCTTGTTTTCTAAACCTGGAGCTCTGCACTTAGACTGGCTGGCCAGCCCCTCGCCAGCTTTCCTCCCCTGCTCCACTCACAGCACTGAGGTTACAGGAGCAAGCCACCAGGCTCGCCTTCACCTGGATGCTGGGGATCCATATTCGGGTCTCATGTTTGAGCAACAAAAACTTTACCCACTGAGCCATCTCCTCAGCCTTGTTTTGCAGTTTTATACAATTGTGCAAAAGTCCACACAAAGAAAAGTTTATAATTTACATGGACAACAAAATAATTTGACAGCAAAGACAAGTTTCCTCTTTTTTCTTCTCTCTCCCTCTGTTTTCCTATCTCCCTTCCTCTGGTCTTGCTACGCAGCCCAGGCTTGTTTTGAATTCAAGATCCTCCTGCCTCAGCTGCCAAGTGCCAGGCCAGAGATTACAGGCACAGGCCACCATGCCCAAGTTTGAGGTCCCATTTTGTTTATAATGCACAATTATTTCTCATTCCAAAATTCTGAGCTTACCTTTTTTCCAGGAGAAGAGGGCTTAAAAGGCTTTAAAACTAATGCTTTCTTCTCGTCTTTTCTAATTGAAGGTAAAGGTTTATCTAAGTAATAAGGATTGGTGTCAAAATAGTCCTTCGGGTAAAGATTTAACTTGAAAGGTGACCCCTTGATTAACCGGTGGTGATCCTCAATTTCTTTCTGTAAAAGGAAGAGCTTGAAACTGTGCAGCACGTTAAACAAATCAGAAACAATTTAAGAGCAAAATCACCTTTAAAATTTAAGCTGAGCATGGTGAAGCATACCTTTAATCTCAGCATTCAGAAGGCAAAGGCAGGTGGATCTATGAGATTGAGGCCAGCCTGGTCTACAAGGCAAGTTCCAGGCCAGCTGTGGCTATAGGGAGACCTTGCTTCAAAAAACAAAACAAAACAAATTTAATTATGTATGTATTTTATATATATATATATATAATATCTATATATATATATATTCTAAAATAACACTGTTGGGTATGTTTTTTAAAACATTCCTTTAAGTTCTATCTTATGATAAAAACAATATGCCTACTTACAAATTAAGTACGACTCTGATTACTTGTTCTGGCTATAAATTTACTTGAGGTAGAGACATCCGTCATCTGAAGAAATCCTCATCACCTACCAATAAGCTGAAGGCAAGGGACAGGCCTCTAGGCTCCTTCCTGCTCTTCAGCATTTCTTAGGGAATCAGAGGAAGCTGCTGACCCTTCTGGTATCACATCATCTTCAAATGTAACTGAGAAGACTATCCACCCTTGGATGTGTTAAATATTAAATGAGGTTATACAACACTTGACACATGATAGGTCCTTAGTAAATATCAAGAACAAAAATTACTTAGCCTTTATATCATATTTTTGTTTTATGTTTTATTTTTATTTTATCTATATGAGTGTATTGCTTGCATGTATGTAAGTACACCCCTGTTGGGCAATGCCTGGGGAGGTCAGAAGAGGGTGTTAGATCTCCTGGAACTAGAATTATGGATGGCTGTTAGCCACTGTGTGGGCGCTGGGATTCAAACCCGGGTCCTCTGCAACAGTAGCCAGTGCTCTTAACCACTGACCCATCTCGACAGCCCCATATTGTAATATTTTTATGTTATGTTTTAGGTACCTAGTTTTTAAGCGAAACAATAGCTTATTTCCTTCCTATATTGCAATCCTTTCTATGTGAGAGTACCAAGTACAGAAATTGCTAGCTCTTGAGAAAATACGAAACAAACATACTGTGGAATATGGATTTAGAAAGATAAATATGAAATGAATCTTCATGCTTTTTGCATTTTTGTAAAAATGAAACGATATTACATCATTCAATAAACTGAACGGATCTAATGATGATCCTACTACCTAGAGGAGACAGTCTCGCTGGCAGGAGCGTGCTGGAAATCCCTTGGAATTTCTTGCTCCTCTCTTGGAGTTTCCCCCCTGCTTTGTGTGACCTTTCTCTGTCTCTGAAGAACTTTCACCAGTACCTAGCAATTTTGCCTTCAGTGGTATTGAACAGTTATCTATTCTATGCATCCTTTGGACAGTGTTTCTCAAGATTTAATTTTCATAGGAATCACTTGATAATCTAGTTACATTATAAATTACCAAGATATTTCTCCCAGACTTCTGATTACATGAATCTGTTGTGTGGCCTCTTCATCAGGAATCCTAACTGGCACTCTGTGTGACTTGAATGGGTATTATTACAAAGCAATGCTTTAAGAGCCATGGGTTTACTAGAATGTGGTCATATGTGTTAGCAGAAAACAGTATTTACTAATCTCTGATGTAAAATACTGCTGATCTATCTATCTATCTATCTATCTATCTATCTATATATATATAGATAGACAGATAGATCAGCAGTATATCTATCTATCTATATATAGATCACTGGAATGTGTGACATTCCAGTGATCAAAAAAGACAAAATAAAACAAAATCAGATTGTGATTGAATACCCAATGCCAAACAAATAAAACAAAGATTGAAAAGTTCAAAAGAGATTGTTTTACCTTATAATTTAGTTTCGCTGCATCATAATAATCATCAGAGTGTGTAAACTGTTTGCCTATGGTAATATTTGCATAGCTAAAGAAGAAAATAAGTAATGGTGAATTTGGAGTCCGGAAATATAAAATTTTAATTAAAAACAAATTATATAGAGGTATGAAGAATATGTTACCCATATCCAGTTCCTTTTTTTCCTGGGTTGGTATATAAGTTCTTTCCGGGGGACACATATTTGTCCTTGGGTTTGAGCTCTGTGCTGAAGAATGGGATGGGACCACCTATTGTTCCATAGTAGCTTCCTAGTCCGTTTCTTGAATATTATTTGGGTTATAAAAAGGAAAAGATTAAAATGTCAAATGTCATGTTCAATATTTCACCAACCACTATTTGTATTTATTTTTTAATATTTATTTTCTTTTTGATTGACTGTGTATATATCTGTGCACATGAGTGCAGGTGCCCACGGAGGTCAGAGGTGTCAGATCCTCTTCAAACTGGAATTATAGGTGGTTGTGAGGCACCCCATGTAGGTTCTGGGAACCAAACTCAGTTCCTCCACAAGATCTAAGTACCAGCTTTTAACCACTAAGCCATCTCTTTAGCCCCATCACCACAATTTTTAAACAGTTTTTTAATTATTTTGTTGAGTGTATTGCCTGCATGTGTGTAAGTGCACCTGTGTCGTGCAATGCCGGCAGAGTCAGAAGGCGGCATTGAATCCCCTGGAACTGGAGTTAAGGATGGTTGTTAGCATTATGTAGGTGCTGGGAATCAAACCTGGGTCCTCTGCAAGAGCAACCGGTCCTCTTAACCATGGAGCCATCTCCTCAGCCCCAAAACAAATTTTTAAAGCATTGAAAAAAAGTAGAAATGGATATAGATAGATAGATACCAGATAATAGATAATAGATAATAGAAGATAGAGAAGCTTTTAGATAGATAGATAGATAGATAGATAGATAGATAGATAGATAGATAAGATTTTAGGATTGTTTTCAGTATGAAACAAAAAGACAATTTCATAATCTTTAAGAAGTTAAAATAGTTCATTTATTCATTTAATGATAAAATTGTTAGAAGTCTCAAATATAGAAACTAGTAGAGTTTCACTAATTTCAAATAAATAATCATGAAATTAGATTTCAATCAGTCCTCACTGATTATAAATTCTAAACTGAGAAAATCAAATTTATCAAGTGTGAATGAAAGTCATTTTTAAATCCTTATTATATAACATGATATAGCATTGACTACAAAGTCTTGATTTTCTAAGTCAATGATTTAATGATAAGAAAAGACTTGACTTTGACATCGCCAACTACCATAATTAAAATATTGTCGCCGGGCGTGGTGGCAAACGCCTTTAATCCTAGCACTTGGGAGGCAGAGGCAGGCGGATCTTTGTGAGTTCAAGCCCAGCCTGGTCTACAGAGTGAGTTCCAGGACAGCTGGGGTTACAGGGAACCCTGTCTTGAAAAGACCAAATATATATATATTTTTTCAAGGTCATCTTCAACTATATAGAAATTCAAAATGAGAATGGTGACTTTACTGAGTCCTTGTGGCAAATTAGGCAGCAGTCTAAGCAGTTTGGGCAGTGAAAAGTGACCTGGGTTCTGAGCAGGACTGCAGGGTAGCTGGAGAGCACCGTGTCCTGTTTCTTCTCTAAGCAGTGCTATGATTCAGGGGTGGGAAGTCATCTGTCCCTGTAACTAGATGAAATCAAAGAAAGCCTGTTGCACCTCACCCCCTCCTCAGTGCTGACTCAGAATCTAAGCTCTAACTCTTATGGAACCTGAATCTCAGCCAGACCACCAGGCCTCCCTCTCAAAGGGTCCAGGCAATGCATCTGGGAGCAAGACAGGCACAGTGACCCAGAGTGCTCCAGGCAAGTGTCCAGCCTGGCTCCCCGCCTCCCTTTCCACATCTTTCTTGCTGAAGTCTGAGGGTCTTGGCTTGCACCCTGCCAGTGATGGAGAACTCACTCGCCCCTCTGGGAGGATAAGAGCTCAGCATCTGGCTTTCTCCTGGTAGTTTCCTCTGTTGCCTATCTCTGGAGCCCCACCAGCCCTCTGTGGCTTCTACTATGGCCTCAGCCTTGCAGACACTTGAGGCCCTTGACCACAGGCCCCTGGGATGGCTCTGGTCCAGGCTGGGAATTTCTTTTGGGACTGTTTCTCCTCTTTGGTTTTGGTCCTCTTCCCACAGTGTACCAAGCTGTCAGCATCTCATTCAGTCTCCACCCTGGGCCACACTCAGACCCTACAACTCAGACACTGGCTAGACCCAGGAAGGGAAACTGAGTCATCATGTCAGGAGTCATCCAGGGAAAAACTGGGAGTCCTCTAGGACAGCAAACAAAGTTCTCTTCCAGCCCGTGCCTGGATACAGTACCACGTTTTTCTTATCCCTATCACTGTAATAGTGGGATTTGTCTATGGAGGGACAAAGTCCAAGGATGACTGGGAAGGAAAGGTCTTCCGTGGTGAGGTCAGGAGTTGTTTGCCCTATCAGAGCCCTCCTGGAGCTCAGACCTTTTTGTCCCTTTTCAGGTCGGGTCTCAATATGTGGCTCAGGCTGGCCTGAAACTCACTACGTAGCCTAGGCTGTCTTTGAACATGCAATTTTACCGCCTTAGCTTTCAAAATGCTAGGATTACAGGTGTGTGCTACACCTCCCCGCTTAGGCTACAGTCCTTTGAAAGGTGAGCTGCTATTTCTGAGTGGCTTGGGTTTTAAAAATAGGGCTTGGGACTGGAGAGATGGCCTAGCAGTTAAGAGCGCTGACTGCTCTTGCAGAGGACCAGGGTTCGATCACCAGCACCCACATGGCGGCTGAGAACCGTCTGTAACTCCAATTCCAGGAGAACTCCAGTTCCAGGGGACTCCCGACACCCTCTTCTGACCTCCACGGCATTGCACGACACGGGTGCACAGACTTGCATGCAGACAGTACATTCATACACATACAAAAAGAAATAAAATTAAAACAAAAAACCAAAAAAACAAATAGTGCCCTCTCCCCCAAATAAAAATCCACATGGGGATGGGCGTGGTGGCGCACGACTTTAATCCTAGCACTTGGGAGGCAGAGGCAGGCAGATCTTTGTGAGTTCTAGGCCAGCCTGGTCTACAGAGCAAGTTCCAGGACAGCTGGAGCTACAGGGAGACCCTGTCTCAAAAAAACAAAACAAAACAAAAAATCCACATGGGTGGTGTGCTTAGAACAGCTAATCTGTTTTTTGTTTTGTTTTGATAGTCTCAACTGTGTAGCCCAGGCTAGTCTCAAAGTTGTAGTGATCCTCCTGCCTCAGCCTGGGATGACAGGCCTGCGTCATCACACACCACTCTCAGAATATTTATTTATTAGGTGCTAGGAAGAATCTTTATTTATTTTAAAAATATTTTATAGCCGGGCATGGTGGTGCACGCCTTTAATCCTAGCATTTGGGAGGCAGAGGCAGAGGCAGGCGAATCTTTGTGAGTTCAAGCCCAGCCTGGTCTACAGAGTGAGTTCCAGGACAGCTGGGGCTACAGGGAGACCCTGTTTCAAAAAGACAAAAAAAAAAAAAAAATTGTTACTTTTTTTTTTTTGGTCTTTTTGAGTCNAGGAAAGAAAGGAAAGGGAGAGAGAAGGAACCAGCCACTGAGTGGGAGAAAAGACGGTGTAAAGCTTGGTATGTAGTCGCGAATATGTCTACAGATTTTAGAGTAATGTAAAAAAAAATTAAAGTGAAAAGTAAAAATGGAATCATGAAATAGATATAGAAATTGACAGTTTTTTTGTATAGATGATAGAATGTTAGAGTATAATGTGTGGACATACAGGTGCATAGGTGGAAGGAATACAGATTGGAGAAACAGCGGCAGAGAACGGGACAGGGAAAGACGGAAACAGTAAACGTCCCCCCAAAAACATAATTCTCTGCTTTGAAAAAAGTTTTTGAAAAGAATCAGAAAAAGATACAGGGCAGGAATGGCAGGGTGATGAACTCAATGGGATTGGGGAATGGAGGGGAGATGGGTCTACAAGTGCAATGAGAAACAATGTAAATGAAATGCACATACTTCATAAAAATGTTAAAGAATATGTGCATACCTATTCTCAAAGCAGTATAATTTGATTTTTCCAGAGTTTTGATTTCATGCAATATAAGTTTTTGTCTGCATGTGTGTAGTACATTATCATGCATGTCCGACAAGGTCAGAAGAGAGCATGGGATTCCCTGGAGCTGGAGTTCTCTTGGAACTGGAATTATGTATAGTTGCTTTCAGCCATATGGGTATGTTACTAGAACCCAGGTCCTCTGCAAGAGCACCAGTCCTCTTAGTGGCAAAAAGCCATCTCTCCATACCCCTATTTTTATTTTTAATTAGCCAGAACACCTCCTGTTAGCACTGTCTTTTATTTCAAAGTTATGGCAGAACTCACACATCCTTAGCATTCTGTACGTGGGAAATAGCCATGGTTAATATGTACTACCATCTGAGTAGATATTCAGTCAGTCTACAATGACACATAATAAAGTACCTTCTACAAAAGAGATATTCTTGTGATTTTTTAAAGATATCCAGATTGAGAACACATGAATTATTTTGAAAAACTATAAGGAATCTGAAGAAAAGTAAAAGATATGAATTTTTTAAATACAACAGAAAATTAAAAATGTATTTGGTTCAGAACCCACCTAAGGCTGCTTAAATACAGGGTAAAGGTGCTGGAGAGAAGACTCAGCTGTTAAGAGTATGTACTGCCCTTGCATAGGACCTGAGTTAGTTCCCGCAACCTGAATTAGAAGACTCACACACTATGTGTGTGTGTGTACGTAGTATAGGGGTGTGTGCAGATATGCTTCCCCATAGCTATGCCCCTCTCTCTCCCTCTCCTCTTCCTCCGCTCTCGCCTCTCTCTCTCACTCTGCAGCTCTCTCGTCTCTCTCTCTCTCTCTCTCTCCTCATGCATGCACCAGTGGTATGCCTGTGGAGGTCAGAGACCTGATGCGAATGTCTTCCTCTATCACATTCTACCTTGTTTTCTAAACCTGGAGCTCTGCACTTAGACTGGCTGGCCACCCATCGCCAGCTTTCCCCTCCCCCTGCCCACTCAAACCAGCACGGAGGTTACATGAGGAAAGCACCAGGCTCGCCTTCAAACACTGGATGCTGGGGATCCATAATCCGGTTCTCATGTTTGAGCAAACAAAAACTCTTACCCACGAGCCATCTCTCCTCAGCCTTGTTTTGCAGTTTTATACAATTGTGCAAAAGTCCACACAAAGAAAAGTTTATAATTTACATGGACAACAAAATAATTTGACAAGCAAGACAAAGTTTCCTCCTCCTCTTTTTTTCTTCTCTCCCCCTCTGTTTTCCTATCTCCCTTCCTCTGGTCTTGCTACGCAGCCCAGGCTTGTTTTGAATTCAAGATCCTCCTATCTCAGCTGCCAGTGCCAGGAGGCCGAGATTAGCAAGGCACAGGCCACCATGCCAAATTTGAGGTCCCATTTTGTTTATAATGCACAATTATTTCTCATTCCAAAATTCTGAGCTTACCTTTTTTCCAGGAGAAGAGGGCTTAAAAGGCTTTAAAACTAATGCTTTCTTCTCGTCTTTTCTAATTGAAGGTAAAGGTTTATCTAAGTAATAAGGATTGGTGTCAAAATAGTCCTTCGGGTAAAGATTTAACTTGAAAGGTGACCCCTTGATTAACCGGTGGTGATCCTCAATTTCTTTCTGTAAAAGGAAGAGCTTGAAACTGTGCAGCACGTTAAACAAATCAGAAACAATTTAAGAGCAAAAATCACCTTTAAAAATTAAGCTGAGGCATGGTGAAGCCTACTTTAATCTCAGCATTTTGCAAGGATAAGAGCCAGGTGGATCTGTGAGATTGGAGGCCAGCCTGGTCTACAAGCAGTTCAGGCCAGCTGTGGGCTATAGGGGAGACCTTGCTTGCTTTCAAAAGACAAAACAAAACAAATTTAATTATGTATGTATAGTATATATATATATATATATATATATATATATATTAATAAAATCACTGTTGGGGTATGTTTTTTTTAAAACATTCCTTTAAGTTCTATCTTATGATAAAAACAATATGCCTACTTACAAATTAAGTACGACTCTGATTACTTGTTCTGGCTATAAATTTACTTGAGGTAGAGACATCCGTCATCTGAAGAAATCCTCATCACCTACCAATAAGCTGAAGGCAAGGGACAGGCCTCTAGGCTCCTTCCTGCTCTTCAGCATTTCTTAGGGAATCAGAGGAAGCTGCTGACCCTTCTGGTATCACATCATCTTCAAATGTAACTGAGAAGACTATCCACCCTTGGATGTGTTAAATATTAAATGAGGTTATACAACACTTGACACATGATAGGTCCTTAGTAAATATCAAGAACAAAAATTACTTAGCCTTTATATCATATGTTTGTTTATATTTTTTAATTTTTATTTTTATCTATATGAAGTGGATGGCTTGCATTATGTAATACACAAACAAAAAAAACCCCTGTTGGGGGCAATGCCTGGGGAGGTCAGAAGAGGTGTTAGATCCATGGACTGAATGTATGGATGGCTGTTAGCCCTGTGGGGGAGATGGGATTAAAAACAGGTCTCTGCAACAGTAGCCAGTGCTTTACACTGAACCATCTCGACAACAAGCCCCATATTGTAATATTTTTATGTTATGTTTTAGGTACCTAGTTTTTAAGCGAAACAATAGCTTATTTCCTTCCTATATTGCAATCCTTTCTATGTGAGAGTACCAAGTACAGAAATTGCTAGCTCTTGAGAAAATACGAAACAAACATACTGTGGAATATGGATTTAGAAAGATAAATATGAAATGAATCTTCAATGCTTTTTTTGCATTTTTGTAAAAATGAAACGATATTACATCATTCAATAAACTGAACGGATCTAATGATGATCCTACTACCTAGAGGAGACAGTCTCGCTGGCAGGAGCGTGCTGGAAATCCCTTGGAATTTCTTGCTCCTCTCTTGGAGTTTCCCCCCTGCTTTGTGTGACCTTTCTCTGTCTCTGAAGAACTTTCACCAGTACCTAGCAATTTTGCCTTCAGTGGTATTGAACAGTTATCTATTCTATGCATCCTTTGGACAGTGTTTCTCAAGATTTAATTTTCATAGAATCACTTGATAATTCTAGTTGACAATTATAAATTTACAAGATATTTCCTCCCAGACTGCTGATTACAAATGAATCTTTTGTGGTGCCTTTCATCAGGAATCCGCTACTGGCACTCTGGTGTGACTTGAATGGTATTATTACAAGCAATGCTTTAAGAGCCTGGGTTTACTGAAGGTGGTCATATGGGGGGTTAGCAGAAAACAGTAATTACTAATTCTCTGATGTAAATGCTGCGTGATTCTATCTATCTAAGCTATCTATCTATCTATCTATAATATATAGATTAGACAGATGATCAGCATGTAATCTATCTATCTATATATTAGATCTGGAATGTGTATATATATATATATACACATTGAATATATATAGATTCAATCACAATCTGATTTTGTTTTATTTTGTCTTTTTTTTTCTTTTAAAATCTTTTGCTAAATAATGTATGTATTAAACAAAAATAAAACAAAATCCAATTGGGATTGAATACCCAAGCCAAACAAATAAACAAAGATTGAAAAGTTCAAAAGAGATTGTTTTACCTTATAATTTAGTTTCGCTGCATCATAATAATCATCAGAGTGTGTAAACTGTTTGCCTATGGTAATATTTGCATAGCTAAAGAAGAAAATAAGTAATGGTGAATTTGGAGTCGGAAATATAAAATTTAATTAAAAACAAATTAATATAGCGGTATGAAGGAATATGTTCCCAATCCATGTCCTTTTTTTTTTTCCTGGGTTGGTATATAAGTTCTTTCCGGGGGACACATATTTGTCCTTGGGTTTGAGCTCTGTGCTGAAGAATGGGATGGGACCACCTATTGTTCCATAGTAGCTTCCTAGTCAGTCCGTTTCTTTTTCTGTCTTTTGAAATTTATTTGGGGTTAAATAAAAAAGGAAAAAAGAGGTAAAATGTGAAATGCCATGTTCAGATAGTTATTTTCACACCAACCATTTGTATTTATGTTTTTAATATTTGAATATGTCACTTCTTTTTGATTGACTGTGTATATAATATTCTGTGCACATGAGTGCAGGGTGCCCCGGAGGTCAGAGGGTGTCAGATCCTCTTCAAACTGGAATTATAGGTGGTTGTAGGCACCCCAGGAGGTTTCTGGGAATCCAACTCAGTTCCTCCACAAGATCTAAGTACCAGCTTTAAACCACTAAGCCATCTCTTTAGCCCCAAATCACCACAATTTTAAACGTTGTTTTAATTATTTTGTGAGTGTCTTGCCTGCATTTGTGTAAGTGCACCTGTGTCGTGCAAATGCCGCAGATGTCAGAAGGCCGGCAGTGAATCCCCTGGAACTGGAGTTAAGGTGGTTTTTAGCATGTAGGTAGGTGCTGGGAATCAAACCCTGGGGTCCTCTGGCAAGAGCAGACCGGCATCTTAACCATGGGAGCCATCTCTCCAGCCCCAAACAAATTTGAAAGCATTGAAAAAAGTAGAAAGGGATATAGATAGAATAATACCAGATAATAGATAAGAGATAATAGAAAGATAGAGAAGCTTTTAGATAGATAGATAGATAGATAGATGATAGAGTAGATAGAAGATAAGATTTAGGATTGTTTTCATATGAAACCAAAAAGACAATTTCATAAGCTTTAAGAAGTTTAAATAGTGCTGTTTTCATTTAAATGATAAAATTGTTAGAAGTCTCAAATATAGAAACTAGTAGAGTTTCACTAATTTCAAATATAATCATGAAATTAGATTTCAATCAGTCCTCACTGATTATAAATTCTAAACTGAGAAAATCAAATTTATCAAGTGTGAATGAAAGTCATTTTTAAATCCTTATTATATAACATGATATAGCATTGACTACAAAGTCTTGATTTTCTAAGTCAATGATTTAATGATAAGAAAAGACTTGACTTTGACATCGCCAACTACCATAATTAAAAAATATTGTCGCCCGGGCCGTGTGGTGGCAAACAAACGCCTTTATAAATTAACCCTAGCACGTGGGAGGCAGAGGCAGCGGATCTTTGTGAGTTCAAGCAAGCCCAGCCTGGTATCCTATACTTACTACAGAGTGAGTTCCTTTCCCCACCCCACCATCCCAGGAAAGCTGGGGTTACAACATTACAACAACAACAGGGAAAACCCTGTCATCTTGAAAAGAACCAAATATATATAATATATAATATAAGAATATATATATATATATATATATATAATAGTATTGCCATGAATTGCCAATGGCTTTTGCCGTGGTGCCAAATATTTGCCATGATATTTGTGCCATGCTTCCAAAGAGGTGTAAGTGTTATCTTTACTTGTATCTTTACAATGATTGTAAAAAAATAAATATAGTATGGTAAATTATATATTTTTCCTCTTTGGTTTGAAAAAAGTTTCCGCGTTCTGTTCTCTTCTATATTCTTCTGTTTCTTTTTCCTTCTTCTTTTTTCTTCCCCTTCTTTTCTTCCCTCTTCGCTTTCTTTTCCTTCCTCTTCTTCCTTCCTTCTCCTCACGTAACCTTGCACTTCTCCCCTCAGTTCACTCACGTCCTTCTATTTCCGTCTCCCTCAAACTTCTTCTCCGTTCGCTCACTTCGCTTTCCTCTTCTTCTTTCTTCTTTCATTCTTCTTCGTCCTCACCTCACTCTTCAACTAAATCCAAATACACTTCAATCAATATTACGTATAATTTAAAAGGAGAAAAATGTTTGGTTTAAAGGGACACGGATAAAAGGACAGAAGCACATGGCAACAACAGAAACAACAACAAAAAAAAAAAAAAAAAAACTTTTTTTTAAAAAATTTTGTGTTTTTATTTAAAATATTTTTTTAATTTAGGTTTTCTATAAATTTTCTGTTGTTTTTTTTATTTAATTTTTTAACAACAAAAAATTTTTGATTTTAGTATTAGTTTTTTTTTTATTTTTATTTTTTGTTATTTTCCTTCCCCCATCTGGACTCTCAAGTTTAGTTAGACGAAATTGTTTTCAGTACTTAGTTTGACTTTCATTATACCACAGAGAACCGTGCCATAGATACTTACAAATTCATTATAACATGAGTGCAAAATATGAAAATTACTGTCAGTGTCCATACCCCCCAAAATTGGGTCTCCTGCTAAAATAATACCATATGTACAATTAGAAGTTCTGCCGGGCATGGTGGGGCACGCCTGTAATCCTAAGCACTTGGGAGGCAGAGGCATAAGGATCTCTTTGTGAGTTCAAGGACCAGCCTGGTCTACAAGAGAGAGTTCCAGACAGCTGGAGCCCTACAGGGAGACCCCTTCTCGAAAACCACCAAAAAAAAAAAAAAAAAAAAAAAAAAAAAATTAAGTCCTCTAGGAGCTAGAGAGATGGTTTCATCAGTTAAGAGCACCGACTGCTCTTGCAGAGGACGCAGGGTTCGATTCCCAGCACCCACCTGGCGGCTAAGAAACCGTGCCTTTAACTCCCGTTCCAGGGGAATCCGATACCCTCTCTGACCTCCATGGCATTGCATGACATGGGTGCACCAACCTACAATGCAGACAGTACACTCATACACATAAATATAATAATAAATGATAATAAAAATTAAAATAACTCTATCTTTCTGTGTGTTCCTCCATTGGTGATGCACATGTTTTAACCAGTTACTTATGGTATCCACATAAAAATAATAAATAAATAAAAATTAAAAAAAAATTGTAAAAAAAGTCCTATATGAAAAACTGAACTTCATCGAGAAAAAAAGGCACAAATCTAGCTGCAGCTGACACGTTGCACAGACACTTACGGCTTTTTCTCTCCGCTACTGGGGATGAAGGCTTTGCTTAGATTCTTTTTGGCTTCTGCCATCATATACTGTCTCCTCACTTGATTTGGATTCACGTATCCTTCCCCTTCAAAAATCCTTGTGAACTGGGGATCAAAGTAACCTGCTTGGAGATTTGACATTTGCTTAGATCCCCCGGGTAGCATCTGTCTATTTTTGGTTGCAGCCTCATTAAAGGGTCCTTTAAAAATAAAGAATATTAGAATTTTTACCTCACTAGTAATTAAAGGACATTACCAAAAAAAGCAAAAAATTCTCAGTATGATTTCAATATAAGCTAAATACAAGTTTGAGCTCTAAAATACTATTTCCAATGTTCACTAAAAGCTCCACATTAAAGGCAACATTGATGGTAAAATCTAAGAAATTTTCATGAAAATGTTGGAACATTTGGGCTCAAGTCTTTTCCACTCTGAATTTCAGAGCTGAAAGAGATCATTTAGGTCAGTGGGCCCCATGCGACGGCTAGGTGTGCCATCAGTTAAGAGTGTGTTGAATTTTTCTCCATTGTGGTTTCTTTTCTCCATTGTGGGTTCTGAAGACAGCATCGTTCAGCAAGTTGGTGTTGGCAAACTGGATCACCACTTGTAAAGAATGAAATTAAAACCCCTACCTCTCACCCTGTACAAAAGTCAACTCCAGATGGATTAAGACCTCAATGTGAAAACCCCAAACTCTGAGATGATAGAAGAAAAAGTTGGAAAGCAGAATCAAGACATAGGTGTAGGAAAAGACCTTTTTTTTTTTTAAATCAGACAGCAGCTGGCAACAAGAAAGTAAGGTAGACAATTGACAAATGTGACCTATCAACTCAAAAAGCGTCTGTACATCAAAAAACATCAAGGAAGGGACGAGAAATCCCACAGAGTGGGGAGGAAACCTTCACTGCAGATACATCTTGACAAAGCATGATTTCCAGAATATAATAAACTACTCAAAAAACAAAGAATAAAGAAAACAAAGACCCGCCAATAGATGGAGCAAAGAGAACAGAGACTTCACAAGCGAGGAATTAGAGAGGTCTGAGAAACACCTCAAGAAATGCTCAACATCACAATCATTAAGGAAAATGCAAATGGAGAACCTTTAAGATATCATTTTAATCCAATAAGACTGGCTAGGAATCAAGAAAACAAATGATACCAAGTGCTGGAGAGGTGGTGGGGAAAGGGGAACACTCATCATGCTGGTGGGAATGTAAACGTCGTACAGCCACGTGGAAAGCAGTGTGGAGAACCCTTGGAGACTTGGAATGAACTTGCCCCCAACCCAGCCATACCACTCCTGGGCATGTACCCCTCAAGACTTACGCCACCACAGAGATACATGCACGGCTATGGTTATTGCAGCTCTCTTCAGCAATAGCAAGGAGCGGAACCAACCTAATGCCCTCAACTGACGAGTGGATAGAGAAAATGTGGGACATCTACACAATGGAGTTCTATGCGTAGTAAAGAAAGACGACATCACGAGCTTTGCGGAAAAAGGCTGGAGCTAGAGGACAGCATGCTGAGTGAAGTAACACAGTCCCAGAAAAACAAACGATGAATGTAATCCCATCTGTGGAGGCTAGTGCCCATTACCTAGTTGTAAAGCATTTCTTGTGTAGGGGCCCCCTGAGCTTTTGTCCAAGCAATTGGTATAACGCATTTTTGGAAAGAGCAACACCAACAGAAAAGACTGCATTCAAAGAACTGACTGAAACAGTAACTTCTGGCGCAAACAGTCAACTTCCCCATGGAAAATATTGAGAAAGACTAAGAGATTGAAAGCATGTTTGGCAGAATGCATGAGCTCTGCGGGGTGGGGGAATGAGCGGGAACACGGGTCTAGATTTGTTAAAAATAAATAAATAAATTTATGTGAAAAAAAAAAAAGAGTGTGTTGAAGAGACGGTGATCTACTCATGCTGAAGCAATCCTTCCCATACTCTCCAGACACACATGTGCCTATATTCACTAAGAGACAAGAATGTCCAAGACACTTTCACTCAAAATATACACGAGAAACAGCCCAATTTCTGTCTGCAGAAATTTTAAACTGTCATGTTTACACAAAACAACATAGTGTAGTCATTTTTTAAAAGGCTGCTTTTTATGTATATTTAGATTTTCAGTATTTGAACCTTGAAGGATTTGCAAACTGTGAAGAATTTTTTGAAGTGTACAAAACCCTTAATTCAAATGGCTATTGAAATTAGAACTTGATTCACTGATTTTTTTTAAAGTTCTGATAATGCTATGCATGTCAAGCACCTCAAACTCAATACCACCAACATTTTAATAAGTCTTGCTGTACTTATTTTCTGAGCTTTCCTTTCACAGCCAATGGTGTTAATTTTGTCCTCCAGAGAATGTCTATAAATACTCAAGAGACTGTTATGTTCCCTTCCTTTCATTTTTAATGCTTTGCACAATGCTTCTATTCTGCTACATTTTTCTTTCCTATTTTTATTTATTTATTTATTTATTTATTTAGTTATTTTTTATTTAGTTATTGGTCTTTTTGAGAACAGGGTCTCCCTGTAGTTTTTTTTTTTTGAGACAGGTTTTTC
This sequence comes from Rhizomys pruinosus, assembly GCA_009823505.1. Taxonomy (NCBI): domain Eukaryota; kingdom Metazoa; phylum Chordata; class Mammalia; order Rodentia; family Spalacidae; genus Rhizomys; species Rhizomys pruinosus. The sequence goes on along the minus strand of VZQC01008050.1, from coordinate 626,916 downwards.
CTTTAGTCTCAGCTGGCATTGAACTCAAGAGATCCACCTGCCTCGGCCTCCCATTTGCTGGGATTAGAGGCGTGCACCACCATGCCTGGTGGGTGTTTCCTATTTAATCATTTAGCTTGGAGATATATCTATATCACTGCATTCTTTTTATTTTTCAGGGTCCCCCTGTACCCCCTCAGCTGTCCTGGAACTCGCCTGTAGACCAGGCTGGCCTCAGTTTTATAGAGATCCACTTGCCTTTTCCTCTGCCTCTGCCTCCAAGTCGGGAGTAACGGCATGTGCCACCACGCCCAAACTATCAGTGCATTCTTTTTCTGGATATGAAGACCCTTAACCAAAACTTTATAAATATATTTATAAATTTTATTTTGATTACTTTTTTATTTTATGTATATGAAGTATAATGCCGCATGTTTTTTTTTATTGTTATGTTTATGAATGTACTTGTCTGCATGTAGGTTTGTGCACCCGTGTTCATGCAATGCCTCTCCCGGAGGTAAGAAGAGGGTGTCGGATTCCCCTGGAACTGGAGTGTGAAGACGGTGCTCAATCCACCATGTGAGGTGTGCTGGGGATTGAAACCAGATCCTCTTCAAGATCAAGTCGTTGCTCTTAACCACTGATTCCTCTCTCCAGCCCCATATTTATATATTTTTTTTATTTAGACAGAGTCCTTATAGCCCAGTTTGGGCACTGACTCCGTCATCTTTCTCACCTCCAGCTTTCTAGGCTAGGATTTTAGCATTGCACAACTAACTATTTATCTTTTTATTGTCACTTTCTTTTTTTTTATTAATTGTATTTATTTCTGTATGTTATGAAATATACTGTCCTGCATGCAAGTCTGTGCACCCGTTCGTGCAATGCCTCGGAGGTCAGAAGAGGGTCTCGGATTACCCCCTGGAACTGGAGGTCGCCTGTAATTGGAGCGTCAAAGACGGTTTCTCAGCGTTCTCAGCCGCCATGTGGGTGCTGGGGATCGAACCCGGGTCCTCTGTAAGAGCGGTCGGCGCTCTTAACCGCTAGGCCATCTCTCCAGCCCTATTTTCACTTTTCTTTTAAAAGAATCCCTCAGCTGGTCAGTTAGCACTTAATTTTCAGAACAGTGATAATGGATAGCCTTCTAGGATGAAATGTTTTGTGTAAAATAGGGTCCTATCTAGGAAAAAAAAAGATAAAAGTATTCTAGGATGGGGGACTGGAGTGATGGCCAGTGGTTAAAAGCACTGGCTGCTCTTGCAGAGGACAAGACACCCACATGAAGGGTAGCAACTGTCCTTACCCCCAGTTCCAGGGAATCCAATGCCTTCTTCTGACCTCCGTGGGCATTGCACAACACAGGTGCATTTACATACACTCATATACATAAAATAAAAATGATAAAATATTTTTTTAAATATTCTAGAATAAACCTACCATGTATACCAGGAAAGAAATAAAATCACCCATGAAGAATAAACGAAGTTAAGGGAATCCAGTAAGATGACCTTCCTGCTCTTATAATTATTCTCTCTTAACTCTGCTGTAGGCTCACAACTTGTTCAACTTTAGAGCTAAATACTCTTAAAAATAACTATCATGGGGCTGAAGAGATGGCTCAGTGGTGGTTAAGAGCACTGGATGTTCTTTTTTTTTTAATTTCTTTATGTGTATGAATGTACTGTCTGCATGCAGGTTTGTGCACCCGTGTCGTGCAATGCCGCGGAGGTCAGAAGAGGGTCTCGGATTCCCCTGGAACTGGAGTTCTCCTGGAATTGGAGTTTCAGACAGTTCTCGGCTGCCATGTGGGTGCTGGGGATCGAACCCAGGTCCTCTGTAAGAGCGGTCGGTGCTCTTAACCGCTAGGCCTCTTGAAGAGGACCTGGGTTTGGCTTCTAGCACCTACATGGGGGCTAACGACTGTCCATAACTCCAGTTTTCCAGGGGGATCCCACACACCCTTCTGCCCTCCATGGGCACTGCATGACACAGATACACTTGCATACACGCAAGCAAAACGCTCATACATATAAAACAAAAATAAATACCTTAAAAAATAATTATCATTTACCTTAAAATGAAATTCAATTTTTCATACAGAAAACACACACTATTTAACTATCCAAAAATACCAAAAATACTTACGATTAAAGTGTGATTCATATCTATCACCCACAGTGATATATTCCATCTCACTGAAGAGGCCAATCCTCTCCATATCTGTTTTTCCTCCTTCTGCAGGCATGGTTGCTTCTTGTGATTACTTCAAAAGTTTCTTAGTCTGCTTCTTTTATAGCAAATCCTATTTTACATTGAAAATTACAGGGGAAACTTTTAGTGAAAAAAAAGTACTAAATTTCAAAAGCAAATTACTTTTAGTTTAAGAGTAATAACATTCACCACAAAACAGTAGTCCTAAACTATGTGTTGAAAGAATAAAGTATCTGAGGCTGGCAGAGAATACCAGGATTCAAATGATCTCCGAGAAACCTCCCTCAGACTCTTTGCCACACACACACACACACACACACACACACACACACACACACAAATTGCAAAGGAATGTGTAGAATAATACCTGGCACCTATCAGAGGGGGATAACTACCATCAAGTATGGGACCTATAGTATATAAATGATGAAAGCTCAAAGCAGATTTGAAAATCTTTAGATATAGTTTAGATAAAATGACTTCAACATCCTATATTGTTTCTGATATTAGAAGTTGTAATAGCTTTTCAGAACATTGCACACAGGTATTGCCTGTATTGTATGAGTTTTTTCTTCAATCTTAAATGAATACATTGGAGGAGAGGACAACAGTTTGTTTTTTTAAATATTTTATTCATTATTTTGATTTTTTTTGGTCTTTTAGCATTTTATTATTTTTATTGTATGCATATGTGTGTATTGCCTGCATGTATGTAAATGCACCAGTGTCATGCAATGCCCACAGAGGTCAGAAGAGGGCGTCAGATCCCCTGAAACTGCAGTTTCAAACAGGTGTTAGCTGCCATGTGGGTGCTGGAAACCAAATCCAGGTCCAGGTCCTCTGCAAGAGCAGCCACTGCTCTTTAACTGCTGAGCCATCTCTCCAGTCCCGGGACAACAATTTATGAAAAATGAAAAACAAAACTAAAATCTATCATGACTTCTGAGGATTTATCAAAGAACAGACTGCAACTGTATTTGGCTTTGTGTTTTTGCTTTTTTTTTTTTTTTTTTTTTTTTGAGACAGGCTCTCCTGGTCGCTCTAGCTGGCCTGGAACTCACTATGTAGACCAAGCTGGCCTAGATCTCAGAGAGATATACTTGCCCCTGCTCCCAAGTGTGCTATCATGCCCTAAGGTCTTTTCTTTTGAAATGGTAACTTTGAAATAAAGATGAAATGTCAGCATGCATGGATTAACTTGACTTTTAAAAAATTAGACCTTGGGCTGGAGAGATGGCCTAGCAGTTGGGAGCGCCGACTGCTCTTGCAGAGGACCCGGGTTCGATCCCCAGCACCCACATGGTGGCCAAGAACAGTCCGAAACTCCAATTCCAGGAGAACTCCAGTTCTAGGGGAATCCGAGACCCTCTTCTTACCTCCGTGGCACTGCACGACATGGGTGCACAGACCTACATGCAGACAGTACATTCATACACATACAGAAATAAAATAAAAAAAAATTTTTTTTAAATTAGACCTAAAAAACACCAGTGAGCTAAGAATATTTTCATCTCCTGCTAATGGTTATAAGCACAAACTAGGACATGGGCAGATACTAGTGAACAAAACAAGCCTTGATTTTTGCTTTCTAGTTTATAATCCAAAGTAAACATCTTTTATCTGAATTTAAAGTCATTTGTTGCAAAGGCTCTCAATGGGCTTACCAATTTGGAACTGTAGAGGAATCACTGCTAACATGAAACATCAAAGGGACATATGTAACAAAAGCTCAGTGTAAACTAAAGCATAAGAAAATACAACAGCCTCCTCCCCCCTACCTCTCCCCTGATCAGGTAAACTTGAAAACTAAACATTAGTGACTAGGGGGATGTTCTGTTTAGTTTAGATTATTTCAGAGCTCCATCCCATTCCCAGCCTTTAAGCCTTTCTTGCTGCCAGAGGGCCTCAAATCCAAAAGCTCTTCAGATTCCTCATTTGTCACCAGCAAAAGCCATTCCCTCTTCTAAACTTTTCAAATGGATAGAGTATGTGTGTGTGTGTGTGTGTGTGTGTGTGTGTGTGTGTGTGTGTGTGTGAGACAAGGTCTCCCTGCAGCTCCAGCTGGCCTGGAACTCACTCTGTAGACCAGACTGGCCTTGAACTCACAGAGATCTGCCTGCCTCTGCCTCCCGAGTGCTGGGATTAAGGGCATGAGCCAACATGTGCACTTTTTTTTTTCCCTTGAGTAGTCCAGGCAGTCCTTGAAGTTGAGATCCTCAGGCCTTCCCCTCCCCTCCCGGCCCCCACACTCCCTGGTGCTGGACTCACAGGCCTGGACCAGCTCTCTCAACTCTCTTTTCTCCACTGAGGCTGTCTCAAGCCACAGTACCACAGCCCATTTCACTTTAAGTATGTATTTCGCCATGCCTGCCATTTCCCCTACCCTGAATACAGATCTTTCGCATGGTGCTTGTTCATCACTTCTTTCAGACCCCCTATCAGCAGCATGAGACATGAACACAGCTGTCCCAAGCCTCCATCACTGTCATCTACATTAGCCTGTAAGCAACCTTTCTTTGTCCGTGGCGCCCCCCCCCCAGCCTCCCCCCAGTAAACCTATGGCTCGGCGGAGGCAGGAACCCTGGTATGAGACTGATTCTTGTTCACCTGCTTCTTGAGGCAAGGATCCTCACTATGCTGCCCAGAATGGACTGGAACTGCTGAGCTGAATCCAATCTCTGGCCTCTGCCTCCAGAGTAGCTGGAGCCAACAGTGCAAGCCACTGCACCACCCAGGCAGGACTTGTGTATCACCATATCCCAGTGAGGCTAGCCAGGCAGGAAAGCTCTTACCTTGAACTCCCTCACTACATAGACCCCACTTAGCACTTCAGCAACACATGCAAACATTTAACAGATGCTTTCCAAACACTTCCTTCCAGTAAGGCTCACTGGTAGAAGAGAGGAAACTAAGATTTTAATAAAAAGCCACACTGGCTTTATCAGGTAGAAAGATTTAAAAAAGACCAAAATAAAATAAAATAAAACAAAAGAAAGATTTTTAAAAAATGGAATTCCACACAAGTGGAATATGGCAAGTGCTCTTCAGTTTGGACTGAATTGATGTAAAATTATTTCCCTTTAGGAAAGGCTTGAAGGAAGCAGGTATCTAAAGGACACCCAGTGTCCCCGTACCAAGTCACCTCTCTAAAGGGCACCTGATCCTACAACCGAGCTTCGAGCCCCAGCTACAGTACCGGCTCACCCCGCAGTGCTGGAGGACCGTGGAGTCCGGGACCAGCGCCAGCGCAGCTCCAAGCACTCAGGCGGAGGGGCGCTTGGTGCTCAGCTGCTAGGGCTGTCCGAGCTTGTTGCGTAGCGTTGCCGTGGGAACGGGAGAAACCCTTGCCCCATGCTTCAAGAAGATACCAGAGCGTTCGAATCCGCACAAAATAGCCATAAGAATCGAAGAGCGTCTACAAAAGACTCTGTCTATAAAACTTATTAAAACTGAGTCTTCCGTTTCCTCGCTCGCCAGCCTTTGGTGTAGAGGTGTAGTGTGGTACGCTCCGCGTCTCCTGCGCGAAGCCTGCTGGGAGTCGTAGTTCATGCGCCCAAGCCCAGCCCCTTTAGCTGGTGGTGACGCCACTTCCCGACCTGTCCCTAGAGCCTGTAAACCCACGTCAGCTTCCCTGCTATCCCCAAGTGGTAAGTGTTTTTGCTTGGCAGCGACCCTTGCGCCCCCCTCAGACTTCCACAGCGGCCTCGTAGTATGGCTTCAGACACCTGAGAGGAGCTGTTCCTGAGGCCATGGTAGCAGGGCAAACTTCCCCGCATTTGTCTAGACGTGGGCAGGCGCCTCAGCAGTGTCAATGCGACTTGACCTGAAGCACTGTTTGGCTTATTAGAAGGCTATGAGAAAGAAACTTTTGGTTTCAGAAAGATAGGTTTAACATTCTTCAAATAGCCTACTCCCGTGGCTTCCAGGATGCCGCACTGTCCTGGTTTCCGGTGTCCTACCTAGCTCAGTAGCTCAGCCCCGCCCCGCCTCAATCTCTCTCTCTCATAAAATGATACAGGTCTTTTGCCATTTATCATTTACTACCTGAAACTCATTATGTGGACCCAAGAGCTACTGCTCCTTAGTTCCATTTTGCAAATGCCTTTTTTCTGCCATGTAAATTCTGACTTTTTTTCTGATTATATGACATGTTGTTGGCAGTTAGGCTAACCTTATACCCTAGTCTTTGTGTGTTTTTCAGATATCCTTAGACTAAATTTCTAAGTGTGAAATCACTGTTGGACCTTTTAAGATGAGTTCTGCCACTTTATACTCTCGCCATCAGTACCATCACTTTCCCACTCATTGGTTTAGCCACAGGGTCTCAGGATGACGAGGCTAGTGCTCTTCTCATACTCAAGATTGTGATTAGAAATATTAATGCTGTGGTCCGCAACTTTTTTCCATACTGGCATCACTGACTCGGAAAGGAACAGGAAGTTTTCAGTATCTCTGTGCCTGGGACAGCCTTATGCCAGTTAATCAATCAGACTCAATAAGGGTACTTACTGTCCAAGTGTCAGAATTTTAAGCTCCCTGGGTGATTTCAGTGTGGAATAAAGGCTGAAAACCCCTGATTTAGAATTTAAAGGAGTTCTTTATGAATACGAATTCAGTGATGTAATAAGAATCCAATTGAAGTAGTGCCTTAGAAGTAGATTCTAATTTATATGTAGATGAGCATGTCTTGCTTTACAAGGGAATTGTGGTTTCATTTATTCTAGGTGATTTTTAAAAACCATGGCTATACTCTTCAGAATACGAGGAGGCCTAGATCTGGCGTTTCAACTAGCAACTCCTAATGGTAGGTCTTCCCAAACATTTCTTCTTCGTTATAGAATTAATAGTAATTCTGTCAATTTTACAAATAAAAATGAATTATAAATGGAATTTAATGGACACATACTCTTTTTCTTTTTTTTTAAGTCTCCCTATAGTCCCAGCTGGCCTGGAACTCACTCTGTAGATTAGGCTGGCCCTGAACTCACAGAGGTCTGCCTGCCTCTACCTCCGGAGGAGTGCTAGCATCAAGGGCGTGTGTCACCACACCCGGCTTGTGGGTGCTGGGAATCGAACCTGGGTCCTCTGCAAGAGCAGTCAGTGCTCTTAACCAGTGAGCTATCTCTCCAGCCCCCAGACACATATTCTTATACCTTTGCCAGCTCATAGGGCACCTCTGTGCAAATTAAAAACATGTTATTGGAAGCCGGGTGTGGTGGCGCACGCCTTTAATCCTAGCACTTGGGAGGCAGAGGCAGGCGGATCTTTGTGAGTTCAAGGCCAGCCTGGTCTCCAGGACAGCTGGGGCTACAGGGAGACCCTGTCTCGAAAAGACCAAAAAAAAAAAGAAAAGTATTTTTGAATCCGGGCGTGGTGGCGCATGCCTTTAATCCTAGCACTTTGGAGGCAGAGGCAGGCTGATCTTTGTGAGTTCAAGGCCAGCCTGGTCTACAGAGTGAGTTCCAGGACAGCTGGGGCTACAGGGAGACCCTGTCTCAAAAAGACCAAAAAAAAAAAAATTTTAAAAACATGTTATCAGTGGCTGAGAGAGGTTCAGTGGTTAAAAGCCCTGGCTGCTCTTGCAGAGGACCTGGGTTCGATTCCCAGCACCCACATAGTGACTAACTACTGCTGGTAACTCCAGTTCCAGGGGATCCAATGCCCTCTTCTGACCTTACCAAGCATTGCATGACACAGGTGTAAGTAATACAGTCATACACATAAAAATAATAAGTAAAATTTTTTTAAAAGATGAAAACTCTGGAAAGACTCAGAAAAAAGATGAAGGACATGTATGACAGAGTACAGGGACTCGGGTAGGGGGCATGAAAAGGGAAGTAACTCTAAATTCGATTGAGAAATGATATAAGACTTATGGAAAAAGCTTAATATCAATAAAAATAATTTTGTGGAAAAAAAAGATGTAATATTTTTTTTGTCTTTTTGAGACAATGTGTTTCTATAGCTCCAGCTGTCCTGGAACTCACTATGTAGACCAGGTTGGCCTTGAACTCACAGAGATCCACCTGCCTCTGCTTCCCAAGTGCTGGGATTAAAGGCGTGTGCCACCACGCCCAGAAAAGGATGTAATTCTTTTGAGATGTCACAGGTCATCAAGCACCAATTCTCAACAGGCATTTGGTTGAGTCTAAAACTTGGAAGCGTGGTCAGAGCAGGAGCTGGAGAACACAGAGTCTAAAGGAAATTAGCTGACACCTTGGCAATAAATGGGATTATTGATGAGAAGTGTGGTCTGTGAAGTTAGAACCCCAGAAAGGTTTGAAAAGTGGGGGGTACAAAGAGTGGCTGTTAACTGATGGAGACCAGAGTGCTTTTTGAGATGATTCAGTAGTGATTATAAAATTCTCTAGAGTTACTGAAAACACCAAGTTGTGTATTTCAAAAGAATGACACTTACAGTCTAAGTATTTTATTTTATTTTTATCTGTTTGAGACAGGGTCTCCCTGTAGCCCCAGCTGGCCTGAAACTCACAATGTAGACCAGGCTGGCCTTGCACTCCCAGAGATCCGCCTGCCTCCGCCTCCCAGGTGCTGGGATTAAAGATAGGCAAAATTTGTGACAGGGATTGAAAATGGGGAAATGGGTATTGTTCTATGTTTAGAAACGTCAAAGTGTTTAAGATTTTTATAACTTCTATTTTCTTTTAATTTAGAAATTTTTATCAAGAACGCATTAAAACATGTTTTGAGTGATCTGTCCACCAAGCTTTCTTCAGATGCACTTGTGTTCAGAATTTGCCACAGCTCGGTGTATCTATGGCCAAACAGTGATGTAAACACCATCCCAGGAGAGCTGACTGACAGCTCTGCCTGCAAGAATATAATGCACTGTATTCAGTGAGTATATTTAAAGATGTCTGGAAATAATCTCAAAACATGATTTCATGCTTGTAAATATCTTTGTATATTAAAAATTTAGATTTGATCAGGAAGAGGATACAAAACGAAAATTCATGAGAAAGAAGGACAAAAAGTTATCAGATGTGGTAAGCAAATCTATCTTTTCTACTGATTAAAAAAACAAACAAATCCTTTCATTTGGAGTTGAGTGAGATGTAGGAGATAATTTAACCTTCTAATTTAGAATATTTATGCCTTAAAGAGTTATATGTACATTTTATATATCTAAACTTTTTTCTTATTGCAATGAATAACTTTGAAGATTTTATTTTAGTGCTCTCCTTTTTACCAAAACAAAACAGATTGAGTACTTTTACGTATTGTTTAAAAGTAAATCAAGAAGACCCACTCTTTTGGTTTATGTATTTATTCTTTTATATGTATGAGTGCTTTGCCTATATGTATGTATGTATGTATGTATGTGTACCATATGTGTGCCTGGTGCCTGCAAAGGCCATCAAATGTCCTGGAACTGGAGTCACAGAGGGTTATAAGCTGCCATGTGGGTGATGGGAATTGAATTCAAGTCCTCTGGAAGAGCAGCAAGTACCTTTTTTTTGGTCATTTTGAAACAGGGTCTCCCTGTAGCCCCAGGTGGTCTGGAACTCACAGAGATCCCCCAGCATCTGTCTCCCAAGTGCTGGGATTAGAGGCTACATGACTGGCAGGATCCATTCTTTTTTTTTTTTTTTTTTTT
>VZQC01008050.1:594044-616994 GCA_009823505.1 Rhizomys pruinosus | reverse complement strand
GAGACTGTCCTGGAACTCACTCTGTAGACCCTGGCCATGAACTCACAAAGATCCGCCTGCCTCTGCCTCCCAAGTGCTAGGATTAAAGGTGTGCACCACCACGCCCAGCTAAGAATTTCTTTTTTATTCATACTGTTTTTTGTCTTACTGACCTTTAAACCAGTATTAGTGAATGCGCCATAACTTCTAGAGCCATTTCTACAGGTCAGGAAGTTGTACAAAGTACAGATCACTGGAGTTTTCTAGGCTGATAGGTGGAGAGTGACTGTACAACACTAGTCACAGAAATAAAAGAGATTAGACCTAAGATTACATTGATTTGATTGATTTTGATTTGTTTTCTTGATTTGTTTTCTTGATTCTTGATCTTGATTTCTTTTCCTGTTGCCTTGATTAAAATACTCTGACCAAAGCAATTTAAGGAGAGTTTATTTTAGCTTTTGTGTTGGGGGGGAGCCATGCCAGCAAAAGCTTGAAGCAGCTGCTCCAGGGAGAGCGGCGATGCGGCTGCTGCTGGCTTCCTTTCGCTATTGACGCAGTCTAAGAGCCCTGCTAGGGGCTGGCTCCTCTGGCAGTGGGCAAGTTTTCCCAGCACTTGTAACCTAATCAGCAGTCTCCCACAAGCACCAGAAGCCCATCTCCCCAGTAATTCTCAATTTTGTCAAGCTGACAGTTGATGCTGACCGTCACAGCATATTTAGGAGACAGAATGGAAACTAATTGAATATGGCATAACTAGTTCCTTCCTTAGGTAGAAATGGAAGGTGGGGAAGACACAAGTCCAGTTTGGTCATGTTTAAGACACTACTGATATGTACTAATAAGCTGCTAATTGTAAAATGTAGAGTGTTTGAAATTGTGGGTTGGAGGTGATGACTTGGAAATTATTAAGAGTTGAAGCTTGGTGCTTCGAGGAGTATGTGGCAATTACTTTGTTGTGTGTTCCCCAATCTGGGTTCATTATATTCGATTCCTGCCTTGTTAGGTGGAATACCATAGAAGTTGTACTGTGTCCCAGCACATCTTATTAAATAACCCTGTGCTGGAGCTGGAGAGATGGCTCAGTGGTTAAGAGTGCCGACTGCCCTTGCAGAGGACCCTGGTTCAATTTCCAGCACCCACATGGTGGCTAAGAACCATCTTTAACTCCAGTTCCGGGGGGAATCCGATGCCCTCTTCTGACCTCCATGGCATTGCACGACACGGGTGCACCAACCTACATGCAGACAGTACACTCATACACATAAATATAATAAATATAATAAATAAATAAATAAAATTAAATAACCCTATGCTTTCTGTGTGTTCCTCCACTGGTGATGCACATGTTTTAACCAGTTACTTATGGTATTCACTAGTTTTGTCCATTGTAAGAGTACTGTGTTTTCCAATATAATTACATGTCATGGAAAGATACGGTATGTCCAATCAGATTTTCACTCACCACTTTTCATACCCATTGATAAATTTTCCAGACTCCAATTTTAATCTCATTCTTACAATGCAGTCATTTCTCTGTCTCTCATTTCCTTCTGTTTTTATTAGGTGACATTATACTGTAAAATAGAGCTTTCCCTTCTTCTATTTGTTTGTCTGCATGGATTCTATGTTATGCAAAGAATTATAATGTGTGCCATCATTAGTTATTTTGACACTCATATTTTCTAGGATTCAGCCAGTAGATGCTTCCCAAGCTGGCTTTGGCATCCCTTTGAAATTGGATGTTCCCTGCATTCATCCATAAAACATCCCATGCAGCATGTACTTTCCTTCTTCTAGCTCAAGAATCAGCCATTCTCCATAACACACACCCGTACATGTATAACACACATGCATGCACACACACACACGCACATACACACACATACACTGCATATTCATACTTATCTAGGTAAATTATATTGCTGCCTGCAATTCCATTTCAGCTCCACAGATTTCCTAACTAATCTCAGTGAGAAGCATCTCCCAGAATCCTTTACTTTCCTAAATTTGTTCAGAACACAGAAGATTGTTTCAGAATCGTTCTATACCAGGAGCATATAGATTTATTTCTAAGCTCATTTGATATGTGCTTATTTAGTGATGTTCACGGACACAGTGAACGCTATACCTGGCTTTAACATTTTTCAACATGTGGCCAATCCGACTCTCTCTGTACTTGACACTCTATACATCTTCCAGATTATTTTGAAACAAAAAGGAATTCCCTTTATTTACAATAATATGTATTTAGAGACTGTCCTTTAAAAAGCCTTTTTATTTGCCCTTTATAGCCATTATTCAGTGTTCTACAAGTTGACTGTTACTATTTGCCTATATAGCATCAAATAGTAAATATAGATCTTATGCTGGAAATGTCAGCCTCTCCGAGAGCCATAAGCCCCATCATCGAAAGGGAAAATGGAGAACACCACTATATTAATATGACCTTGCCAGTTGATGCAGTTGTATCCGTTACTCCAGAAGAAACATGGGGAAAGTAAGTATTTTCATGCCGTTATTGCCACAGTAAGTAAAGACCCCTCCCCAAAGTAATCAGAACTCATGTTTTTCAATATTGCATAGACATAGTCAGGGCACTAGTGGCTGTTTTTTACTCTGCTGTACTCTTGTTATCAATCTAAGAGTCATCTGTAATTAAATATGCATTTAATTACATTGAAGAAGTAGCAGAAATCTAGGGTCCTCCCCTCATCCACACAGTTTCTTTGACTTTGCCTATTTAGACTTCCTTTAACAGAACTTCTCAAATGAAGTGGTTTGGGGTGGGGAGGTTGTTTGTTTGCTTTGACTAAATTACAGGCCTTAGTAAGCCAGACTTTTTCATTTAGCTACTAAGACTTAATGCACTTAAATATTTTCCCTTACAGAGTTCGCAGACTTCTAGTGGATGCGATTTATAATCAACTAACTGATATGGAAAAATGCATTTTGAGATATATGAAAGGAACATCTATTGTGGTCCCTGAACCACTGCATTTTTTATTACCAGGACAAAAAAATCTTGTAACAATATCATATCCATCAGGAATTCCAGATGATGAGCTGCAGACTTACAGAAAGGTAAAACCAGTTCATTTATTCTCAGAAAAAAAAAAAGACTCTTACTCATTTTGTATTTAAATACAATTTCTAGTAAATGGAAATTATTTTGTGACCAAATTTAAAACAAAGAAATAGCCTATTTATTTTCCATATTATTTTTCTTTCATGAAATTTCTTATTTATTTATTTATTTAATTTTTTTTGGTCTTTTTGAGACAGGGTCTCCCTGTAGCTCCAGCTGTCCTCCAACTCACTCTGTAGACCAGGCTGGCCTTGAACTCACAAAGATCCGCCGGCCTCTGCCTCCCAAGTGCTAGGATTAAAGGCGTGCGCCACCACACCCGGCTGAAATTTCTTTTTTAAGTACTAATGTAAAATATGCTAGTTTAGCATACTATGTAATTTTTATTTCAATGAAAATTGAATTTCACATTTTCATTTCAAATGCTCAGTGTGTCTCATATAATTTATGAAATTTTATATTTTCCATAGTGAAAAATCTAAGTGGGAAGATGCATACATGCCTAGAGAAGCTGATGAATATTAAGAAATTCCTTTGTCCTCTGTTACTTCCAGATTTGTGAAAAAGACAGCAGTGCAGTACAAAAGAAAAGTTAGAATTTGTGTTAATCCTGATTATGATTTATGGTAATTTTGTAACCATGTAAATTAAGATACTTAAGTTTCATTAAAGAAATTTCGAACAGGCATGGTGGCACCCACCTTTGATTCCAGCACTTGGGAGGCAGAGACAGGTAAATCTCTGTTAGACTGAGGCCAGCCTGGTCTACCTAACAAGTTCCAGGCCAGCTGAGGCTATAGGAGAGATCCTGTCTCAAAAAGACAAAGAAAAGAAAAAGAAAGAAATTTTGGAGAAAACCTGCCCAGCAATAAAGAAATGAGATGTATTGGCAAAAGGACTGTTTTTTTGTTTGTTTGTTTGTTTGTTTTTATTGTTTGGTCTTTTTGAGACAGGGTTTCCGGGAACTGTAGCCCCAGCTGGCCTGGAACTCACTCTATCGACCAGGCTGGCCTTGAACTCTGCCTGCCTCTGCCTCTGCCTCTGCCTCCCAAGTGCTAGGATTAAAGGTGTGAGCCACCACACCTAGCAAAGGACTGTTTTTTTTTTTTTTTTTTTTTTTTTTTTTTGCTTTTGAACAGGGTCTCCATGTATAACCGGCAAAGGACTGGTGTTTAGAACACATCTTTTTAACATGTGTCCTTGCCTGGTGCCCACCAAATTATGCCGTAGCGCCTCTTCCTAAGAAGAGGCAGAATGCCCTAACCCTCTCTGTTGCCCTGTCTATAAGTGTGATTATATGGATTTCCAGACACTATATGAGCTAATCCATTCGAGCCACTACAGTGCATAAGAGTTAGACCAAATTTACAAGAGTAAGTACTCCATTTTTTATGCAGTTGAGAAAGCAGTGCATTTTAAAGGTCTATATATTATCTTTTTATTCATGCCATCTTGAATGGTTTTGTATAACCTACTTCTTTTCTAAAATGTAATCACTGCATTTATATTTGTAGAGCACTGTAAACATTGTGTTTCAAAATACTTGGATACATCATTGTGAATTACAATTTCCAATTTACAAAGCATCCTAATTCTCTCTAACAAATTATTGTCATATTTTTGCATTCCCTCTTAGTTTCTATCCATATATAAAAACAAAATAAATCTCATGTTTTAGTCTGATTCACACCCATTGATCTTAAGTCATAATTTTTAAAAATTTATACCCAACATTAATTTTCTGTTTTATAACTTCAGTAGTTTTAATGTATTCACAGAGACTCTAAACCACTAATATTTTCTTTGTCTATTGATTCTGATTTTATTTAGGAATTACATGATCTCTTCAATCTGCCTCATGACAGACCTTATTTCAAAAGATCTAATGCTTATCACTTTCCGAATGAACCCTACAAAGATGGCTACATTAGAAATCCACATACTTATCTTAGTCCACCTAACATAGAGACTGGTATGGTGAGTTTAACTAATTTTTATGAGACTTGATTGATTATTGTTATTAGTTGTTTTATGTTAGTTCCCAAGAAAAGTTTTTTTTTTTTTTTTTGTATGAGTATTATTGCTGCATGATGTTAAGTTGCTCCTTGTTGTTTTGCAACGCCATGAAGCGTCAGAAAAAAGGCATTGGATCCCCTACAGCTGGAGTTAAAGGTATTAGCTACCATGTGGGTGCTAGGATTTGTACCCGGGTCTTCAGTAAGAATAGCAAGTACTCTTACCTGCTGAGCCATCTCTCCAGCCCCTCCCAAGAGAAGTTTTAAGAATTGGTTCATAATGTGTCATCCAAAAAAAAAAAAAAAATAACATTTGTTTTTTTTTTTTTTTTTTTTTTTTTAAATAAAATTTAAAAAGATAGACTTAATTAGTTGATCTAAAAGGGTTAGGACTAGAGAATACCATATTTCTCTTATAAAAATTAAATTTTCTGGCCTGGAGAGATGGCCCAGCGGTTAAGAGCACCGACTGCTCTTGCAGAGGAACCTAGATCGATTATCCAGGCATCCAAATGGTGGCTAAGAACTATCTTTAACTCCAGTTCCAGGGGAATCTTGTGCCCTCTTCTGGCCTCCTGTGGCATTGCAGGCACAGGTGCACTCAATCTACATGCAGACAGTACACTCATACCAATAAAAATAAAATAAAATAATTGTTAAAAATCAATTTCTGAATTTCTTAAAGATTGTCCCATTTTATTTTTATTCTGCACCTGGTAAATCATGCTAATTAAGGACACAATCCAAGCCACCTTATGGAAAAGTCTAAGGTGCTAGACTTTCTGTAGGGCATGTATCTTGTTGCAAATGGCAGGCCCTCACTGTAGGATGACTGCATTGGCAGAAGGTGGGGAAAGGGGGGTAAATTAAGGCTACATGAAGGCCACGAAGGCATCAGGTCCAGGCTCTCCAGGCCTGCGTGGTTCCTTGCTGTCAGTCTGCTGCTCTTCTTTGTGTGCTTTGGATCCCGACTGCTCCGTTCATCCCTCGTCAGCCTCGTACCTTCAGTATCTTCATTGTTTTAGCTGTGTAGACCTTTCCCCCGTTCTTCCTTTAGCTGCTCAGCATATGTTCATTTCAACTCTCTTCCCTGCTTCTTACTCTGCACTTCTCAGTTTGGGTTCCAACAAAAAATGTGATTGGCCATCTTTCATGACATTTTTTCAGTACCTTCTGCCTGTGCCAGGGGGAGCTTTGTAAGGAAATGAATGTATGATATGCATTGAACTAGAGGACTGAGGTACTGTTTTGGGTCTTGCTTATCAGTGTGTCCTTATAGGCAAGAGCCCTATGTGCAAGGGCTATGGACAGACCAGCTTCTCCTAGAAGAAGTACAGGCCTGGTACTCAGCAGCATGTGAGTCTTCAGTAAACATTTTGAAGGTTTTCATTGATTTCATTTATTTGGAGAAAGAAGGAAATCTGGAGAAACATATTCCTTGTTAAGATTATTGCTGCCGGGCGTGGTGGCGCACGCCTTTTAATCCTAAGCACTTGGGAGTGTAGAGGCAGGCGGATCTCTCTTGTAAGTTCAAGGCCAGCCTGTCTACAGAGCCATTGTTCAGGCCAAGCTGGGGCTTACAGGGAGACTTGTCCTGAAAGACCAAAAAAAAAAAAAAAAAAAAAGAATTTGCTGTTTACAAGAGTCTTAGAACAGGAAATACAGTATAATGTTACAATAAAACTCAATGACTTTCTACAAGCTTAATATTTTTCTTTCAAACTATTTTTAGAACTCTTGCATAGTATATATTGCATCCCATATTCATTATTAATTCTTAATAGTTCCTTACAAAGAACCCACATGACCTATAAAAGCACTAAGTCAATGCTGATAGATTTTGGGAATGCAAAAATATATGGATAGATTTTTGGCAATAACATAGGCTCCTTATCTGTACTACAAACACAAAGCATTTTTATAATGTAATCTGTATTATGTAATGCCGATGTGTCACACACACGACACACAGCGGCAACGCGCACAACACACAACGCATCACCACACCTCACACTTCACATCAAAGAAACTGAACACGTGGGGATTTACTACTGAATTAAGAACTAGAACATCACCAATCTGTATGCTTCTGCCTTCTCACTCACTACCTCCTTTACATACTCCCAAAGGATCTCTTGACAGTCAGCCTCCATATCTGCATTCAGCCAATCCTAGATAAAAATAATTTTGGGGAAAAAATGTATCCACCTTGAATAGATACAGACATTTTGCCTTTCATTTATTTCCTTTAAAAAATAGTGCAGTAACCTATTACAAGTATCTGCACTGTTTTATCTATAGCAGGTAATCTAGAGAATGTTTAAAATAGGTGAGAAGATACACATGGATTATAAGAAATACTGTGACTTTTTTTACATGGGACCCAAGCATCCAAGGTCTTTTGTATCAGCAGGGAATGCTGGGGCAATTTTCTGTGTATACTAAAGGATCACTGCGCTGAGATGTTTCTCTTTTTCGTAGCGTCATGTGTATGTATCCATATAAGTTATTCATTGCCTTAGCAGTATTTGCTTCATTACTGAGTTTATAAAAATCATGCCACTTCTCTGTGTCTTCTACAACTTGCTTTTTCACTCGATATTCTATAAATTTAAAATACTTACACTTATCTCACTTCTAAGATGTCGTTATCTCCATTCCCACTAAGGTAGATCTTGTGTGTGATATTTGCAGGGTTTTGAACCCTCTGGAACTTCCCATCATCGTACCTCACATGTTGTAATATCTATCGTCAAAAAGTTACTAAACCAATTTTGTGCTTTATCCATTCATTTTGCTCTTTTTCTTTATCTCCTGAACCATTTCATAGCAAATTACAAATTTACCCCTAAAAATTTCATCCTGTCTCCCAGTAATAGATTTGCACTTGTTATATGAATCCAGTTTATTTGTGTTTAATATAATATATGTATGGAAATCTAATAGATTAATATAAAATAATATTTATGCTTACAATTATCATTACCATTCCATATTGTGAAATATGAATTTCTATCAATCTTAATATCTAAAAATAATTATATAATCTCTCCATAAAAAAATAAAAAAATACATGCAGACAGTACACTCATACACATAAAAAATAAAATAAAATAATTGTTTAAAAATTCAATTTTCTGATTTCTTAAAGATTTGTCCCATTTTATTTTTATTCTGCACCTGGTAAATCATGCTAATTAAGGACACAATCCAAGCCACCTTATGGAAAAGTCTAAGGTGCTAGACTTTCTGTAGGGCATGTATCTTGTTGCAAATGGCAGGCCCTCACTGTAGGATGACTGCATTGGCAGAAGGTGGGGAAAGGGGGGTAAATTAAGGCTACATGAAGGCCACGAAGGCATCAGGTCCAGGCTCTCCAGGCCTGCGTGGTTCCTTGCTGTCAGTCTGCTGCTCTTCTTTGTGTGCTTTGGATCCCGACTGCTCCGTTCATCCCTCGTCAGCCTCGTACCTTCAGTATCTTCATTGTTTTAGCTGTGTAGACCTTTCCCCCGTTCTTCCTTTAGCTGCTCAGCATATGTTCATTTCAACTCTCTTCCCTGCTTCTTACTCTGCACTTCTCAGTTTGGGTTCCAACAAAAAATGTGATTGGCCATCTTTCATGACATTTTTTCAGTACCTTCTGCCTGTGCAGGAGCTTTGTAAGGAAATGAATGTATGATATTCATTTGAACTAGAGGACTGAGGAGCCTGTTTTGGGTCTTAGCTTATCAGTGTGTCCTTATAGGCAAGAGCCCTATGTGCAAGGGCTATGGACAGACCAGCTTCTCCTAGAAGAAGTACAGGCCTGGTACTCAGCAGCATGTGAGTCTTCAGTAAACATTTTGAAGGTTTTCATTGATTTCATTTATTTGGAGAAAGAAGGAAATCTGGAGAAACATATTCCTTGTTAAGAATATTGCTGTTACAGAGTCTTAGAACAGGAAATACAGTTTATAATGTTACAATAAAACTCAATGACTTTCTACAAGCTTAATATTTTTCTTTCAAACTATTTTTAGAACTCTTGCATAGTATATATTGCATCCCATATTCATTATTAATTCTTAATAGTTCCTTACAAAGAACCCACATGACCTATAAAAGAACTAAGTCAATGCTGATAGATTTTGGGAATGCAAAAATATATGGATAGATTTTTGGCAATAACATAGGCTCCTTATCTGTACTACAAACACAAAGCATTTTTATAATGTAATCTGTATTATGTAATGCCTATGTGTCACACACACACATGCACACACACACACTCACACACACACTCACACTTCACACAAAGAACTGAACACCTGGGGATTTCTACTGAATTAAGAACTAGAACATCACCAATCTGTATGCTTCTGCCTTCTCACTCACTACCTCCTTTACATACTCCCAAAGGATCTCTTGACAGTCAGCCTCCATATCTGCATTCAGCCAATCCTAGATCAAAAATATTTGGGAAAAAATGTATCCACCTTGAATAGATACAGACATTTTTGCCTTTCCATTATTTCCTTAAAAAATAGTGCAGTAACTATTTACAAAGTATCTGCACTGTTTTATCTATAGCAGGTAATCTAGGTGAGAAATCTTAAAATAGGTGAGAAGATACACATGGATTATAAGAAATACTGTGACTTTTTTTACATGGGGCCCAAGCATCCAAGGTCTTTTGTATCAGCAGGGAATGCTGGGGCAATTTTCTGTGTATACTAAAGGATCACTGCGCTGAGATGTTTCTCTTTTTCGTAGCGTCATGTGTATGTATCCATATAAGTTATTCATTGCCTTAGCAGTATTTGCTTCATTCTGAGTTTTATAAAAATCATGCCATTCTCTGTGTCTTCTACAACTTGCTTTTTCACTCGATATTCTATATTTAAAATCTTACATTATCTCACTCTAGTGTCGTTATCTCCATTCCCATAAGGTAGATCTTTGTGTGATATTTTGCAGGGTTTTGCAACCCTCTGGGAACATTCCCATCCATGTCTCCTGTTGTATATCTACGTCAAACAGTTCTCAACATTTTGTGCTTTTCCATTTCATTTCTGCTCTTTTTCTTTATTCTCCTGAACCATTTCATAGCAAATTACAAATTTACCCCTAAAAATTTCATCCTGTCTCCCAGTAATATATTTGCACTTGTTATATGAATCCAGTTTGTTTGTGTTTAATTTATATGTATGGATTTAGGTTAATAATATTTTGTTACAATTTTTACATCCATATTTGTGATTGATATTTCTTTATAATTCTCTTATAATTAAAAATTTTTATCTATAAAATATTAAGAACTCATCAAATGAGTTGAAGAATGCTCTCTTTTAAATTTCTAGAGGAATTTATATAAAATCGGCCTGATCTTTCCTTGTTTGGCAACAGTAACCAGTTTGCACTTAGCATAGGCTCCATGAGAATGTTTTAGTAACAGTTTCCATTGTTACTGTTTGTAGGCCTTGTTCATGTCTGTTAGTCACACTTACCAAGGTGTTAACTTCATGTAGCTCTGTTTCCTAGAATTCATCATTTTATGCCTTTTTTTCTTTCCTTTAAACATGTGCCTTTGTTGGCCCCGTCTCTAGAGTTTTTGTATTCTGGTTCATTAATTCTTCAGTTTTACTTTCTTCCCTTTCATTGATTGATGGTCTTTCTTCTAACTTCTTAAATTGGAACTTAGCTTCTTGTTAATCTTTCTTATTTTCTATTGTAGGCTTTTAAATTTCAGACAAAACACTGCTTTCACTATATTCAGGTCTTTTAATTGGAAGGATTTTAGTTTCACTCAGATTCAAGTATTTTCACACTTATATAGGAGATTGTTCTTTAATTTTTTTATATAGATAAATTTTAAGTGTCCAATACATAGCTGACATTTTCTTTTTCCTACTGATTTCTCTCTTCTTTACCTACTGTTAGAATTTTGTAAGCATATCAACCCTAAAATTTATTACATCTTGTTCCCTGTGAGTGCTGCAGCAGCCACATACATACACATTGAAGACTACAGAAATGTGTCTGTCACAGTTCTGGAAGCTGGAGTTCTAAAATCAACATGACTGCGCTGGGATGAATGTATCCCCAGGGCTGCCCTCCCTCCATGGGCTTGTGAGAAGATCTGTTCTTCCACCTCAGTTAGTTGCCAGTGCTCCCTGGTTACACTCACACCGCCAGAGCTGGGCCTCTTGTCACTGCCATTTCTTCCTGTTCTTCTGTTTTATAAAAATATATGTGCCTGGATCTGGCAACTACCTTGAGAGTCCAGAATGATCTTCCTGTCTCCATTTTAAGATCCTTANAAACCACAAAGCATTTTTATAGTTGTAATCTGTATTATGTAATGCCTATGTGTCACACACACGACACACCGACAACGCAGCACACACCACGCATCACCACACACCACACTTAACACAAAAAACTGAACACCTGGGGATTTCTACTGAATTAAGAACTAGAACATCACCAACTCTGTATGCTTCTGCCTTCTCACTCACTACCTCCTTTACATACTCCCAAAGGATCTCTTGACAGTCAGCCTCCATATCTGCATTCAGCCAATCCTAGATAAAAATATTTGGGAAAAAATGTATCCACCTTGAATAGATACAGACATTTTTGCCTTTTCTATTTATTTCCTTAAAAAAATAGTGCAGTAACTATTTTACAAAGTATCTGCACTGTTTTATCTATAGCAGGTAATCTAGAGAATGTTTAAAATAGGTGAGAAGATACACATGGATTATAAGAAATACTGTGACTTTTTTTACATGGGACCCAAGCATCCAAGGTCTTTTGTATCAGCAGGGAATGCTGGGGCAATTTTCTGTGTATACTAAAGGATCACTGCGCTGAGATGTTTCTCTTTTTCGTAGCGTCATGTGTATGTATCCATATAAGTTATTCATTGCCTTAGCAGTATTTGCTTCATTCTGAGTTTTATAAAAATCATGCCATTCTCTGTGTCTTCTACAACTTGCTTTTTCACTCGATATTCTATATTTAAAATCTTACATTATCTCACTCTAGTGTCGTTATCTCCATTCCCATAAGGTAGATCTTTGTGTGATATTTTGCAGGGTTTTGCAACCCTTGGGAACCTTCCCATCCATGTCCTCCGTGTCATATTATCGTCAAAACAGTTCTCAACCTTTTGTGTTTTCCATTTTCATTTCTGCTCTTTTTCTTTATTCTCCTGAACCATTTCATAGCAAATTACAAATTTACCCCTAAAAATTTCATCCTGTCTCCCAGTAATAGATTTGCACTTGTTATATGAATCCAGTTTATTTGTGTTTATTTATAATGTTGGATTTGTTTAATATTATTAAGTGAAATTTTGACAATCCATAAATTAAATCAGTAACTGACCTTTATTTCTTTATAATTCTCTTATAATTAAAAAATTTATTTATAAAAAATTAAGAACTCATCAAATGAGTTGAAGAATGCTCTCTTTTAAATTTCTAGAGGAATTTATATAAAATCGGCCTGATCTTTCCTTGTTTGGCAACAGTAACCAGTTTGCACTTAGCATAGGCTCCATGAGAATGTTTTAGTAACAGTTTCCATTGTTACTGTTTGTAGGCCTTGTTCATGTCTGTTAGTCACACTTACCAAGGTGTTAACCTCATGTAGCTCTGTTTCCTAGAATTCATCATTGTATGCCTTTTTTTCTTCCTTTAAAAACGCTGTGCCTTTGTTGGCCCCGTCTCTAGAGTTTTTGGATTCTGGTCATTAATTCTTCAGTTTTACTTTCTTCCTTTCATTTGCATGATTCGTCTTTCTTCTACATTCTTAAATATGGGAACTTAGCTTCTTGTTATCTTTCTTATTCTCATGTAGGCTTTTTAACCCCCCTTAATTTCAGACAAAACATCTGCTTTCACTATATTCAGGTCTTTTAATTGGAAGGATTTTAGTTTCACTCAGATTCAAGTATTTTCACACTTATATATAGGATATTGTCTTTAATTTTTTTATATAGATAAATTTTAAGTGTCCAATACATAGCTGACATTTTCTTTTTCCTACTGATTTCTCTCTCCTTTACCTACTGTTAGAATTTTGGTAAGCATATCAACCTAAATTTATTACATCTTGTTCCCTGTGAGTGCTGCAGCAGCCACATACATACACATTGAAAGACTACAGAATGTGTCTGTACAGTTCTGGAAGCTGGATTCTAGGAGTTCTAAAATCAACATGACTGCGCTGGGATGAATGTATCCCCAGGGCTGCCCTCCCTCCATGGGCTTGTGAGAAGATCTGTTCTTCCACCTCAGTTAGTTGCCAGTGCTCCCTGGTTACACTCACACCGCCAGAGCTGGGCCTCTTGTCACTGCCATTTCTTCCTGTTCTTCTGTTTTATAAAAATATATGTGCCTGGATCTGGCAACTACCTTGAGAGTCCAGAATGATCTTCCTGTCTCCATTTTAAGATCCTTAACCATATGTATAAAGTGGTTTGTTGTTACTTGTCATGGAAGATTCCATTCCCATAGTCCAGGGAGATTAGGACAGAGTTATCTTTGGGAGAACTGTTTTTTGTTTTGTTTTTTCCTGCCAAAATGGTCTAATTGTAAATTATCTATGTATACTTCATCTGTTACCTAATTATATTACAAGTATTCTATTTCTGCTTAGAACTCTAATTTTTTAAAATAACACAATTTGTCAAAAAAAAAAACAACCCCTGTGCACTTTAAACATTGTACTACAAGAAAGAATCTTATGGTATCAATCCATATTTTAGTCACTAATAACACATGTTAGCTCAGATCAGAGGCCGATTAAAAAAAATTGCAGAAGCTGGGCATGGTGATGGACGCCTTTAATCCTAGCACTTGGGAGGCAGAGGCAGGTGGATCTTTGTGAGTTCAAGGTCCACCTGGTCTACTGAGTGAGCTCCAGGCCACCTGGGACTAAAGGGAGACCCTGTCTCAAAAAGACAAAAATATTAAAAATTACAGAAATGTTCTTCCTCTGTCCCTTTCTATAGACCCTTCTTTATTTTTTTAGACATGCCTTTGTTTTTTCCTTCATTCATTCAGTCATCAATTATTCAGCAACATGCTTATCAATTATGTGGAAGCCAGGGCCCAGCTTATTAGATGAACATTATCATGAATAAGGAGATATTTAAAATATGATAAACATTTATATGTGAGATGGTTGTTAAGTGCTTTGAAAATTCAAATATATATGCAGGTATATTTTTAGAATACAGCTGGCAACCCGTACAAGGGGTAGACAGTAATAAAGTGAGCAGGCCATTTCTAGCTGGCTGATTGTGAAATCCTTCTGGCCTTTGAACAGAGATCTAAATGAAGAAGGGTTCAAGATATAAAATTATTTGGGAATGATGGATGAGGAAGAGCTGACCTTTTTTAAATTTTTATATATTTTTTCACAGCCAATTTTTTTTAGTTTTTATTGAGCGCATTTCATACAGCATTTCTTAATCAAATTTAGACTCATTCCCCGATCCATGCCCACCCCTCATGCTCCCCCGCCCCCCGTCAGAGCTCATGGATTCTGTCATACACAAGTCCTGTCTTGCATCTTTTTCTCAGTCTTTGTTTTTTTAATTTAATTTATTTTTGTATGTGTATGAGTGTACTGTCTGCATGTAGGTCTGTGCACCCGTGTCGTGCAATGCCACGGAGGTCAGAAGAGGGTCTTGGATTCCCCTGGCACTGGAATTCTCCTGGAATTGGAGTTACAGACGGTTCTTAGCCGCCATGTGGATGCTGGGGATCAAACCCGGGTCCTCTACAAGAGCAGTCGGTGCTCTTAACCGCTAGGCTATCTCTCCAGCCCCCTTTCTCAGTCTTTTATAACCTTTTCGGTGCACAGTTTTACTGTTTTGGTCAGTTCTTTGAATAGGTTTTTTTCTCTTTCTTTTTTTGTTCCCATTTGATTATTCCAAAATATAATCTTTTTTTTTTAACCAAAAGATGATATATTTTTCCCAAGGAAGTGCTTGAAGGCTCCTCCTTGGCAAACCCAAATAGCCATCAATCCTGCCCTGTGCTCCACACTGGGGTCCCTCCTCTCCCATGGTCACTCAAACAAGGTCCAGCAAGTATGTGTCCTGTCTTGCTCTTCGTGCACTGGCCTCCATGACACAGCATGGGTTGTCCAACAGTGGCAGTCTACACTCTGAAGAGGCTGAAATCCCAGTAGCCACTCAGTTCACAAGCTGGATATCTCAGTAGTCCCCATCTGGCATTGAAGGTTTGAAGGATTCTCAAGTTTTATATCTGAAATACAATTTCTCAGACCTTATTGATTATTTATTTCTGGTTATACTTTCCTTTTGAATGCTTAAGGCCACACATTCAGCCCAGATTAACCAAGGTCTCTGTTTTCTCAAGGTCAGCTGAGGATCTGGTCCTCAAGAGTCACTCACGGTTTTTTTTTGGCGGGGGAGCCCCTGGCTCCTTTTGATTTTTCAACTACCAGTTCCATCCACTCGAGGACACAGTTAGGTCTTGCTAGACCAGGTCAAAGCCAGTTTTTATTGAAGCTTTGTGCATTTCATACAAAATTTCCAATCAAGTCTAGACCTGTTCCCCTTCCTTGACCCCCCACCCTACCAGAGCTCATGCTTTCTGCCAGACATGTTTTTCATCTTTTTCTGAGCTGATTTTCTTAAAGAGAGGGACTCTAGATGGGCTGACTAGACCTCAGTGGATGAACCTGCACTGAGGGACATGTAGGGACACTACCTTGACATGATAGGCCCGAACACAAATGACAGAATGTATGAAATCTGGCGGGGGTGGCAGGTGCCACTGGGGAAGGGGTGTAAAGTTGATTAAGATGTTCTATATGAGATACACAAAAATTCAATGAAAAAAATTAAAAATTATTTGAGAAAAGTCTATTTTCATCTAAGAAAATCATAAGATCAGATTGTATATTTGAAACTAAAGCAGATTAAGAAATGAAAAAAGTGTAGGAATTGAAATTGGGAAAGAGGCCAGAAGGCATGTCTTTCTGTGCCTGTCGGTAAATGCTTTGGACCTTTAAGAGAAAAAAAAAAAGAATATAATATTTAAGCCATTGTTCTATGAAGGCATTTTTATAATACAACATTAGTAAATAAAGTAATGGTGTAGCTCTCAAAACAGTCCTAATGATCCAGGTGTTTATGTAGGGTGTGGACTTCTGTCTTGAATACTTTACAACATTTCTTCTCTTTTTATAGATCTGTGTGGTCCAGGGCACATATGGCTATCATCATTATATGCAGGATCGAATAGATGACAGTGGCTGGGGCTGTGCCTACCGGTCCCTGCAGACTATCTGCTCGTGGTTTAGACATCAAGGATACACAGAGAGGTCCATTCCAACACACAGAGAAATTCAGCAGGTACAGAACTTGCCATTTTAAATATAATCAATTGTGTATTCCATTAGCTTTTAACATATCATTCACAATTACAGTTATCCTATGGCTTATTTTTGTTTTGGAAAGAAATATTCTGCCAGATGTGGTAGCACATGCCTTTAATCACAGCACTTGGGAGACAGAGGCAGGCAGATCTCTGGGTGGGAGCTCAAGGCCAGCCTAGTCTACATAGCAAGGTCCAGGGTGGCTGGGGCTATATAGGAAGATCCCAACTAAATAAATAAATAAATAAATAAAAATAAATAAATAAAAGAAATATTCTTTGCCTGGTAATTGAGAAAGATGCCCTAAATACAATTTTTAATGGCTTCCTTTTATGTGGATTTTTTTTTAATACATAAAGGCTCTAGTTGATGCCGGTGACAAACCAGCAGCATTTGTTGGATCTCAGCAATGGATTGGATCTATCGAGGTGCAGCTGGTACTAAACCAACTGATTGGTATAACTTCAAAAATACTTTTTGTCAGGTAAGGACACTGTAAATTAGATAAATCATCTCAAAGTGACAGTCCATCATTTATTAAATTTTATTTTATTTATTTATTTATTTATTTATGTGTATGAACGTATTGTCTGCATGTAGGTCTGTGCACCCGTGTCGTGCAATGCAACGGAGGTCAGAAGAGGGCATCAGACTCCCCTGGAACTGGAGTTCTCCTGGAATTGGAGTTACAGACAGTTCTCAGCCACCATGTGGGTGCTGGGGATCAAACCTGGGTCCTCTGCAAGAGCAGTCAGCACTCTTAACCGCTAGGCCATCTCTCCAGCCCAGTCCATCATTTATTAAAATGATGGGAAATATTATTTCCCTCCTTATTCTCACTTCCTTCTCATTGCCTTACAAACACCAATTTTTAACAAACTATAATCTGTATTTGAGTTTTTTAGACCCAATTTTAGCTTATACAAGCAAAATATTAAAATGTTGTCTTTGGGTGAAGTTATGTAACAAAGTCTACCTTTTCTCATTCCTGAATCTTCAGAAAGTCTTATAAGGAGAAAAACAAATGCCAATCTATGACTGGCCATGGTGTTTACCTTCTGTTTGTTTCCTTCCTAAGATGATGTTCTAGTTTCTCTTCCATTGCTGTAACAAAACACTCTGACCGACACCAACTTGGGGAAGAAAGGGTTTATTCAGCTTACATCTCCCGGGTCACAGTTCATCACTTAGGGAGCCCAAGGCAGGAACTCAGCGCAGGAACCTGGAGGCAGGAGCTGAAGCACACGCCATGGAGGAATGCTGTTCACTGGCTTGTTCTCCTGGCGCATGCCCAGCCTGCCTTCTTATACAGTACACAACAACCTTCCCAGGGTGGCACCACTCACTGTGGGCTGGGCCCTCCCACGCTGCTCAACAATCAAGACAATTCTCCACAGATGTGGCCTCAGGCCAATCCAATAGAGCCAATTCCCCAGTTGAGGCTCCCTCAACCCAGGTGTGTCAAGCTGACACTAAAGCTGTCCAGCACAATTGACCCCTTGTCAACTTGACACACAAAACACATCACTATTAAATTACCACCTTTCCAGTTCTTATCTCCAAAGTATGATGTTAACATTAATCACAACCTAAGTAAGACAGTACAACCTTAAAAGTCCCACAGTCCTTAGAATGTCCAAACACTTAAAAGTTCACAGTCCGTTAAAAGTCTTAACTGTGGGCTGCTGTAAAATCCAAAACAAGTACTGTCTTATTTCAAAGGGAAGAATCAGGCACACTCAAACAAAACCTAAGTCCAGCAAAGTAGCTCAAGGCTGGACACCTGGGATTCACTCACGGTCTTCTGGGCTCCCAAAGGGTTTCGGCAGCTCCCCCTTCTCTGACTCTGCCGTCCGTGGCACACACAGCTCATCTTGCAGGCCCAGGCTGACTCCATTCCACACCTGCTGCTACTCTTGGTGGTTGTCCCATGGTCCTGGCATCTCCAAAAAGCTGGGGTCGCCACTGAAACTGAGGCAGCACCTTCACCAGTGGCCTCTTCTGACCTCTCCTGGTGCAAAGCCTCAGCTTCTCTCCATGACCCCTGCAATCCTGGGGTCTTCACTGCAACCGAGGTGCACTTCCATCAATGGTCTTTCCTGACCTCTCACAGTGCCAAGCCTTGGCTGCTCTCTGTGACCCCCTCAAATTTCAACACCAGAACCATATAGGAGACTCTTACACACTACCAAGTCCTGCTTCCGGCTTGAGATGGAGGCTCAGACCCCTTCACACAGCTTCTGTGTGCTGACCCTGAAGAAATTCTTCCCAGAAGATTTCACCACAGTGATGCTGGTCTCTTGTTACTTACAGCTGATTTTTCAGCCCCAGCTAACCAGCATCAATTGTCCCAGTACAACAAAGATTTCACTTCAGGTTCTGGTCTCTTGTTACTTACAGCTGATTCTTCAGCCCCAGCTGACCAGAACCCACAGATTACACAGTCCTGATGATCTCTGCTCCCCTTTGAAACTAGAAACTTCACAAGCCAGGCCTCCATCTTCTACAACTCCTTCAGCAAAACTGCTCCAAGCTCCACAGCAATGATCTTTAGGCATTCAATGATCTTCCCAGCCCAAAGTTCCAAACGCCTCCACAATCCTTCCCCAAAACACCAAGGTCAGGTCTGTCACAGCAATACCCCACTCTTCTGGTACCAATTTCTGTTCTAGTTTGTCTTCCATTGCTGTGACAAAACACTCTGACCGACACCAACTTGGGGAGGAAAGGGTTTATTCAGCTTACATCTCCTGGGTCACAGTTCATCACTCAGGGAGCCCAAGGCAGGAACTCAGGGCAGGAACCTGGAGGCAGGAGCTGAAGCACAGGCCATGGAGGAATGCTGTTCACTGGCTTGCTCCCCTGGCTCATGCCCAGCCTGCCTTCTTATACGGTACACAACAACCTGCCCAGGGTGGCACCACTCATTGTGGGCTGGGCCCTCCCACACTGCTCGACCATCAAGACAATACTCCACAGATGTGGCCACAGGCCAATCCAATGGAGCCAATTCCCCAGTTGAGGCTCCCTCAACCCAGGTGTGTCAAGTTGACACTAAAGCTATCCAGCACAGATGTCAATGTACCAACAGTGTCCAAGTGATATATTCATTCTGTTTTCCATAATTTTATTTTATTTGGTGTTTTTGAGATAGGGTCTCTCTGTAGCCCCAGCTGTCCTGGAACTCACTCTGTAGACCAGGCTGGCCTTGAATTCACAAAGATCCTCCTGCCTCTGCCTCCTGAGTGCTAGGATTAAAGGCATGTGCCACCACGCCCAGCTTTCCATAATTTTAATTAAAAAATATGAGAATATATAAATTAATTCGTATCAGTTTTTCTGACCTTAACTTGCTAGCTATATATCTATAGCTATATATTAAATCTGGAGTCCTCTCGTGCATGTATGTGTGTGTGTATACCACATTTTTTAAACTTTTTGGGGGGTGTCTTTTTGAGACAGGGTCTTCCTGTATCCCCAGATGGCCTAGAACTCACTGTGTAAACCAGTCTGGCCTTGAACTACCAGAGATACACCTTTGTCTGCCTCCCTAGTGCTGGGATTGAAGGTGTGTGCCACCACACCTAGATTTAAACATTTTTTAATTTGATATGTATAAGTGTATTGCCTGGATGTATGTAAGTCCACCCATGTCATGCAGTGCCCAGGGAGGTCACAAGAGGGCTTCCAGTCCCCTGGAACTGGAGTTACAGATGGTTGTTACCTGCCATGTGGGTTCTAGGAATCAAACCCAGGTCCTTTACAAGAGTAGCCAGTGCACTTAACCACTGAGTCATCTCTCCAGACCCATAAATATACAAATTTATATGTATTTTTGAGATATCTTACTATGTAGTATTAGCTGGCTGAGAACTCACTATGTAGACCAGGTTCACCTCAAATTCATAGAGATTCACAGAGATTCCCAAGTGCTAGAATTAAAGGTGTGTGCCATCACCCCTGGCTTGTGGGCTTATATTTTAATATTTTTCATATTGATAACTATCAATAACAGTATCCTTATTGTCCAAGAATTTCACAATTGGAATTGGATTGCAGAAATCAGTACAAAATAATAGCAGATTAAGTAATTTTAGAACAGTTTTTAAAAATGAAAGTTTTGGACCAGTGAGGTGGCTCAGCAGGTAAAGGTTCTTACCACCAAGAAGTTTTGATACATTAAAATGTTATTTATATTTCACTCATCCAGCCCAGAGCCAAGGCTTAACTCTACCCTGCACCTCCAAAAGTGGCAGACTCACTAATGATTCAACTTTTGAATTTTTTACTTTATTATGGTGCAATATGGATTCAATGGAAGTAACCAAACTTTCCATTTATTGTTTTAAATATGGAGAACCAGTACTCTCTGATGATGCTGGGCAGTTGCAGAAAGTCTTGCTCCCAGTTCACCTCCACAAAGGCAAAAAGTCCGCAAAGGCAGACTGGGTTGCTAAGCTATGATGTTTGGTAGTTATGTGTGCTAAATAAATTTCCAGCTCTCAGTATTTTCCACTTTCAATGCTTTTATTGGGATGTTGAGGACTATCTCTCTACTTTCCTTTACCAGTCCGCCCCACAGTGCATCCAGTACTTCATAAAATGTAGTGTGTTGCACTTGAAAGCATTTTGAGGTATTCACAGGTGTATTAGCCCCAGAATATCCTCTGTCCTGTAGCAGGACAGGCATTAATGGTCCTAATTTAAGGTGGAAAAAACTGCAGACACTGAAGCAAAAGGACACAGTGACCATTGCAATGTTATGTTTAAAAGTATAGAACCGGGGCTGGAGAGATGGCCTAGCGGTTAAGAGCACCGACTGCTCTTACAGAGGACCCAGGTTCGATCCCCAGCACCCACATGGCGGCCGAGAGCCGTCTGAAACTCCAATTCCAGGAGAACTCCAGCTCCAGGGGAATCCGAGACCCTCTTCTGACCTCTGCGGCGTTGCACGACACGAGTGCACAGACTTGCATGCAGGCAGTACATTCATACACATACAGAAATAAATAAAATTAATTTAAAAAAATTTTTTAAAAAAAGTATAGAACCTTCCTTATGTAGTTCCAGAAGCAAAAAAAAAAAATCTTGCTGGGTGTGGTGGTGCAAGCCTTTAATCACGGCAGAGGCAGGCAGATCTTTGGTTCAAGGCCAGCTTAATCAGGACAGCTGAGGCTGAAGGGAGACCCTGTCTCAAAAAAATACCAAAGAGAGAGAGAGAGAGAGAGAGAGAGAGAGAGAGAGAAGAAAAATCTTTGTTTCTTCCTAGTTCATAGCCTTAAATACATAGGTTATGTTTCTTTGCATTGCTTTCTAACTCGGGATCCTACCACTTAATTTTTATTTAAACTTAGACATTTTTTTCAAAACCCAAAAATAAAAGGATGAACACATTGTCCCCACCCCCAAACTCATTACCTGACCTTAGTGTTGGAAGTAATTTCTCTAATGGAAAATGATTTCTTTCTAGCCAAGGTTCAGAAATGACCTCTCAAGGACGGGAACTGGCCAACCATTTCCAGAGCGAGGGCACTCCAGTAATGATCGGTAAGGTGCTGGGGCATCTTGGGCTCCCTTGGCAGAATGGACAATAAGTAAAAGTTATTAGTATGATGTTTTAAAATTGAATTTAAAAAGTTATTCAAAAAAAGTTATTTCAAACATTTTAAAATTAACATTTACACGATACATAGTGATCTATCTCTAAAAATGTAGAGAATCTATAAAACAAGATTTAATAACCAAAAGTAAAGGCTAAGATGGAAATGATAATTTAAACACATGAACTTTGCAGGTAAATAGATGGAACTCGAAGCCATTATGCTAAGTGAAGTAACACAGTTCCCCCAAAATAAAATGGGGAATGGTTGCCCTCATTTGTGGATGCTAGCACCAAATTCCCAGTTGAAAGGAAACTGAACAACATTATTGTTATATTTCTTTCTACCTGAAAGTAACTGTGCTGTTATAATGTGAACCTCTTAATGGGCCCTAGAATTAACTTACCACTTATTTTCAGAAATGGTAATTAACATATATGGGTGAAAGGTATGTATGTATTCATAATTCAGAGTAATATAAATTAAAGGGAAAAATATGAGTTCCTAAACATATTTCAGAGTTAGCATACAGTTTATTCCCAGATGACATAATTCTGGTACATATATGACGTTTATATAGGCATATTTTTGAGCAATACAAATGGGAGGGAACAACAACAACATAAGGACTGGGTCAAAGAATGGACTACTGATACAGTCAAATTCTGCTCAAAGCCACAAACCTCCACAGAGAAAAACTTTTAAAAAGACTGAGAGAAAGATACAGGACATATATGGCAGAATGCATGAACTGGGAGTGGGGTGGGGTGGGGGGGAAGAGGAAGGGGATTATGTCTAAACTGAACTGAAAAATGATGTCTGAAATACACAAAACATCAATAAAAGTATTACATTAAAAAAAAAA
>VZQC01008050.1:546339-593175 GCA_009823505.1 Rhizomys pruinosus | reverse complement strand
GGGGAGCACGGCCGCGAGGGGGAGCACGGCCGCACGAGAGGGAGCACGGCCGCGAGGGGGAGCACAGCGCGAGGGGGCACGGCCGCGGAGGGGGACCGGCCGCGACGAGAGGGAGCACGGCCCGAACGGGGAGCACGGCCGCGAGGGAGGCACGGGCCGCGCGGGGAGCACGGCCGCGGGGGATCTGGGCGCCAGCTGTGATTGCTGGTAGGGGTGTGGTCTCTCTCTGGCCCCTTTCTGTGTCCCTGTTAGGGAATTCTAAAGATACGATGATAGAATGTAGACTTCACATGATTATACATATGATCACTTTTTTTGTGTTAAAGGCATAATCATTATCCTTTCAGAATATATTTGCCATGATGGTCTTTTACAATATAGGGCATTCTATTTTAATGCTGTCTTTAAGTCAGACCAAATAATCAATTTTTTTATATAATCAGATAGGCAGTTGAGATGAATTTATGCCTGTTGCATCATATTTCTTCTCTAGGGGAGGTGTTTTGCTCACACAATACTAGGAGTTGGCATGAATGAGGTACAGGCCAGATAAAATTTCTGATTTTAGACCCACATTATACCGGTGCTGAAGATCTGCAAGTCATCTTGGAAAAGGTAAGTGTCTATATTACACAAATTTAGATACAAGGCAAAGAATCCAGAAATGAAGGCTAGCAGCCTGACCATTAACAGAAAGATAATGAGCCATGGACAGTATCTCACTGTAAGAGGTACTCCTAAGGCTGGAGAGTAACTGTAGGGAGGACAGGAGAGACAAAATCATTGCAAAAGACACAGCCTAGGTTAAATTTATAAAAACCTTGCTACCAAACTTGGCTGTGGTAATGGAACATAAACCTCAGGAGATACTTCCTTTGGAAATTTTGTACCATACACAATTGTATTGCAGCCCATTGATGTCTTAAAATAGGAGAATAGCCAGACGTGGTGGTGTGCCGCACGTCTTTAATCCCAGCACTTGGGAGACAGAGGCAGGTGGGTCTTGCTCAGAGTTCAAGGCCAGCCTGTCACCATAGTGAGTTCCAGGAGCAGCTGGAAGTTACCTGGGGAGCGTCTGTCTGCAAAAAGACAAATAAATAAATAATAAATTAATAAATAAATAACATAAATAATATAAATAAGTAAAAAGTAAAAAATGAAAATAATAGAAAAGCAGAATAAACTTTTGTAATTTTATTGGTTTTTTTTTTTTTTTTATTTTTTTGTCTTTTTGAGACAGGGTCTCCCTTTAGTCCCAGCTGGCCTGGAACTCTCTATGTAGACCAGGCTGGCCTTGAACTCACAGAGATCTGCCTGCCTCTGCCAAGCTACCAATAAAGACAAAAGACCCATCATTATGAAGATGTGACTACCTTTCATCTACATATAACCCATTCATACTCTACAAAGGAGTAGAGGCTGATTTAGAACTATTTGTTAATACTTGCAATATCAGCTACATAGGGCATAAATCCGAGTAACTTATGGGGAACTAATTTTCATGTGAATGACTAGAAAGATGGCTGAGCAGATAAAAGCACTTACCTCCAAGCCTGACTACTTAAGTTTTATTTCTGGACTCCACATTATAGGAGAGACCAGTCCCCACAAGTTGTCCTCTGACCTCCACATTCAGATACACAAATAAGTAAATAAATAAAGTATAATTCTCACATAAAAATCTAGAACTAAATCATTAGAAGATAACTACTGCACAAGATAGTTACCTTGAAATTTAAATTTATAATCTTTATCAACTGTATTAGAGAATGCATATGCCCCTTTAAGTCATAGATAATGAATATATGTTACTATCCATTAAAATTAGTGTCAAAGAAAGATTTCTATGAACTTTAGTTGTCATGTTTTATAAAGCAGAATTCCTGAAGAATAGGAAGTTATATTGAAATTCATTGCTGAGATATTTTCACAAGTTACAAAGAATGTACCTACATCAACTTTCTAAAGCCCTAAGGATAAAATGTTTTACTACCCTTACCAAACGCCTCCTAGTGCATGGGTAGCTAACTTCTACAGTACATGCTTGATTAGTCTTGTTAATGAGAAGAGGGAAGTCCGGCCTGCTCCCCAGCTGCAGGTGCCGCATGTGCCCAGCCCAGCAAGGAGGCCGTAGGAGAGACAAGCCAGGCCAGGCTGAAAAGCTGCAGTTTGGATTTTTATCTCAAAACCAGGGAGAAACCTTAGGTATTTCCATCAGGAAATTTGGTCCTTCTAGGACCAAATGCTGTAGAATGGTAGAATGTTTTTAAAGTTTAAAAATCCACATTCAGCCGAGCATGGTGGTGCATGCCTTTAATCCCAGCACTCAGGAGGCAGTGCCAGGCGGATCTCGTGACTTCAAGGCCAGCTTGGTCTACATAGTGAGTTCCAGGCCAGCTGGGACTAAAGGGAAACTCTGTCTCAAAAAAAAAAAAATCTATGTTAAAAGGACCCCAAAATTACTTTTCTTCACTTAGAAATCCTTGAATTATATAGGTATTTGAGTCTTGGGTTAGGTATGCTGACAGAGCTTCATGTTATAGTTTCCATCATGTAGTCATGTAACTTTGTAAAGGTTTTTTTCCTTTCCCTTCTTCCAAATTTAGGGCTGGTGTGGATGGAAGGGCCCAGACTTTTGGAACAAGGATGCTTACTATAACTTATGCCTTCCTCAACGACCAAATATTATTTAAATTATCTTGGATTCAAAGACTATAAAGGTGGTATTATAATGTTAATAAAAGTAAATAAAAGGAAGCTTAATTTTAAATTGAATCTTGGGTATGCTTTAAATTATAACTTTTTAAAAATGTAATAAAGATTTCACACAGATTTTATTCCTTAGATATTCCTTTAATAAGTTAAAAAACAAAGCATACATAGCCAAAATACTATAGTCATGTAAATATAAATACATGTATTCATAAATGTTCTCTTCACTTGGAAGAAAGTTTTTCTCCTCAGGAGTTTAGCCATGTGGTAGCTAAAGCCATGGCTTGTAATCTGCTGGAAGTGAAGTCCTTCTTCATACCTCTTCATGCCCAACCTGGCATCTGTTTTGAAAAAACATATTAAAAAAAAAAGAAAAAAAGAAAAAACATATTAACAAAACCTTTTTTATTTTTCGGTCTTTTTGAGACAGGGTTTCCCTGTAGCTCCAGCTATCCTGGAACTCACTATGTAGACCAGGCTGGCCTTGAACTCACAAAGATCCACCTGTCTCTGCCTCCTGAGTGCTGGGATTAAAGGTGTGCACAACATTAAAACCTTTTTTAAGGGTGCTGGAAAGGTGGCTTACTGGTAAGGGTGGGTGTGTAAAATCATAAGGACTAGAGTTCAGATCCCAATATATAAATAACAAAGCCAGACTTAGCACAAATGCCTGTCCTGTACCTCCAGCTCAAAGGGAGCTGATGCCCCTTCTGGCTTCCGTGTGTGTGTGCATGCATGAGTACACACGCATAAAATAAGTCTCTTTAAAAATAATTTTTGCTGGGTGTGGTGATATACACCTTTAATCCCAGCATGAGAGAGAGAGAGAGAGAGAGAGAGAGAGAGAGAGAGAGAGAGAGAGAAAGAGACACACACACTCGATTCTCTGTGAGTTCAAGGCCAGCCTGGTCTACATAGTGAGCTCCATGCCAGCTGTCTGGGAGCTCACTATGTAGACCAGGGAGACCCTGTCTCAAATATAATAATAATAGTAATAATAATAATAATTTTTTAAAGGATGCAGTTTCTCCCCAAAATTCTACCATACAGAACAAGTTCTGTTCTCTACAGTCTAGTAGCACTCACTCTAACCAGTGTTTAAATGTTAATGAACATAGAAGGAAGCTAGGTCTAAGAATGTTGATGTGCCAGAAGAGAAACTATTGAGGGAGAAAGAAAGATGCAGCTGTCCAGCTACTCACCAGCACTTCCTTTTCACAGTTATATTTTCCACATTTCTGAAGCTTCGTTTCTGTCTGAAGACTGGAACACAGGGATCCCTCTCAGGGTGTGCATTTGACTTTGTTGTCTGCATACATTTAACCATTCTAAGAAACTTGGCACATTCTGGAAATCCATGTGACCAAGCAAGATCTTCAGCTGTGTGCCCATTCTTATTACATAAACTGAAATTGGACAAAGCTGGAGTTAAATAGAACTTGGGAATTGTTTATTCTTTTTCTATCTTTCTGACAAAGGGACTTGGGGCACCTATCCACAACAGGTACCGAATAAGGAGGGGCGGGGTGCAGTGCAGTAAAGGAGCAGTGTTCGTACATAGCCAATACAAAGAAGGGAAGGGAAGCACAAGGACGCTTAGTTTTCTCCTACTGTGCTGAGCAGCTAGCAGATTCTGCAGTGTGGGCATTCCGTTACTGTATTTCACTGTTGAATGAATTTAAATGAATACAAGAGTATTTGGTGTTCAGTACAGTGAATGGGTATCCAGATATAGCCCACAGAAAGAATCTTCCGAAGCTAGCACTGACGTGGAGCCTGCCGAGATGAAGAGCTTGTATCTCTGAATGCTCAGGATCTGCTCCACTCCAACTGATAGTAATAAGCATCACTAACAGGCAGACATTGAAAGGATAACACAAAATTAACCAGTTAGGCAAGGATTATTTCTAAAATAAGTTCTAATTAGGCTTTGGATGTTTGATTGGTTTAATCCAAGAAAACAAAATCTGGAACTTACTCAGTTTGGGCATCGCTGGCTACCAGCAGGCTGAGGCATTCCAAGCTTCCAACTTTTGCTGCCTTGTGAAGTGCAGTTTCTCCCAAAATATCCTTTAACGCAAGACAGAACATTAGTATGCCAAGACACTTTCTTGTGTAAGCTGGCGGGTGGTTTAATTTTAGCTATTTGAGGAAGCCAATTAAAACTGCCTTGTATAAACTGAATTTTTTTATCCAGTGTCTGTGTGTGAAAAACAAACATGGAATGAAAAACGGGAAAGAATAAAAAGAAAGGAAAAAAAAAAGGGCAAAGGAAAGGGGCATAGGAGCAGAATAACAACTTGATAAGTAACGTGGGGACCGGAATTATAAGGGGGGTGGGTCCATAATGATATGGTTCGAGTGGCGATCATAATGGGGAACAAAGGCAGGAGGGAGAAACGGCACCATTGATGCATGACGTCAGTGAAGAGGACGACGGTAAGATGGGGAGACGCAAAACAGAAAGTCCGGCGAAAACCTGTGACACAAGCAAGATCTTCAGCTGTGTGCCCATACCTTATTACATAAACTCTAAATTGGCACAAAGCTGGAGTTAAATATACTTGGGATTGTTTTATATTCTTTCTATCTTTCTGACAAAGGGACTTGGGCACCTATCCACAACACGTGTCCGAATAAGAGGGGCGGGGTCCAGTGCAGTAAAGGAGCATGGTTCGTACATAGCCAATACAAAGAAGGGAAGGGAAGCACAAGGACGCTTAGTTTTTCTCCTACTGTGCTGAGCAGCTAGCAGATTCTGCAGTGTGGGCATTCCGTTACTGTATTTCACTGTTGAATGAATTTAAATGAATACAAGAGTATTTGGTGTTCAGTACAGTGAATGGGCATCCAGATATAGCCCACAGAAAGAATCTTCCGAAGCTAGCACTGACGTGGAGCCTGCCGAGATGAAGAGCTTGTATCTCTGAATGCTCAGGATCTGCTCCACTCCAACTGATAGTAATAAGCATCACTAACAGGCAGACATTGAAAGGATAACACGAAATTAACCAGTTAGACAAATTATTGCTAAAATAAAGTTCTAATTAGGCTTGGATGTTTTGATTGTTTTTATACTCCAAGAAAACAAAATCTGGGAACTATACTCAATTTGGGCCGGCTGGCTACCAGCAAGCTGAGCAGTGCATTCCGAAACTTCCAACTTTTGCCTTGGCTTGCTGAATGTGTGTGGCAGTTTCTCCCAAAAAAATACCTTTAAGACGCAAGACAGAACTTGTATGCGCAAGACACTTTCTTGTGTAAAAACTGGCGGGTGGTTTAAATTTTAGCTATTATGAGGAAGCCAATTAAAAACTGCCTTGTAGTAAACTGAATATTTTTTAATCCAGTGCGTGTGTGTGTGTGTGTGTGCATGTGTAGTGTGTGTTGCGTGTGTCTTCTGGTGCATAGTGTCTGTGTGTACTGTGCAATGTGTCTGTAGTGATGGTGTCGTGTCTGTGCCGGCATGTCTGTGTTCGGATGCAATGTGTCTGTGGTGTTGATCTGCATGTAGTGTGATGATTGGTGGGTCTGGTTGCATGTGTTTTGTGTCGTGGTGTGTGTGTCTGTTGCATGTGTCGGTGCAAGGTGTGTCTGGTGTGTGCAATGTGTGGCGGTGCGTGTTAAGTGCATAGTTCATGTGTGTGTGTTGTGTGTAGTTGGTGTGGTGACATATCTTCTGGTCTTTGCTAAGGTGCCGTTATCTTTCCTTAGTCCAGCTTTGACACTATATTCTAAGGAACTTTCTCCGTGAAATATTAATAGTGTTTCATGTATTTGTATGTAAAATTAATTATTTACATATTTTTATTATTTTGATTTCTACACATTTTACTACGTTTGTTTAACTTTTTAAATTTTCTTTTCATTTTTTTTTTTTTTTTTTTTTTTTTTTTTGTTTGTTTGTTTTGAAGCTAGCCTGGAGCTCATATGAAGACCAGGCTGGTCGTGAATTTGACCTCTACAACCCGTCCGGAGGTGCATGTGACCCTAAAAGGTTTGTGTACGCACACCACACTGGGCTCAGTCCTTTTATTTTTAATGAAGTTCTCTTCCTAGGCTAATACAAAGTTTGCATTAATAAAAATGTGCAGGCCACATGCACATACATTAAGATTAAAATAAAACAAATGCCAAAGCAAAAAGTGAGCGTTTATAGAGGCCAAAAAAGTTTCCGCATATGGCATTAAATTTCACCATGTATTAATCAAGATGAAAACTTCTAGAAGAAAGTGATGGTGGGTATGTCTCATGCTAGAATGAAACTGGACAGCACAGCAAATACCTTTAAAAAATACTGTAAAGCTGGGAAGCTCAGGTAGGTGGGTCTCTGTGAGTCAATGCCAGCCTGGTATACCAAGGAGACATCCAATCTCACAAAAGCCGACGAGGCCAAAGGAGGTGGCCCTGCAGCAAGGCTCCCGCCACACGCCTGACGGAAGGAAGACAAAGAGTGGGCCTGCACAAGGGCTGGAGTCTGACGGCGGCCAGACTACAGTTCACCATGGTGGTGCTGCATGGACTGACTCTTGGTGCCCACAAACCACCTAGGTTCGCCAAGGGTTCACTGCTGTTCTATGCTACCAGGTAAGCCCCAGTCCAGCTTGGCAATCTCTACCAACTCCTCTGTATCTGGCACACAGCGTCCAGACTCCCGGTAAGCCACCCAGTTCAGCCACAACCGACACACCACACATGGGGGCCTGAGGAGAAATGACGCACAGCACAAAACAGACCAACATAAGAAATGACTACATTTTCCCCAGAGGCCAGGGCCAGAGCAGGCAGACCTGACTGGACAGGGTGCAATTGCTTCCAGTTCCCAGCCCCCAGCATCCACTCTAGCTGCGTGCTACGTCCCTGCCCAACAGAAGGCAAGTACAAGGGCCCNTTGGTGTGGTGCATGTGTATGTGTAGTGTGCTGTGTGTCTGTCTGGTGCATGTGTCTGTGTGTCTGTGCATGTGTCTGTGTGTGTGTGTGTCTGTGTCATGTGTCCGTGTGTGTCTTGCATGTGTGCTGTGTGTGTCTGCATGTGTGTAGTGTGTGTCTGGCCTGTGTTTGGGTTTGCATGTGTTTGTGTGTGTGTGTGTCTCCTACTGTGCTGAGCAGCTAGCAGATTCTGCAGTGTGGGCATTCCGTTACTGTATTTCACTGTTGAATGAATTTAAATGAATACAAGAGTATTTGGTGTTCAGTACAGTGAATGGGTATCCAGATATAGCCCACAGAAAGAATCTTCCGAAGCTAGCACTGACGTGGAGCCTGCCGAGATGAAGAGCTTGTATCTCTGAATGCTCAGGATCTGCTCCACTCCAACTGATAGTAATAAGCATCACTAACAGGCAGACATTGAAAGGATAACACAAAATTAACCAGTTAGGCAAGGATTATTTCTAAAATAAGTTCTAATTAGGCTTTGGGTGTTTGATTGGTTTAATCCAAGAAAACAAAATCTGGAACTTACTCAGTTTGGGCATCGCTGGCTACCAGCAGGCTGAGGCATTCCAAGCTTCCAACTTTTGCTGCCTTGTGAAGTGCAGTTTCTCCCAAAATATCCTTTAACGCAAGACAGAACATTAGTATGCCAAGACACTTTCTTGTGTAAGCTGGCGGGTGGTTTAATTTTAGCTATTTGAGGAAGCCAATTAAAACTGCCTTGTATAAACTGAATTTTTTTATCCAGTGTCTGTGTGTGTGTGTGTGTTTTTGTTTTTGTTTGTGTGTTTGTGTTTGTGTTTGTGTTTTTGTGTTTGTGTTTGTGTTTGTGTGTTTGTGTGTTTGTGTTTTTTTCTTTTTTTTTTGTTTGTTTTTGTTTGTGTTTGTTTGTGTGTTTGTGTTTTTGTTTGTTTTTGTTTGTGTGTGTGTTTGTGTTTGTGTTTGTGTTTGTGTTTTTGTGTTTGTGTTTGTGTTTGTGTGTGTGTGTTTGTGTTTGTGTCTGTGTGTGTGTGTGTGTGTGTGTGACATATCTTCTGTCTTTGCTAATGTGCCGTTATCTTTCCTTATTCCATCTTTGACACTTCATTCTAAACTTTTCTCTAAATTTATTTTTCATTATTTGTTTATAATTTTTAATTATTTTTTACATATTTTTATTATTTTTCTACACATTTTACTACTTTTTTCACTTTTTAATTTTTTTTCATTATGTATATGTCTTTTTCAGGTTCTTCCTGTAGCCTAGCCACAGCTAGCCTGGAGCTCATATGTAAGACCAGGCTGGTCTTGAATTTGCCTCTACCTCCTGAGTGCTGGGACCAAAGGTGTGTACCACCACACTGGGCTCAGTCTTTTTATTTTTAATGAAGTTCTCTTCCTAGGCTAATACAAAGTTTGCATTAATAAAAATGTGCAGCCACATTCACATACATTAAGATTTAAACAAATGCAAGCAAAGTGGTGTTTATAGAGGCCAAAAAGTTCCCAACATTAAATTTCACCATGTATTAATCAAGATGAAAACTTCTAGAAGAAAGTGATGGTGGGTATGTCTCATGCTAGAATGAAACTGGACAGCACAGCAAATACCTTTAAAAAATACTGTAAAGCTGGGAAGCTCAGGTAGGTGGGTCTCTGTGAGTTCAAGGCCAGCCTGGTATACACAGTGAGACTCATCTCACAAAAGAGCGAGAGGCCCAAGAGGTGGCCCCTGCAGCAGCTCCCGCCCCTGTGGAGGAGACAAAGGTGGCCTGAGCCAAGGGCTGGATGGCAGCGGCCCAACTACAGTCCCAGTGCTGCAGGAACTGCTTCTGGTGCCCAACACCTAGGTCCCAATTCCCTGCTGGTAGCTACCAGGAGCCCCAGTCCAGCTTGGCAGGCTCTACCAACTCCTCGGTTCTGGCACACAGCTCCAGACTCCCTGTAGCCCCCAGTTCAGCCCCAACCACCCACCCACAGGCCAGGAATGACTCAGCACAAAACAGACCAACATAAGAAATGACTACATTTTCCCCAGAGGCCAGGGCCAGAGCAGGCAGACCTGACTGGACAGGGTGCAATTGCTTCCAGTTCCCAGCCCCCAGCATCCACTCTAGCTGCTTGCTCCCTGCACCCAGAAGGCAAGACAAGGCCCACCCTCCCACCCAGATGCCCAGCCGTGGACCACAGCTTGGGATCTAGCTCCCACTTCTGACAGGTGAGACGGAACCCTACCCACCCACCCTGAGGCCACACTCCTACCTAAGCGACTCCACACCCAGCAGATGATACAGAAGCCCAGAGCCCAATATGGCTCCTCCGACACTCCAGAATACAAACTAGGGAACCCCTTGGGCCCATCCCCGGGCTCCAAGCTAAGCTTTCCTGCCTCTGTACCCAGACCCAGATGCTTACCTCACCAGGTGCAAGGTTCTAGCAGACCTGATTGTTACCTGTCCTGAGCCACTAGAGAAGTTCCAGACTGAGAACGAGCTGGTCCCTCCAGTACAAAATCAAAAGTGAAAACCTGAAACCTAGGCCATCCAGCCTTTCATTACTAATAAGGAAGGCACCTGAAGAGAACAAGCAAAGTCAATCTTCAATTCAATTAAGAAACTTGAGTCTTCTAACAGAATATAAACCACAAAACAAATCCACATGCCAAAATCACAATGAAAAAACATGAAAAACCCAAACAAGTTCCAGCTAAATACTACCAACCCTGTAGAAGACCCCTACAATGAGGACTCCCAAGAAGTAACTCAGGACGCCAGATCTTAAAAGAACTATCATAAGCATACTCAAAGAATTCAAGGAATTTAAAGAACACACAAAGAACTAGGAGACAGAGATAGACTCAAAGAAGAGAATGATAAACTCTAGAATGAGGTGGAA
Source organism: Rhizomys pruinosus (assembly GCA_009823505.1). Taxonomy (NCBI): domain Eukaryota; kingdom Metazoa; phylum Chordata; class Mammalia; order Rodentia; family Spalacidae; genus Rhizomys; species Rhizomys pruinosus. Next base: position 582,653 of record VZQC01008050.1, on the reverse strand, counting down.
GTACTGAAGAAAACTCAAGCTGAAATGAAAAAGGAAACCAAATACTCATCCGGTCAACAGGAAAGGAGGGGAGAAAGCCTCAGTAACAGAATGAATGAAGTAGAAAATAGAATATGAACACTCGGGGCTGGAGAGATGGCTCAGTGGTTGGGAGCGCTGGCTGCTCTGGGAGAGGACCAGGGTTCAATTCCCAGCACCCACATGGCAGATAAGAACCGTCTTTAAACCAGGAGTAGTGGCTCATGCCTTTAATCCCAGCATTCAGGAGGCAGAGGCAGGCAGATCTCTGTGAGTGCAAGGCCAGCCTGGTCTACAGAGTGAGTTCCAGGACAGCTGGGACGCTACAGGAAAACCCTGTCTAAAAAAAAAAAAAAAAAAAAAAAAAAAAAATCAACACTGGAAGATAACATGAAAGTACTGGAAAGCTCAAGAAAAGATCATGAAAATAAAAAACCAGGAATGGAATAACCAGGAAATATGGGACACCATGAAAAGACTAAACCTATGCATCATAGATATAGAGGAAAAAGAATCACAGTAATGGTATCAGATCTTCAACAGAATTATAAAAAAAAAAAATTCCCCAAATTGAAGAAAGACATACCCATACAAATACATGAAGCCCATAGAAGGGCTGGAAAGATGGCTCAGCAGTTGAGAGCACCGACTGCTCTTGCAGAGGACCCAGGTTTGATTCTCAGCACCCACATGGCAGCTAAGAACTGTCTTTAATTCCAGTTCCAGGGGAATCCAACACCCTCTTCTGATCTCCATGGCATTGCATGACACGGGTACACCAACCTACATGCAGACAGTACATTCATACACATAAAAAATAAAAAAATTTAAAAAAAAATTTTTTTAAAGAAGCACATAGAACACCAGAAATTCTCCACACCATATCATAGTAAAAACACTAGATGCCCAAAACAAAGACATAATGCTGAAAGCTGCAAGAGCAAAATGACAAGTCATATATAAAGGGAACCCATCAGAATTACAGCTGACTTTTCAATGCAAATGATGAAAGCCAGAAGAGCTAGGACCAAAATATTCCCACTTCTAAATGACTACAGATGCCAAAATGGAATACTTTGCCCAGCAAAAATGTCTACTATAGTTGAAGGAGAAAGAAAAATCATGACATAAAATGATGAAAGAATACATGTCCATAAAACTGACCCTTCAGAAAATACTTGAAGCAATTCAAAGTACAGAAGAACTACTATTCCCAAGCTGTAAGAGAAATAAATTAATGAAGGTATTAACTCTGGAAATACAAACCTAGACCAAAAATGCAAACAGAAACTAAATTAATGGAAACAATATACATCTCTCAATAACATCTTTAAATATTAATGGTCTGAACTCCCCAATCAAGAGACACAGACTGGGAAACTGGATTAAGAACTTGAATCCATCTTTTTGTTATCTACAAGAAACCCATCTCATCTTCATGGACAGGCACTATCTTAAGGTGAAAGGATGGAAAAAAAAATATTCTAAGCAAATGATAATAAGAAGCCAGGAGGAGTTGCTATACTAATATCAAACAAAATAGACTTCAAATTAAAACTAATCAGAAGAAATGAAGAGGGTCACTACCTTCTTGTCAAAAGAACAATTAACCATGAAGATTTCACACAATCATGAATATATACGCACCAAACACTGGTGCATCAAACTTCATAAATGCAATACTACAGGACTTTAAGGCACAGATTAATCTCAACACACTAATAGTAGGGGACTTCAACACCCCACTGTGCCCATTAGACAGGTCAACTGGACAAAGAATAAGGAGACTTCTTAACTGAACAATACAATACACCAAATGGACCTAATAGACATCTACTGAATATTCCACCCAAACACCAAAGAATATACTTTCTATTCAGCACCTCATGGAACATTCTCCAAAGTCAACCACATACTGGGACACAGAACAAATCTCAACAAATAAAAAAAACCTGAAATAATCCAATGCAGTCTATCAGACCACAATGCAATAAAACTTAATATCAACACCAGAAGAAGCCCTACTATCTAAAAGAACTCAAGGAGACTAAAAACACATTCCTAAATAATGAATGGGTCAAGGAGGAAAAGAAAATATTCCTGGATTAAACAAAAGACAATTCAACACAACAAAACCTATGGAACACTCTAAAGGCTGACCTAAGAGGGAAATTTATAACCCTAAGAGCCTACATTAAAAAAAAAAAAAAACTCAGAAAGAGCACAAATAAATGACCTAACACTGCAACTAAAAAAATTTGAGAGACAAGAACAAATGAATCCCAAACAGACAAAAAGAAATAACAAAAATCAGAGTGGAGATCAACGAAATAGAAACAAAAACAATACAAAGAATCAATGAATCCAAAGAATGGTCTTTGTGAAAGAATAAACAAGATAGAAAACCTTAGCCAGTTAACCAAAAGAAAGAGCAACTCTAAATCAACAAAATTAGAGATGAAAACAAAAACATCACAACAGATAACAAAATGGTCCCAGCAATTATACAAGAATACTTTAAAAACCTATATTCTATTAAATTTGAAAACCTAAGAGAAATGGATGAATATCTGAAATCATGGCTAGCACCAAAGTTTAACCAAGAAGTGATCGACAGCTTAAACAGACTCATAACATGTGAGAAAATTGAAACAGTAATATAAAATCTCCAAACTAAAAAAAGCTCAGGCCCAGATGGATTTACAGAAGAATTCTATAAGACATTTAAAGAGGACCTACAACCCTTATTACTCAAATTATTCAAAAGGATAGAAACAGAGGAAAATCTCCCAAATTCCCTCTATTAAGCCAACATCACTCTAATACCAAAACCAGGCAAAGATACAACCAAAAAAAGAAAACTACAGACCCATTTCCTTAATGAACATGGATGTAAAAATTCTCAACAAAATACTTGCAAACCGTGTACAGGCACATATCAAAAAGATCATCCACCATGACCAAGTAGGATTTATAGCAGAGATGCAAGGATGTTTCAACATACACAAATCAATGTCATAAAGCACATAAATGGACTTTAAGACCAAAGCCACATGATCATCTCAATTGATGCAGAAAAGGCCTTTGATAAAATCCAACATGCCTTCATTTTTAAAGTCCTAGAGGGAACTGGACTGGAGGGAACCATCCTCAACATAATTAAAGCCATATACAACAAACCCTCATCCAACGTGATTCTAAATGGGGAAAAACTAGAAGCATTCACCTTAAAGTCAGGAACCAGGTAAGTCTGCCCCCTATTTCCACTCCTTTTCAATATAGTGCTGGAAATGCTTGCTAGAGTAATAAGATAAGGAAATCAAGAGTACTAATTAGATAAAAGGAGGAGATCAAGCTATCCCTTTTTGCAGATGATATGATAGTATACCTAAGGGATGCAAAAAATTCCACCAGAAAACTCCTAGAAACGATGAACAGTTTCAGAAAAGTGGCAGGTTACAAAATTAATCCAAAAAAATCAGTAGCCTTTCTTTATGCCAGAAACAACCAACTGGAGACGGAATACAAGGAGACCTTCCCATTCACAATAGCCTCAAAGAAAACAAAATATCTTGGAACAAACCTGACCAGAGACACTAAAGATCCCTACCCTGAAAATTTTAAACCCTTGAAGAAGGAGATTAAAGAAGACATCAGAAGATGGAAGGAACGCCCATGCTCATGGATTAGAAGAATTGACATAGTAAAAATGACTATCCTACCCAAAACAATATATAGATTCAATGCAATCCCAATTAAAATCCCCATGACTTTCTTCAAAGAACTAGAAAAAAAAATCCTAAAATTCATATGGAAAAACAAAAGACCCTAGATAGCCAAAGCAACCCTGAACACAGAGAGTAACGCAGGGGGGATGCTATAACAGACTTCAAACTATATTACAGTGCTATAGTCATAAAAACAGCCTGGTATTGGCACAAAAACAGACCCACAGATCAATGGAACAAAACTGAAGATCCAAATGAGCACATGCAATTTCAGCCACCTCATATTTGACAAAGGGGTCAAGAATACTCAATGGAGGAAAGAGTATCTTCACCAAACGATCCTAGCAAAACTGGATCACCACTTGTAGAAGAATAAAACTGAATCCCTATCTTTCACCCTGCACAAAAATCAACTCCAAATAGATCAAATACCTCAATGTGAAACCTGAAACTGAAAATGATAGAAGAAAACATTGGCAGTAACCTACAAGATAGGTAGGAAAAGACTTTCTAAATCAGACAGCAGTTGCACAAGAAATAAAATGAACAATGGACAAGTGGGACCTCATTAAACCAAAAAGCTTCTGTACAGTGAAAGAAACAAAGTGAAGAGAAAACCCACAGAATGGGAGTAAACCACCACTGACACATCTGACAGAGGTCTAACATCCAGAATGTATAAATTACTCAAAAAGCAAAGGAGCAAATGACCCAATCAAAAGATAAAGAGTTGAACAGAGACTTCACAAAGAAGAAAAAAATGGCTGAGAAACATCTTAAAAAATGTTCAACATCACTAGTAATTAAGGAAATGCAAATTAAAACCACTTTTTTCATCTTACCCCAGTAAGACTGGTTACGATCAAGAAAACAAGTAATACCAAATGCTGGAAAGGTTGTATGGGAAGGGAAGCACTCACTCACTGCTGGTAGGAATGCAAACTCATGCAGTCCCTATGGAAAGCTCTGTGGAGAACTAATAAAAGGCTCAAAATGACAGGGAGACCCTGTCTCAAAAAGTAAAAAAATAAAATTAAATTAAAAAAACCTCAAAATGAACCTACCACTTGACCCAGTAATACCACTTCTGGGTATTTACCCAAAATATTCACCATATTGCAGAGCTACATGCACAGCCATGTTTATTACAGTTCTCTTCATAATATCTAAGAGCTGGAAGCAACCCAAGTGTCCCTCAACTGATGGGTGGATAATGAAAATGTGATACATCTACACGATGGAGTTCTATGCAGTGGTAAAGAAAGAAGACATGAAATTTGCAGGTAAATAGATGGAACTAGAAGCCCTTATACTAAGTGAAGTAACAGTCCCAGAAAAACAAATGACATATGGTATCCCTAATTTGTGCATCCTAGCACCAAATTCTTATATGTAGTCAAACCTGATGCTACTGTAGATATAACTTGAAGTTTATGTCTCTGTTCTCCTGAGTTCTAAGATTTATGAGAAGCAATCCCTTCTTTGAAAATACATTAAAACATTAATTTGCTATGTATCATGGGAATGTAAAGTTACATTTCTTTGTGCCTGTATGCAAAATTACTGTTAAAATATGAATCCCAAAAGTGTTTTGGAATAGCTTATTTTCAGACTCTGTCATTTTGGTATATATGTGTATTTTTGAGTAATATAAAATTAAAGGGAACAACAACAAAAAAGAAATAGAAGTATAATAACTAAACTGAACTGTTATAATCCTCAAATTAAAAATATAATTATTTCTTATAACATAAACTTGAAATTCTAAAAAAAAAAATGGACTCAATGGATGAACTCATACTGAGGGACATTTGAAGACACAAACTTGACTCAATATATGACAGAATGCATGAAACCCAGTAGGGTGGGAGGTATAGCCCCAAGGGTGCAACTAGGGAAGGGGTCCAAAGACCATCAGGATATATTGTAGGAAATGCAAAAAAATTCAATTTTTTTTTTTTTTTTGGTCTTTTCAAGACAGGGTCTCCCTGTAGCCTCAGCTGTCCTGGAACTCGCTCTGTAGACCAGGCTGGCCTTGAACTCACAAAGATCCGCCTGCCTCTGCCTCCCGAGTGCTAGGATTAAAGGCATGAGCCACCAAGCCTGGCTAATATTTTTTTTTTTTTTAAAGGAGGGAGGGCCAAAAGACGAATGAATTGCTAGGGAAGGTAGTATACACCTTTAATCACAGCACTTGGGAGGAGGCAGGTGGATCTCTGTGAGTTGGAGGTCAGTCTGGTCTACATAGAGAGTTCCAGGTCAGCCAGGGCTACACAGTAAGATCCTTTCTCAATAAATAATAAATAAATAAATGAAACTTATGATTTAAAAAAATCATAAGGTAGCCGAGGCAGGCAGATCTCTGTGACCTGGAAGCCAGCCTTGTCTACATAGTTTCACGTCAGCCAGGACCACACAATGAGAACCTGGTTCAAAACAAAACAAAACCCTCCCCACCCCCTCCATGCACGCGCACGCGCGCGCGTGCACACACACACACTCACGCGCGCGCGCGCGCGCGCGCGCACGCACTGTGTAACGTGATGACCTGTAGCCACCTATGGCTACAGAACACTTGTCATCTGCATTCACTAGACACGTGATGCTGTTACTTGACTGCAACCCAGAGGTGAGGCTCTAAGCTTCTCTTGTCCGTTTTAACAGGTGGCTAGACTGAATTGAGAGATACCCTAAGAATAAAATACACAAACTAGGTGTGGTGGCTCATGCCTTTAATCCCAGCACTCCGGAGAATAAAATACACAGCACAACTAAAATTGATCTGATTATACACTGAAACAGTATTTTGGTTAAATTACTAAAATTAATTTTATGGTTTGCCTTTGCTTTATTAATGCGGGTACTAAAAAGTTTTAAATTACAGTCGCATTATATCTATACTGGACATCCCATCAGAGACATGTTTACAACTGAAAACACTGCTTATTCTGGCCGTTTGCAAATGTCAAATGTTTGTCCAGTTACGGGGTGTGGAGGACCGGTGTATGCAGCAACAATCAGTTACTTAGTTACCTGTTGGTTGAGGTCAGCACCTACTTGCAGCTGCCAGAGAAGAAAGTAAGCAAGGCCACCTCCAGCGGCTAGATGGACCGGCGACTGCCCCTGGGGATCCGGGGGTGCGTTGACCGAAGCTCCTGTCTCCAGCAAATTCTTAAGACCATCCACCTACAGGAAGGAAGAGAACAGAAAGTCGCTGTCCAGTCCTGCTTGAGCCCACAGCGAGGAAAATCCTCCCCCTTCCCCCGCAAAAATCTAAGTCTTGGTGTTCCTGCGATCAGTCCACGGTCACCCTTGCTAGTGCGCCCAAAGAAGGCGTCCTCTGGAAGATTTCTACTGCGGGTCTAGGAGCTTGGAGTCTCACCTCCGGGTTACAATCAAGCAACAGCATCGCCTGCTTCACGCAGAAGAACAGAGTTCCCTGAGAGAACCAAGCGGCGAGACCCTCTGGAACGCTGGCAGGTGAGCGTGCACAGGACCCCGAACTGAAACCTCGCCGGGGCTAGCAAGTCGGCCTCCGCCCAGCACCTCGGCCAGGCCGCGCCCCGCCGCCTAATCTGCTACCGCCCGATCTTTATCAGCCTCCAGCCGGCTGGATGTACACAAACACTGACAGGAGCAGCCCGGAGCAGGCAGAAGCTGGCGGGGAGGGAGGAGGGGCAGGTAGCGCGGGCCCGCCAGCCGATTGGCCAGGACACGCTCCGGGTCCGCCCCCTTCGGGGTGCCGCCCTAGGCTACCCGGACACGCGTGCGCAGTGAGGGCGGTGGGCGGAGAGGGCGGAAGCCTGCGCCTTCCTACTTGGGCGCCCGCCATAACTCGTCCTGAGTTTGACACGTACTGTGTGGTGGCGCTTAGCCCTTTAATCCCTTTAGAGAAGCGCAAGTCGCAGGCCCTCGTTTTGGTGTCTGCTAGCATGCACGTACCCAGGAAAAGAGGAAACTAGCAATAGCTTCCCTGCGGGCTGGCCCTCAGCCTCCAGGCCTTCTCGCGTCCTCCACCACAGGATGGTGTCATCCAGGCCAAGACAGCTTAGGAAGGCAAAGCCAGGTCAGAGGGCTGGTGACACTAAGGGGTGGTGGTCCACAGGAAATGCCCTCCCTAAAGTGAATTATCACCTCCTGCCCAGGAGGCTTCTGAGAGTCCATACCCAGAGTGGGAGTTCGGGATAATAAGCCACCCATCATCACTCCTGGACAGGGGCTGAAGCATTCCTGGGCCTGAGGAAAACTAGTAAATGCAAGTTTTGTTCTTTTTTATTTTTCTGTCTGAGTGTATTGCCTCGAATGCAGAGAGTTTTGAAGCTGAAGTTTGTCTTCATCCTGGTCATTGGAAAAGTTCCTGGGAAATAAGAGACCCTGCTTGGACAGTTAAGACAAAAGGACTCTGTGGGGAAGCAGGGACTGGGAAAGTGCCACTTAGGAAATCTGTGATCTTTTCCTTGAGTCATTCTTTTTTTTTTAAACTTCAAAAACTGACTTCAAACTGTGTCCCCCATTCCCCAGTCACTCATCTACTCCCTTGAGTGCTCCAGAGCCCTCTTTCCAGGTTAACCTACCTAAGAACTAAAGCTCCAACTATTAGTTCTTTCGTCTAAATTTTGGAAATCTTGAGTGATGTCCTTATTTCTAGGAGGACTGAAAATTAGGTGTGTTTAATGTTTGGTGGTTGGCAGGGTGGAGACCCAACTCTGCAGACTGTTGCGGCATCAAAATTCTGAGACTTCTACTCAGATACCACCAGATTCTTGCTTCACTGGAGAAAAGAAACTCGGGAGGAACTAGTACAAAGCAGAGTTAAGAAGAGTTTATTAAAACATTTTCAATATTGAGCTTAAGCATAGGGGTTAATAAAGAAGTGCTCAAGAAAAGAAGATGATATCAAAAAGGTGGGTTCTGCATTCTCAAGGGAAAGACACCTTTTTGTCTTTTTTTGGTTTTGGTTTTTTGGTTGTATGGCATTCATTTATTTGTGAGAGAGTTTGAATGTCAAAGAACATACATGGAGAGAAGAGCATAACATTCTAGAATTGTTCTTTATATCTACCATGGAGTTCCTGGGTTTCTAACATAGTCAAGCTAGCAGCAAGGGTCTTTGATCACTGAGTCACCTTGATAGCACCATACTTCACATTTATTAATGAGAAAGTGACTAACCTTCCAGAAACAACATAACCCATAAGAACACTGATTAGTACTGACATTGGTTCCAAGGGGAGTTCAAAGATACAAATGGTGGGATTATGAACATGGATCATATAGACATCCACTTGGTATGTGTAGTTTGAGGAGCACAGGGCACAGCAGAGAATAAATATCACACTGATCTTCATGGATCCTTGCTTGTCTAGATATCCTTTGTGACTTCGGAGAGTTCTTGAAAATGGGGATCCCACCACCAGCTCACAGAGGCCCTCTTTTAATAATTCTGTGAATAGCTATAATCAGGAGCCTGAAGGGAGAACAGAAGCTTGGTTGTTAGCGCTGGCTCTGAACTAACACAATGACCTCACATGAAGACTCCATCACAGAAAGCCCCTCATCAGTTGGTTCATGCATTATTTGCACCAGGCTCCACACTGAAATGGAATCCTCAGGCTGCTAACAAAGATGCTGACCATAGAAGCACGTGACACGTCTTGGGAGCACCAACAGCGTTTACATGTGTGGAAACCTTTTTGTCTTTATAATGACTGTGATGCTATAGCGAACTTACATTTCAAAGAGTAAATTTTTAAGTAAAGTTAATTTAAAAAGTAAAACATAAAAAATATATGAGCTGATTTGTCTATTTCTCTTTGTAAAAGAAATGGTAAGGTAGTTGTTTGAGATGTGTTGTTTAAACTCAGGGATGAGATAGAAGTGTTAATATGGTAAAAGTCAAGGTTAGGAACATTCTGGCCCTAAATAAGCACAATCATATTTCATTTATTTTATTAACATCTGTTGTGTTTGAGATGGCTTTAGGAAAACACACATTATCTCTATCAGAAATTTGAGCTTTATTGATGTTGAAGTTCTTGACTCTTGTCACTAAGAAAGGTAAATTAGGTCCCAGGGTTGAAGGCTTCTTTCCTTGCTTGTGTCCTCTTAGTTTTCTGTCTGTCCTGCCTCATTTATTATTATGCTTTTAGAAGACAAGCTTCTCTTCTAAATGAGTGTTCTTTTGGTTTTTGTTTTGATTTTTGATTACAAAATTGTTTTTAATAAAAGAGGTACGGCAATAATCATTATTTTAAGTTAGTCACCCAAGGGGTAATTTGAAACCTTCTTATTCATATGCAATATTGCTAGTGTTCTATATTTTAAATAAAGTGTTCATCATATCTTTGGTTCAGATTTCCATAGATGTTCATGTTTAGAAAAGCCTAACAATCACATAGTAATTACAAAAAAAAAAAAAAAAAGCCTAACAAAACATATTATCAGACCTGCTGTGGGTTTAAGCATGCATATTGTAGAGTTAACTAAAATAATAGTATGGAAATACGGGTTTCCTTTTAGTCCTAGCTGGCCTGGAACTTGGTCTGTAGACCAGGCTGGCCTTGAACTCACAGAGATCCACGTCCCTCTGCCTCCCCAGTGCTGGGATTAAAGGCATGTGCCACCATGAGAAGTCAGTTGTAATTCTGATAGGTTTCCCCTTATATGTAACTTGTTGTTTTTCTCTTGTGGCGTTCAGAATTTTGTCTTTGTTTTGCGTGTCTAGCATTTTAACTATTATATGGTGTGGAGAATTTTTCTGATCTTGTCTGTTTGGAGTTCTATGTGCATCTTGTATTTGTATTGGTTTGTCTTTTTTAAGTTTGGGGAAATTTTCATTTATTATTCTGTTGAAGATCTGATCAATACCATTCTCTTGGGATTCTTCTCCTTCCTCTATTCCTATGATCTGGAGGTTTGATCTTTTCATAGTGTCCCACAGTTACTGATTGTTCCACTTTTGTGTATTTTAAAATTTTTCATAATCTTTACTTGCGGTTTTTAGTTGTTCTGTGTTATCTTCCAGGTCTGATGTTTTTTTGTTCTGCTTCCTCCATTCTACTTCTGAGGCTTTTTCCATTCCTTTCCTCTTGATTGGATGAGTGTTTGATTTCCTTTTTCATTTCGTCTTCTGGTTTCTTTAGTATTTCCACTTCCTTTTGGAGTTTCTCAATCTCTTCCTGTAGCTCTTTGCTTCACTGGTTGGTTTCCTTTTCTTTTTCAACATGGGATATTTTCAGTGTTTCCACTTCCTTCCGGAGTTTGTCATTCTCTCTCTCTAGGTCCTTCCTGAGTTTTTCATTCTCTTTTCTTAATTCTCTGACTTGCTTTTTGTAGTCTTGGACTTCTTTAAGTGTGTTCACAATTGTACTTCTAATATCTGTGTCCTGAGCCATCCCCAGGGGGATCCCACTGTAGGAATCTTCCACAGGATTGGTAGAGCTTGGTGTGGAATTATCCTGCACCTTTCCCATATTGTCCCTTCTTCATGTCCCTGGCATGTGGGTTTCTCGTTGCCTATATTCCAATGTGAATCCCAAATGCCTCTTCACTGTGTTGAAGGCTTGCTTTACTTGTCTCATTCAGATGCCTTCATTGTTTGATTGATTTGTTTTTCTCCTTTTCTCCTTGCTTATGGAGTATTGACTTGTCTGAGCTTTAGGCTTTCTATTGGAGGTCTAACTCACTCTTCCCTTTCTGTTCTGAAGGTTCTCCAAAGAATCCACTTGGACACTCCTTCGGCAATCCCAGTTGGTGGGGGTGACGGGGGAGGGGGGGCGTTTAGCCCACAGCCACACAAGCCAATCGAGCCAAAGACAATTAAATCAAACCAAACAATCAACCTGGCTGAAGCACCCAGCTCCTACCTGTGCTTCAGGTGGTCTTGGGAAGTCCCCCCTTCTTTCCTTTTAAAACAATATTCTTCTCAGGCATTTTTAGGTTCCTGTTGCATGTGTCTTTTTCACAATGATTGGTTTTTTTGTATGAATAATTGTTGCAGCTTTTGGATTTTTGTTTGCTATATTTCAGAAAATATTTTTGTCTCAGCTGAGTTTACTCTTAATAATGTACTTAACACTTTTTCAAAACAGAACAAAATCTAGCAGAACACCAAAAATATACAGAATCAGTACAAACAACTGGCATAACATGACTGACAAGTAACTGGGACTTTTATTGCATAGCAGGAAGAATGGATTTTTTTTAAAGAAGAAGGTAGTCTAAAACACAAAATCAATAGTCTTCTGAGCATCAACTCTGTGTATTTAATTTGCTGATAGATGTGTGTCAAGACAAAGAATGTCATTTAGAGTGAATCTTTTAAATATTTTATTATTTTTATTTTATGCGTATGGGTGTATTGCCTGCATGTGTATAACTGCACTTGTGCTAGTGCCCATGGAGCTCAAAAGAGTTTGTCAGATCCCCTGGAACTGAAGTTATAGACAGCTGTTAACCACCATGCAAAATTAAAAAAAATTTTTTTTAAGAAGCACATCAGAACACCAGAAATTCTCCACACCATATCAAAGTAAAAACACTAGATGCCCAAAACAAAGACATAATGCTGAAAGCCTCAAGAGCAAAATGACAAACGTTCATATTAAATGGGAAACCTATCAGAATTTCAGCTGACTTTCAATGCAAATGATGAAAGCCGGAAGAACTTGGACCAAAGTAATCCCACTACTAAATGACTACAGATGCAAAATGGAATACTTTGCCCAGCAAAATGTCTACTATAGTGAAGGAGAAAAAAAATTCTGACATAAATGATGAAAGAATATTGTCATAAAACTGACCTTCAGAAAATACTTGAGGCAATTCAAGGACAGAAACTACTATTCCCAAGCTGTAAGAGAAATAAATTAATGAAGGTATTAACTCTGGAAATATAAACCTAGACCAAAAATCAAACAGAAACTAATAATGGAAATAATATACATCTCTCAATAACATCTTTAAATATTAATGGTCGAACTCCCCAATCAAAACACAGACTGGGAAATTGGATAAGGAACTTGCATCCATCTTTTTGTTATTCTAACAAGGAAACCATTCATCTTCAGGACAGCGCACTTGTCTTAGGTGAAAGGATGGAAAAAAAATATTATCTAAGCAAATGATATTAAGAGCAGGAGAGTATGATTATACTCAATATCAACAAAATAGACTTCAAGATTAAACTAATCAGAAGAAATGAGAGGGTCCTACTCTATCCTTGTCAAAAGAACAATTAACCATTGAAGATTTCACACAATCATGAATATATACGCACAAACACTGGTGCAATCAAACATTATAAATGCAATTCTATAGGACTTTAAGCACAGATTAAATTCCTCAACACACTAATGTAGGGGACTCAACACCCCACGCCCTTACGACAGGTCAACTGGACAAAGATAAGGAGACTTCTTAACTGAACATACAATACACCAAATGGACTATAGACATCTACTGAATTTCCACCAACACCGAAAGATATACGTTTTCTACTCGGGACCTCATGGAACATTCTCCAAAGTCAACAAAATACTGGGACACAGACAAATTTACTCAACAAATAAAAATACTGAATATCCCAATGCAGTCTATCAGACCACATGCAATAAAACTTAATAATCACACCAGAGAAGCCCTACTATCTAAAAGAACTCAAGGAGACTAAAAACACATTCCTAAATAATGAATGGGTCAAGGAGAAAACAGAAAACTATTCCTGGAATTAAACAAAAAGAACAATTCAACACAATAAAACCTATGGAACACCTGAAGGGCAGACTAAGAGGGAAATTTATAACCCTAAGAGCCTACATTAAAAAAAAAAAAAAAAAAAAAACTCAGAAAGAGGGCACAAATAAATGACCTAACACTGCACCTAAAAATATTGAGAGATAAGAACAAATGAATCCCAACGAGACAAAAAGGAATAAAAAAAATCAGATGGAGATCAACGAAATGGAAACAAAAACAAATACCCAAAGAAATCAATGAATCCAGAAATTGGTTCTTTGAAAGATAAACAAGATAGTTAACTCTAGTCCAGTTAACCAAAGAAAGGACCAACTCTAAATCAACAAATTAGAGATTGAAAAACAAAAACATTCACAACAGATACAAAATGCCCGCAATTATACAAGAATACTTTAAAAAGCCTATTTCTATTAAATTGAAAACAGAGAATGATGATATCTGAATCATGTCTAGCCCAAAGTTTAACCAAGAAGTGATCTACAGCTTAAACAGACTTCATAACATATGGAGAAAATTGAAAACAGTAAAATTTATAAAAAATCTCCAAACTAAAAAAGTCACAGGCCAGATGAATTACAGCAGAATTCTATAAGACATTTTAAGAGACCTACAACCCTTATTACTCAAAATTAAAAGACAGAAAACCAGAGGAAAAAATCTCCAAATTCCCTCTATAAAGCCAACATCACTCTAAACCAAAAACAGCAAAGAACAACAAAAGAACCACAGACCCATTTCACTTATGAACAATGATGTAAAAATTCTCAACAAAAACTTGCAAAACTGTGTACAGGCAAAAAACCCCCCCCCCCCCCCCCCCCCCCCCCCCCCCCCCCCCCCCCCCCCCTTATTCAAAAGATCATCCACCATGACCAGTAGGATTTATAGCAGAGATGCAAGGATAGTTCAACATTAGCACAAATCAAGGTGGGTCATAAAGCACATAAATGACTTTAGACCAAAGCCACATGATCATCTCATTTGATGCAAAAAAAGGCCTTTGATAAATCCAACATGCCCTTCATTTTTAAAGTCCTAAAGGGAACTGGACTGGAGGGAACCATCCTCAACATAATTAAAAGCCATATACAAACAAACCCTATCCAACATGATTCTAAATGGGGAAAACTAGAAGCATTCCCGAAAGTCAGGAACCGGGTAAGTCTGCCCCCTATTTTCCCTCTTTTCAATATAGTGCTGGAAATGCTTGCTAGAGTAATAAGATAAGGAAATCAAGAGTACTAATTAGATAAAAGGAGGAGATCAAGCATTCCCTTTTGCAGATGATTTGATAGTTTACCTAGGTATGCAAAAAATTTCCACCAGAAAAATCTCCATAAATGATGAACAGTTTCAGAAAAGTGGCAGGTTACAATTAATCCAAAAAAATCAGTAGCCTTTCTTTATGCCAGAAACAACCAACTGGAGACGAATACAAGGACCTTCCCATTCACAATAGCCTTACAAAGAAAACAAAACTTTCTTTGAACAAAACCTGACCAGAGACACTAAAGATCCCTACCCTGAAAATTTTAAACCCTTGAAGAGTGAGATTAAGAATACATCAGAAGATGAAGGAACGCCCATGCTCATGGATTAGAGAATTGACATAGTAAAAAATGACTATCCTACCAAAACCAATATATAGATTCAATGCAATCCCAATTTAAAATCCCCATGACTGTTCTTCAATAGAACTAGAAAAAAAAATGCCTAAAATCATATGGAAAAACAAAAGACCCTAGATAGCCAAAGCAAACCTGAACAGGCAGAGAGTAACGCAGGGGGGATGCTATAACAGACTTCAAACTAATTACAGTGCTATAGTCATAAAAACAGCCTTGTACTGGCAAAAAAAACCAAACAGACCCACAGATCAATGAAAACAAAACTGAAGAACTCCAAACATGAGCACATCAATTTCAGCCACCTTCACTATTTGACAAAGGGTCAAGAATTACTCAAGAGGAAAGAGTATCTCCCAAACGATCTTAGCAAAACTGGATCACCACTGTAGAAGAAAAACTGCAACCCCTTATCTCTCACTCTGCAAAAGATTAAACTCCAAATAGATCAAATACCTCAATGTGAAACCTGAACTGAAAATGATAGAAGAAACATGGCGAGTAACCTACAGATAGGTGTAGAAAGACTTTCTAAATCAGACAGCAGTTGCCCAAGAAATAAAAGTGAAGCAGGACAAGTGGGACCTCATTAAACGCAAAAGCTGCTGTACAGTGAAGAAACAATGAATTGAAGAGAAACCCACAGAATGGGAGATAAACACACTGACACATACCGAGGTCTGACATCCAGATTGAATAAATTACTCAAAAAGCAAAGGAGCAAGAAAACAATTGACACAATCAAAAGATGGAGTCAAGAGTTGAACAGAGACTTCACAAAGAAGAAAAAAATGGCGAGAAACATCTTAAAAAAATGTTTAACATCACTAGAATTAACGGAATGCAAATTAAAACTACACAAAGCTTCCATCTTACCCCAGTAAGACTTTCTATGATCAAGAAAACAAGGTAATTACAAACGGGCGCACGGAAGTTGTATGGGAAGGAAGCACTCACTCACTGACTGGAGGAATGCAAAACTCTGCAGTCCCCTATGGAAAGCTCTGTGGAGAACTAATAAAAGGCTCAAAATGACAGGGAGACCCTGTCTCAAAAAGTAAAAAAATAAAATTAAATAAAAAAACCTCAAAATGAACCTACCACTTGACCCAGTAATACCACTTCGGGTATATACCCAAAATATTCACCATATTCGAGAGCTACATGCACACCATGTTATTACAGTTCTCTTCAAATATCTAAGAGCTGGAAGCAACCCAAGTGTCCCTCAACTGATGGGTGGAAATGAAAATTGTACATCTACACATGGAGTCTATGCAGTGGTAAAGAAAGAAGACATGAAATTTGCAGGTAATAGATGGAACTAGAAGCCCTTATACTAAGTGAAGTAACAGTCCAGAAAACCAAATGACATATGGTATCCCTAATTTGTGATCTAGCACCAAATTCTATTATGTAGTCAAACCTGATGCTACTGTAGAATAACTTGAAGTTTATGTCTTTTTTCTCCTGAGTTCTAAGATTTATGAGAAAACAATCCCTTCTTTGAAAATACATTAAAACATTAATTTGCTATGTATCATGGGAATGTAAAGTTACATTTCTTTGTGCCTGTATCAAAATTATGTTAAAATATGAATCCCAAAAGTGTTTTGGAATAGCTTATTTTCAGACTCTGTCATTTTGTGTATATATGTGTATTTTTGAGTAAATAAATTAAAGGAAAAACAAACAAAAAAGAAATAGAAGTATAATAACTAATGAACTGCTTATAATCTCAACATTAAAAAATAATTATTTCTTATAACATAAACTTGAAATTCTAAAAAAAAATGGACTCAATGGATGAACTCATACTGAGGGACATTGAAGACAAAAACTTGACTCAATATATGAGAAGAATGCATGAAACCCAGTAGGGTGGGAGGTATAGCCCCAAGGTGCAACTAGGGAAGGGGTCCAAAGACCATCAGGATATATTGTAGGAAATGCAAAAAAATTCAATTTTTTTTTTTTTTTTGGTCTTTTCAAGACAGGGCTCCCTGTAGCCTCAGCTTGTCACTGGAACTCCTCTGTAGACCAGGCTGGCCTTGAACTCACAAAGATCCGCCTGCCTCTGCCTCCCGAGTGCTAGGATTAAAGGCATGAGCCACCAAGCCTTGGCTAATAATTTTTTTTTTTAAAGGAGGGAGGGCCAAAAGACGAATGAATTGCTAGGGAAGGTAGTATAACCTTTAATCACAGCACTTGGGAGAGGAGGCAGGGATCTCTGTGATTGGATGGTCAGTCTGGTCTACAAGAGAGTTCCAGGTCAGCCAGGGCTAACAAGTAAAAACAAAAAATAATAAATAAATAAATGAAACTTATGATTTAAAAAAATCATTGAGTAGCCGAGGCAGGCAGATCTCTGTGACTGGAAGCCAGCCTTGTCTACATAGTTTCAAGTCAGCCAGGAACCAACAATGAGAACGCTGGTTCAAAACAAAACAAACCCCTCCCACCCCCTCCATGCACGCGCACGCGCGCGCACACACACACACACACACCACCCCCGCGCGCGCGCCGCACGCACTGTGTAACGTGATGACCTGTAGCCACCTATGGCTACAGAACACTTGTCATCTGCATTCACTAGACACGTGATGCTTTTACTTGACTGCAACCCAGAGGTGAGGCTCTAAGTCTCTCTTGTCCGTTTTAACAGGTGGCTAGACTGAATTGAGAGATACCCTAAGAATAAAATACACGAAACTAGGTGTGGGGCCATGCCTTTAACCCAGCACTCCGAGAATAAAATACACAGCACAACTAAAATTGATCTGATTATACACTGAAACAGTATTTTGGTTAAATTACTAAAATTAATTTTATGGTTTGCCTTTGCTTTATTAATGCGGGTACTAAAAAGTTTTAAATTACAGTCGCATTATATCTATACTGGACATCCCATCAGAGACATGTTTACAACTGAAAACACTGCTTATTCTGGCCGTTTGCAAATATCAAATGTTTGTCCAGTTACGGGGTGTGGAGGACCGGTGTATGCAGCAACAATCAGTTACTTAGTTACCTGTTGGTTGAGGTCAGCACCTACTTGCAGCTGCCAGAGAAGAAAGTAAGCAAGGCCACCTCCAGCGGCTAGATGGACCGGCGACTGCCCCTGGGGATCCGGGGGTGCGTTGACCGAAGCTCCTGTCTCCAGCAAATTCTTAAGACCATCCACCTACAGGAAGGAAGAGAACAGAAAGTCGCTGTCCAGTCCTGCTTGAGCCCACAGCGAGGAAAATCCTCCCCCTTCCCCCGCAAAAATCTAAGTCTTGGTGTTCCTGCGATCAGTCCACGGTCACCCTTGCTAGTGCGCCCAAAGAAGGCGTCCTCTGGAAGATTTCTACTGCGGGTCTAGGAGCTTGGAGTCTCACCTCCGGGTTACAATCAAGCAACAGCATCGCCTGCTTCACGCAGAAGAACAGAGTTCCCTGAAAGAACCAAGCGGCGAGACCCTCTGGAACGCTGGCAGGTGAGCGTGCACAGGACCCCGAACTGAAACCTCGCCGGGGCTAGCAAGTCGGCCTCTGCCCAGCACCTCGGCCAGGCCGCGCCCCGCCGTCTAATCTGCTACCGCCCGATCTTTATCAGCCTCCAGCCGGCTGGATGTACACAAACACTGACAGGAGCAGCCCCGAGCAGGCAGAAGCTGGCGGGGAGGGAGGAGGGGCAGGTAGCGCGGGCCCGCCAGCCGATTGGCCAGGACACGCTCCGGGTCCGCCCCCTTCGGGGTGCCGCCCTAGGCTACCCGGACACGCGTGCGCAGTGAGGGCGGTGGGCGGAGAGGGCGGAAGCCTGCGCCTTCCTACTTGGGCGCCCGCCATAACTCGTCCTGAGTTTGACACGTACTGTGTGGTGGCGCTTAGCCCTTTAATCCCTTTAGAGAAGCGCAAGTCGCAGGCCCTCGTTTTGGTGTCTGCTAACATGCACGTACCCAGGAAAAGAGGAAACTAGCAATAGCTTCCCTGCGGGCTGGCCCTCAGCCTCCAGGCCTTCTCGCGTCCTCCACCACAGGATGGTGTCATCCAGGCCAAGACAGCTTAGGAAGGCAAAGCCAGGTCAGAGGGCTGGTGACACTAAGGGGTGGTGGTCCACAGGAAATGCCCTCCCTAAAGTGAATTATCACCTCCTGCCCAGGAGGCTTCTGAGAGTCCATGCCCAGAGTGGGAGTTCGGGATAATAAGCCACCCATCATCACTCCTGGACAGGGGCTGAAGCATTCCTGGGCCTGAGGAAAACTAGTAAATGCAAGTTTTGTCTTTTTATTTTTCTGTCTGAGTGTATTGCCTCGAATGCAAGATTTTGAAGCTGAAGTTTGTCTTCATCCTGGTCATTGGAAAAGTTCCTGGGAAATAAGAGACCCTGCTTGGACAGTTAAGACAAAGGACTCTGTGGGGAAGCAGGGACTGGGAAAGTGCCACTTAGGAAATCTGTGATCTTTTCCTTGAGTCATTTTTTCTTTTTTTTTAAACTTCAAAAACTGACTTCAAACTGGGTCCCCCATTCCCCAGTCACTCATCTACTCCCTTGAGTGCTCCAGAGCCCTCTTTCCAGGTTAACCTACCTAAGAACTAAAGCTCCAACTATTAGTTCTTTCGTCTAAATTTTGGAAATCTTGAGTGATTCCTTATTTCTAGGAGGACTGAAAATTAGGTTGTTTAATGTTTGGTGGTTGGCAGGGTGGAGACCCAACTCTGCAGACTGTTGCGGCATCAAAATTCTGAGACTTCTACTCAGATACCACCAGATTCTTGCTTCACTGGAGAAAAGAAACTCGGGAGGAACTAGTTACCAAGCAGAGTTAAAAGAAGAGTTTATTAAAACATTTTCAATATTGAGCTTAAGCATAGGGGTTAATAAAGAAGTGCTCAAGAAAAGAAGATGATATCAAAAAGGTGGGTTCTGACATTCTCAAGGGAAAAGGCACCTTTTGTCTTTTTTTGTTTTGGTTTTTTGTTTGATGGCATTCATATTTGTGAGAGAGGTTGAATGTCAAAGAACATACATGGAGAGAAGAGCATAACACTAGAATTGTTCTTATATACTACCATGGAGTTCCTGGGTTTCTAACATAGTCAAGCTAGCAGCAAGGTCTTTGTCACTGAGTCACCTTGATAGCACCATACTTCACATTTATTAATGAGAAAGTGACTAACCTTTCAGAAACAACATAACCCATAAGAACACTGAATAGTACTGACATTGGTTCCAAGGGGAGTTCAAAGATACAAATGGTGGGATTATGAACATGGATCATACAGACATCACATCCACTTGGTATGTGTAGTCTGAGGAGCACAGGGCACAGCAGAGAATAAATATCACACTGATCTTCATGGATCCTTGCTTGTCTAGATATCCTTTGTGACTTCGGAGAGTTCTTGAAAATGGGGATCCCACCACCAGCTCACAGAGGCCCTCTTTTAATAATTCTGTGAATAGCTATAATCAGGAGCCTGAAGGGAGAACAGAAGCTTGGTTGTTAGCGCTGGCTCTGAACTAACACAATGACCTCACATGAAGACTCCATCACAGAAAGCCCCTCATCAGTTGGTTCATGCATTATTTGCACCAGGCTCCACACTGAAATGGAATCCTCAGGCTGCTAACAAAGATGCTGACCATAGAAGCACGTGACACGTCTTGGGAGCACCAACAGCGTTTACATGTGTGGAAACCTTTTTGTCTTTATAATGACTGTGATGCTATAGCGAACTTACATTTCAAAGAGTAATTTTTAATTAAATTATATTTAAAAAGTAAACATAAAAAATATATGAGCTGATTTGTCTATTTCTCTTTGTAAAAGAAATGGTAAGGTAGTTGTTTGAGATGTGTTGTTTAAACTCAGGGATGAGATAGAAGTGTTAATATGGTAAAAGTCAAGGTTAGGAACATTCTGGCCCTAAATAAGCACAATCATATTTCATTTATTTTATTAACATCTGTTGTGGCTGGAGAGATGGCCTAGCGGTTAAGAGCACCGACCACTCTTACAGAGGACCCAGGTTTGATCCCCAGCACTCACATGGCGGCTGAGAACCGTCTGTAACTCCAGTTCCAGGAGAATCCGACACCCTCTTCTGACCTCCGCAGCATTGCACGACACGGGTGCACAAACCTGCATGCAGACAGTACATTCATACACACACAAAAATAAATAAATAAAAGAAAAAAGAAATAAAATTAAACCTTAGAATGGGCGGATACAAGTTTCTCAGTGTTGGAGAGCGAAAGTATAGAAAGTTAAAATGAAGCCGGGCACGGTGGTGTATCCCTTTAATCCTAGCACTCAGGAGGCAGAGGCAGGTGGATCTTTGTGGGTTCAAGGCCAGCCTGGTCTATAGAGTGAGTTCCAGGACAGCTGGGGCTACGGGGAGACCCTGTCTCAAAAAGAAAAAAAAAAAGTGAAAATGAGACATGTGATCCTGGATTTGTGAAAGACATCAATCAGTAAAATCTCATAGTTGCCTTAATGTAGATACAGAATGATACCTATAGAAAGAAGTTGTATGTATGTACACAGATTAAAAAAACATGTTGCTCAGCTCTTGACTGCCTTGAGAGAATCTAGAAGCAGTAACACCCTAGTAGCAAGCACTTATAGTTTCAATTAAAGAAACCAGGGCTCCTGAAGAAGTTGCTGATTATAGGTCTATGGCAATAAAAATACAGATGATAATACAGCTTCCTGTAGTGCCAGAAAGAAAGGAAATGCTCAAAACCCAAAAGTGTAAGTGCATGCTAAAAGGATAAAGGAGCTCACCTGAAAGCCTTCAGTGGCCAAAACTGAAGCATCTTGAGCAGAACACTACTGTGGACTAGAACTCCATAAAGTAGACATTCATAAATCCATAGTGAAATAAGTGGGAGATGATGCTTTTTAAAAGAATTCAAAATTTTATATACATATATATGTATATATATATACATATATACATACATATATATATACATATATATGTATATATATATACATATATATATCTTGAGGATATATATATACATATATATGTGTATATATATATATCTCCTCAAGAGGTAAAGATTAATCCCCTCCCCTTCTACCAGAAAATGGTATATGAGAAGGAAAAAGTTGGCAATGGTGAAATCAGCCAAATACTACTTGGGCCAGATACTTGTTAACATCAACATTATAAGTATGTTGACAGCATGAACCCCTGATACAGAGTGTGATAAAAGGCCACTTCTGAGCCAGGTGTCGTGGTGCATGCCTTTAATTCTAGCACCTGGGAGGTAGAGGCAGGCAGATCTCTGGGAGTTCAAGGCTAGCCTGGTCTACATATCAAATTCCAGGCCAAATTATCGTGGAATGAGCAGACTCATGATTAACTAGGAACAGCTGACTGGACAGAGCTACAGAAAGGAAATGGTGTGTGGGTTGATTTCTGGTAACTCTGTTAACATGCAAAGCAGCGGAGGCTAGAAGTACTAATAGTAAAGATAATCTGAGAAGGCTACTACATCAGTATCTGTTGTAACTTCCATTCCTTTCAAAATCACAGGTTCCTAGGGCTGGAGAGTTGGCTCAGTGGTTAAGAGCACTGGTTCCTTTGCAGAAGACCTGGATTTGGTTCCCAGCATCCACCTAACAACTAACAACCATCCATAACTCTAGTTCCAGGGGATTGAACATCGTCTTCTGGCCTCCACAGGCATTCCATGCATTGGTGTACTTGTGAACGTGCAAGCGAAACACCCATACATGTAATATAAAAATAAATTTAAACAGAGGCTGATGGATAGCTCAGCAGTTAAGAGCATTGATTGCTTTTGCAGGGGACCAGGGTTCAATTCCCAGCACCCACCTGGTGGCTAAAAGCCAGGTCCAGGTGATCCAATGCCTTCTTCTGACCTCTGCTAGCATTGCACAACATGGGTGTACTAATACACATACATGCAGGCAATACACTCATATGCACAAAATAAAAATAAACAATAAATATAAACAATCATAGGTTCCTTTTAGATTCTATATTATCAATCAATGCCTACAGTTTCTATTATAGAATGTTATACATTCATGACATAGTATGCAAACAGTAGTTGAGCTTCAAATGATCTTATGCTTAATCTCCAAATTTGGCAGGAATAAACACATACTCTTGAATTTGAAAATCTTTTATTACTTCTCGTTTATTCATATTAGAAAGTATTACGTTTTGGGTTAACCTCTTTCAGGAGTTCTGCCAGTTATTTAGAAATCAGAGCAGCAGACTCCTGAAAAGAAGCAGGCACAAAATTACCCTTCAGAAATAAGCTTTATTAGGAAAGAGCCTCATACCACGGCAGCCATGATTGGGCCTTGAGGTAGACAGAGGAGCATTACAGGCATTAGGAGAGCATCAGGAGAGTTAAAGTGATGAATAAGAGAGATGGGTGCTTAGACAGGATGAGGAAACAGAACCAGGATTTCAGGAGTTCCCCACCCCCAAGGTCGTAGTCTGACTTTTATATATTTGAAGGGCTGTGCTTGCTTTTCCCTCAGGTCTGTATGTACACAGCAGGAGTTGTCAGCTCTTTGTCTGGGGAGGGGTCCTTATTTCTTCAGATTGAAGATCCAGTCTGTGTCTCTAGCATCTTAAAGTGGCAGGCCCATGATCTAACACTGTCATGCTAAAAACATTATATTGGCTTTGCTTTTTTGTTTTGGAGAGACAGATCAAAGTAATCGGTGGCAAGGTAGGATGATGATCTCATGTACAAGCCTCACTTTGGTATTAGGTAAAATATGTCTCCTCCCCATGCCTCAGTTTCCTCATATGTTCAATAGGGCTCATAACAATTCCTGTTTCATAGTTTTATGAATCTATGCTTATTCAGCACTTTGAAAAAAGAACAAAACCTGGCATTTAGTAGATAAATAAATCCTTATTTCTTTTTTTTTCAAAATAAGCAAACTTTTAGATAAATCCTTATTTCTATTATTTGCCAGACCCTCTGCAGTACTTCATTTAAGTTACATCAACAAAAACATGTGCAGTATTACAACCACAGAGGACAATGTGTTTTTCGATGAGTTAAGGCATTGTTCAGGACTTGTTTTATTTATGAAGCCCTGAGTTCACCAAGTGTTTTTTTTTTTTTTTCTTTTTGAGACAGGGTCTTCCTGTAGCCCCAGCTGTCCTGAAACTCACTCTGTAGACCAGGTTGGCCTTGAACTCACAAAGATCCGCCTGCCTCTGCCTCCCAAGTGCTAGGATTAAGTGTTTTCTTTTTTTTTTTAATTTTTATTTATTTCTATATGTGTATGAATGTACTGTCTGCATGTAGGTTTGTGCACCCGTGTCATGCAATGCCGCGGAGGTCAGAAGAGGGTGTCGGATTCCCCTGGAACTGGAGTTCTCCTGGAATTGGAGTTTCAGATGGTTCTCGGCCACCATGTGGGTGCTGGGGATTGAACCCGGGTCCTCTGTAAGAGCGGTCGACACTCTTAACCACTAGGCCATCTCTCCAGTCCCTTAAGTGTTTTCTTAACATATCATGTTAATGACTTCATTAAAAATAAGAATTTTTCCATCTGGTTTATATATATATTTCAATAACTTTATTTTTTAAGATTTATTTATATTTGTGTCATTGTGAGTGTATGTGACCTGTATGTGGACAGGCCAGAAGAAGTCATGAGATCTATATGTAGACAGTTGTGAGCTGCCATATGATTGTTAGGAATAAAACCAGGGTCCTTTGCAAAAGCAGCAAGTGCTCAACCACTAAGCCATCTCTCCAGCCCCCAGCAGAATGTGCTCTTAACCAATTAACCATCTCTCTAGCCCTGTAATCCAATATATCAAGGAAAGGACACAAGGATCCTTTAGCTCAAAATGTAAACAAATTAATTCTTAGTTAATTTGATTAACCCTAAATTCAAAAATATATTTCAGTAAAATTCTTTTTAATAATTTACTGAATTATTCTCTCATTTTTGTGTTTTACTCATTTAATGAAGCAACTTATTTTCTAAAATAGTATTGTTTTAGCCAGGGTTCTATAAAGAAACAGAAGCAACAGGACGAATATATAGCTATATACAATTTATTGATTTGCTCACGTGACAGAGTTCAAGGAGTCCAACAGTAGCTGCACCACACTGGAAAGGCCGAAAATCCAGGGAACTGCTCAGTCCGCAAGGTTGGATGTCTCAGTAGTCCCAATCTAGTGCTGAAGGCCAGAATGGATTCCAGGAGATCTGCCGGTCTCAGTACACTCTGGAATCCGAAAGGTTGATCACAGCAGCAAGACAAACTCACCAGATGAGAGAGGCAAGCCGCAGGAGAAAAGGGACCAGATCCTTCTGCCGTGGCCTTTTATACTGCCTGCCGGCAGAAGGCAACACCCACATTTGGGGTGGGCCATCCGGGTTGAGGCGGTCCAATCCAAACATCCCTCTTCTCTTATTTGTTCCTTAGTCCAGTCAAGTTGACACACAGGATTAACCGTCACAAGTATCCTTGTAGTATAGAAATATATCTTTCCAATCACACAAAGGGTCTCTTGAAAATGTTTCTAGACCACCAATCAGGAACTTTGACTGGAATCTGGCTCCTGATTGGTGAAAGTAAATTGGAGCAGTAGAATGCTGAGGAGTTTTAAAAAAAAGGGGGTGGGGGGGGGAGAAAGCATAGCAACAACCGAATTTGCTGTCCTTACTACCCTCAGCCTAGGCCAAACTGGACTCCTTCATCTCAGATGGGTGGCCCCTGCATTTTATATGAAGGCTCTGACTTACCACTCAGCTGTGATCCATCTGATGACATGGCTATCCAATACAGACAAGAAGAGAAAACTGAACAACACAGCTAAAATACCGTGTATTCCCAGGTAAAACTGCCCAGTGCTTTCACTTGAATGGACTGTTCTGGTGAGCTTCAGTTACAAGGCAAAAAGAAGGACACCAGAGACAAGAACCCTCTATCTGACCACCGTCACCAGTTGCCACAGAGTGGAAGCAGTTCTGAGGAATGGCAGGATTCAGTACAGTGTGAACCCATCCAGACAGGACTGGCTAGTAGTTTGGTGTCTTATCATGACTAGGCAATAAGAGAGGATGCTTTTAGAATGAGTACCAGTGAGAAATGGATCTCCCTTTGTAGTGTTCTGGAAGAAGAAATTTTCACCATCTTCTCTGTGATTCTTATTACAGGATACATAGTGTGGAAACAGGATGAAGTTGACCAGTGAGAAGTTGCCAAAGAACCCCTTTTATTCGTCTCTATTTCAGTATGCTGGTAAACACCAAAATTTCTTCCAATGGAATAAAGAAAAGCCTGGTATATATCTGAATATTTAATCTTTTTTGAAAAATATTTTTACTGAAATTCTATGTATCCTAGAATAGGCAAGAAAAGAAGTATGTGCCACTGACTTCAAGGAAGTGGTGAATTTTATGTTCCTTCCTAGCTTTCCTGTAAGACTGGACTTCCTACTCACCATGACAGCAAACTACAGCTGGAGGAATTTCACAGTTCACTCCTAACTATGATTTTACTCCCCAAGACTCAAGGATATGCTTGTAAAAATGAGAGGCCACATGTCACTTCTATCAAAGATAGCAACACCATCCTTTATTTCAAATGGACATTTAAAGCTATTTTTATATAAGGTTTGAAAAATTAAACTGGAGATGGTCAGGTCATTCTGAGCATGGCTCAAGTTCACTTGAACTCACCCAAAAGATAGCTTCGCCCATGCATGCACATAGATCGCTTTAGACCGCCTACGTGGCACTGAAAAGGGGTAGCCTAAAACTCAGGAAGGATTTCCTTATTAAAGACATAGTGTTAGGTACTGCAATCATGCTTTTATTTAGGCCATATCTTTTCCTTGAGCAAAGTTTTAGGAATTAGACCTTGGAAAGAAATTAACAGTATCTGATGAACTCTGCCTTACATATTACTTCAAGAGAGAAAATTCATAGTGTATAGCTAATATAATTTTATCTTTCTAAATCAGATTATTACAACCATGCTAATTTGGTGGATAAAGCCCTGCAGTTCTTGAAAGAAAGAATTACGAGAGGGGATGCTATGGCATATTTTCTAAGAGGTCAACTCTATTTCGAAGAGGTATCTTTTTCACTTATTTTTCTCTCTTCTTGATAATTTCGTTAGATCTTTATTGTTGGGGTTGTGTGAACAGTAATAGAGGCTCACATAGGGCGGACAAGGCTCTGGATTCCATCCACAGCGTCACACATGCCAAAGAGAGGTATCAGATATCCATAGCAAACTCTCATGTGATTTTTGTATGTTGCTATGCCAGGAAAATTCTGTCAAATTACATAGGCTGTGGTTGTGGCTTGAAGTATGGTACATAGTCATCAGCTTAAGGAGCTACCTGAACTTTCTTCACAAAAGTCATTCTAAAGAAGTTATTTATAGGAGCCATTTTGAAAAATCTATTTTCACACTAAGTTGACAACATAGTTTTTATGACTTTACTCACAATGTTTATTGTCACTTATATGATATTTGCATAAGGATAACTGATGGCCCTTGTTTCTTTGGTATGAAAAATAGCTTTTCAGGTTACTGTATAGTAAAAGGAGACTATTTTTTCTTTAGATACATTATGGTGGGAGGGCTTAGTAGGTAGACCTAAGGAAAACTGTGAGGTATTGTCCCTCCTGGCTTCAGTAATAGAGCTTCAGTTCTTCACCACCCTAAAGGAGTATTCTCAGTCCTTCATGATCCATGGAGCATTTGGGAAGTTCCTAATCTATAGCCCCCTGTTTCTCTACCCTTTTGATATTGGCAGCTTCATTTATTTTATAAATGAATCTTTGTCGAGGCCCCGGCGTACATGTGTCTCTCAGAGAGAGCATGGGCAGATGACTTGAGAGCTTGATTTCTCACTTTGGGTTGTGGAGCCCAGTATGGCTAAGTTGATTGTCAACTGTGTATCCTGGGGCACAAACGACCTCTTGTTGTTTCAGTCAGCAATTACTTGAAGATCATAATAAAATTAAACTTCTCTGGGACTTGTAGGGATGGTATGCAGAAGCATTAGAACAGTTCGAAGCTATCAAGGATAAAGATCATCAAGCAATTTATCAGCTAGGAGTGATGTATTACGACGGGCTGGGGACCATTGTAAATGCTGTAAGTTATTGTTTTGTTTATAATGTTAAGATCTCATTGTTAATAGATTATTTGATCCCATTAATGTTTTATGTTTTAATAACGTATCTCTGTTTTTACCTCTTAATATAGCCTTTAGTGTCTTAAAGAATAGCAATACCATTTTTACACATACATAAAAACTAAAAACTAACATAATTTCTTTTGATTCCTCTCTCTTTTGTCCATTTTAAACTCCAATTTCAAGCTAACAGCTTCTCTCCACAACTCTTCCAGATGCTCACATGAGTAGATTCTACTCTCAGAAAAAATGAGTGTCTTTGTACTTGAACTTGAATGACCACCCCCAACTATTAGAGAAAGGCTTTATTTTTCAGGTGATTTCCTCTTCTATATTAACAAGCAGAGTCATTCCAAAGATATGGTTTCCATCCTGAAGGCTCCTCTGCATTTTTGTTCACATGTAGGCAAGAATAGGTAAACAGCAGTCACACCTTCATGTTCATTGGATGCCATTGGGACAGTTTTGTCTCATTTGGAAAATATAGTTTTTCAACTGAGTTTACTTTACTGAGATACAGGAAAGGGAGGTATTCAGATTCCATTTCTGAGCATGGTTCTCATAATTAGCAATGGACTCTGATATACTAAATATTTCCAAAAATATTATAGATATTTCCTTCAAATCTCACATTAAAAATGTAAACTCATAAAAGGAGAATTCTTACATACTGTACAAATAGTAAAAACACCTGTAGCTCCAATTTTGAGGGGCCAAGTCAGAAATATTTACTATGAGAAATAAAGATAATCTTGCCTGAGAAATTACATTGTTAGTTTGCTATACATTTTCTTCTTTGCACAATCTGAGTCTCTAAGGGCCATATAGAACGTTTAGGTTCTGTAATTTACCATAGAAAATGTTTCTTGCTATCATTAGCTTTTCAACATTTGTATTTAAAATATTTTCCTTTATATTCAGGCATGGTGGTGCATTCACTTAATCCCAGCACTTGGGAGGCAGAGACAGGCAGATCTCTGTGAGTTCAAGGCCAGCCTGCTCTACATAGTGAGTTCAGGCTAGCTGGAGCTACAGGGAGACCTCGTCTTAAAAAGACAAAAAATATTTTCCTTTATTTAAAAAATTATTATAAAGCTACACAAACGAGGATAAAATTTAGAAAATAAAAATAGAATCTGCCATCAAATATGAACATTTATTATTGGTACCCATTTATAAGGCAGATATTATGATGATGAACATTATTATGATGAATGCTAATGACAAAGGACACTCAGGATTATTAAGCTTTAAAAAGATACAGTGAGGGACTGGAAAGATGGCAGTTAAGAGCACTGGCTACTCTTGCAAAGGACCCAGCTTCAATTCCCAGCACTTAAACATCATAACCATCTGTAACTCCACTTACGGTCTCTCTGACCTCCATAGGCATTCCACAATATGGGTGTACTTACACACATGTAGGCAATACACTCATACACATAAAATTAAAATAATAAAATATTTTAATAAAAAAAGATATGATGGGTTACAAGACAGTTTAGTGGATAAAAGAGCTTGCTATGCAAGTCTGACAACCTGAGTTTAATTACTGAAACCCCCAGGGAAGAAGAGAATCTACTCCCAAAAGTTGTCCTCTGACTTCCACATGCACCCCATGGTGCATGTGGACCCAGAAGCACACATCATACACAAACACAAAAACACATATATTAATAAAAATTTAATTGAAAATAATTAAAATTTTAAATGCATTGCAAAATGGTATGTATAGTGTAATCTTATATTGAAAGTAATTTGTGTGTATTTTTATAAGTAATTTATCAGTGACAAAATATAGGCAGAATGTATCTGGATTATATGCAAATACTATGCCAGTTTATATAAAGAGTCTGAGGATCCATGACTTTTGGTACTCATGGGAGTTTGAAACCTATCCCTGATGGTATCAAGTTACAACTGTGTATATGTGTACTTTGTGTGTGTATGTATGTGTGTGTGTACACACATCTATATTTATTTATATACTCACAGCCTTTTCAAAATAAGATAATACTATACATACCAATTTATAATATATTAAAAAATTATTATTTTTTATTTTGTGTGTATTGCCTCCATGTGTATAAGTGCAACTGTGTCGTGTGATGCCCAATGGGGTAAGAAGAGGGTGTTAGGTCTCCTGGAACTGGAATTAAAGACTGTTGTTGGCTGCCATATTGGTGCTGGGAATCTAATCTGGGTGCTCTACAAGAACATCGTGCAAGAAGAACCAGTGCTCTTAACCTCTGAGCCATCTCTCCAGCCCCTGTAGTATATTTTTTAATTTAACAATTTCGGATATCCCTCTTCATCAATAAATATAATCTATGTCATCACTTTAATACCTGTGTTGTGGTCGATTACTTACTGTTAAGCTTATTTATTTAGCATATTTTTTTTTTTTTTGGTCTTTTTGAGACAGGGTCTCCCTGTAGCCCCAGCTGTCCTGGAACTCACTCTGCAGACCTGGCTGGCCTTGAACTCACAAAGATCCGCCTGCCTCTGCCTCCCGAGTGCTAGAATTAAAGGTGTGCGCCACCACGCCCGGCTTATTTAGCATATTTGAAGATAAAAGAGTAAGCAAAACTTGAGATAGGAAATCATTATTATAAATTTTGTCTATTCTCATCATAAATATTTTTTTCTCATTGAACAAAGAAATTTCATATGCTATCGGGTACAGCTTATTTTTTAATTTTCAAAGGTATTTAGAAGTATATACTCCTCTGTGTTCACTGGCAAAGCTGGGCTATCCAAAATGTTCTATTAAATTTCCAAATGATGCCAGGCATGATGGTGTGTGCCTTTAGTCCCACCAGTTGAGAAATAAGGGCAGGCAGATCTCTATGAGTTCAAAGTCATACTGGCCTTTGTATCAAGGCAAGCCAGGGCTGCATAGTGTGACCTGGTCTCAAAGAAACCAAAATTACAAATCTGAACTCCACAAAGGTTTTCTAATCTTGGATTCATAACAGTTCACCATACACAGCATGGTCTTCTGACTATTCCTTCATATTTCTGAACGTTGTTTTCTCATTTGTAAAATAAGGATAAATAATCCTAACTTGAGGCTTTACCTTGATAAATGACCATGGCCCACATTCAAGCTAAGTCTAGACCCTGCATCAGAACCTTTGTCAATACAAATTTTTGAGCAGACATTACCAATTGAATACCAATTGAGTTGGCATACAGAATAAAACTCACTGACCTAACCTAACTCATACAGTTGTTAACAATATTGAATGATAACATATAAAGGCACTTAACACAGAAAACATAAACATCCAGTAATTGTTTTATTCTGTTTTTATCTTGTATAAAGCTATCAATAGAATCTATACTTCAGATTCCCAAAACTTTTAATTTTTACTCTTTTACAAATTGTAGCATCTTATGATAAATGAGTGGGTGAATTATAGATAAGAGGAATATTTGCATTAAATACAAGCTATTTTATATTAATAGCTGGTATGGTTTAGCCTGCTTAAAGTTTAGTGGCACATACAATTCATCACTACAATGTCCTTCCTCCACAGTAAACCCAGCTGACTTCTCCATTCTTTTTTATTGTTATTAAACTTTTTCCCTAAGTCATACATCATTTCCCAATCGAATCTAGAATCACTTCCCTTTCCATGCCCCCCACCCCACCCGAGTCCCTGCACTCTGCCATACATGTCCTGCATCTTTTTCTGAGTCTTTCCAGGGTTTTTTTCCAGTTCTTTTGTTGTTGTTCTCTCCAACTTGTATTGCTACTATATATATATATATATATATATGTTTATATATATTTATATTTATATATAGTTATATATAGTTATATAGTTATACGTGTACATAAGTATATACATGCATACATACACATATCACTTGAATTGAAGGATTTTTTTTCCCTAAAAGATGTCATGTTTTCCTTAAGGAAGTGCTCGAAGGTTCCTCCTTGGCAAGGCCAAACAACCATCAATCCTGCCCTTGTGCTTCACACTGGGTTCTTTCCCTACCATGGTCCCCCAAATGAAGTCCAGTAAGCACACATCCTGTCCTGATCCCTCTGTACTGGCCTCCATGATACAGCCAAGGTAGTCCAACAATGGCAGTGTATATTCTGACAAGACTGACATCCCCTTAGCTGTTTAGTCCACAAGCTGGGTATCTCAGTAGTCCCCATCTGGCACTGAAGGTTTGGAGGATTCTTGGAGAGACATGAGCCTTTAGTCCATATCGGAAGGTTAAAAAACTGTGTCTCATGTCTTTGAGGAGTGGCAAAAGCAGTGGCAGCCACAGAGTAGATGCACTTGCCAGTAAGAATTGAAGACAGGCCAAACAACAGTAGTCTCTCTTTTTTCTTTTTGTCTTTTTTACTAAGATCTCAAGTTTTATGTCTGCAGTACAATTTCTCTAGTCTTACTGATTATTTATATCTGGTTGTACTTTCCTTTTGGATGCTTAAGTCCATACAGTTAGCCCAGATTAACCAAGGTTTTTGTTTTCTCAAGGTCAGTTGAGGATCTGGTCCTCAGGGGTCTCTCAGTATTTTTTTTGGCGGGGTAAGGGGGGAGCACCTTGCTCCTTTCAGCTTTTCATTTACCAGTTCCATCCACTCAAGGACAAAATCAGGTCTCGTGCTAGACCAGGCTTCCTTTTCTGAAGCATGAGCAGACTTTCCTCTTTATAGACTGGACACTAGCTGAAGTCCCACCAGTGGCTCTCCAAGACCTCCCTGAACAGGAAGACTGGTGACCCACATTTGCAGGACATTTCAAGAGATGCCCCCATGCATAATCCCCTAAGACTTGGTTGACCTCTGAGGGCAAGGAACAAAGTTATCCCTTAGGTCCCTTGGCCAAATTGGTATGGATGTTAAGTATGGTCGTTAAGCATCCAGAAAGGCTAAGTTGCGCCAGCCTATTACATTGCACCTATATTAAAATTGTATCTTTTGGAAACAAACTGTATGTTATTTCCATATCATATTTCTTGATTCGAATCTCTCCATTTTAATCCCATATTACTCTAAAAGATGTAGAAATACCCTCCATCATGTACCAAAAACCCAAAGTCTGAAAATAAAATGTTAGGTCAGCTCTAAAACCTGTTTAGGGATTCACAATGCAAGTGCGCAGTTGTCTTTAGATCATGAGGGATATAACATTAACGTTGCTCAGTTTGTCTTGCAACTAGGTACTTAGTACTACCATCCACAGATGGAGGGATAACATTCGTCTTTTGTTATTCTGGGATTTTGTTACTTCACTTAGTATAAAATCTTCTAGTTCCATCCATTTACCTGGAAATTTCATGATGTCATCTTTCTTTACCTCTGCATAGAACTCCATTGTATAGATGTACCACATTTTCTCTATCTACTCGTCAGTTGAGGGGCACTTAGGTTGCTTCTAGCTCTTTGCTATTGTGAAGAGAGCTGCAAAAAACATGGCTGTACATGTATCTCTGTGGTAGGAAGAGTCTGATGGATATATTCCCAGAAGTGGTATGGCTGGGTCAGGTGGTGAGCTCATTTTGAGTCTTTTAAGGGTTCTCTATACTGCTTTCCATAGTGGTTTTATACAGTTTGCATTCTAACCAGCAGTGGATATGGATATATTCCCAGAAGTGGTATGGCTGGGTCAGGTGGTAAGCTCATTTTGAGTCTTTTAAGTAAGGGTTCTCTATACTGCTTTCCGTAGTGGTTTTATACAGTTTGCATTCTAACCAGCAGTGAATGAGTGTTCCCCTTTCCCCACACCTTCTCCAGCATTTAGTATCATTTGCTTTCTTGATCCTTTCCAGCCTTATCAGGGTGCAATATTGATATCTTAAAGTGGATTTAATTTGCATTTCCTTAATTATTAGCAATGTTGAGCACTTTTTAAGATGTTTCTCAGCCATTTCTATTTCCTCACTTGTGAAGTCTCTGCTGAGCTCTTTACTCCATCTTTTGAGTGAGTCTTTTTTTTCTTCTTTATTTTTTGAGTAGTTTATATATTCTGGAAGTTAATGCTCTGTCAGATGTATCAGCAGTGAAGGTTTCTTCCCACTTTGTGGGTTTTCACTTCACTTCCCTGATTGTTTCTTTTGCTGTGCAGAAACTTTTGAGTTTAATAAGGTCCCACTTGTCAATTGTTGACCTTATTTCTGTGCAGCTGCTGTCTGATTTAGAAGGTCTTTTCCTACACCTATGTCTTGTAAGTTGCTGCCAACTTTTTCTTCTATCACCTTCAGAGATTTGGGTTTCACATTGAGGTCTTTGATCCATTTGGAGTTGGTTTTTGTACAGGGCGAGAGATAGGGGCTTAATTTTATTCTTCTACAAGTGGCGATCCAGTATTGCCGACACCATTTGCTGAAGATGCTGTCTTTCCTCCATTGAGTCTTTTTGGCCCCCTTGTCAAATATGAGGTGGCTGAAATTGTATGTGCTCAAGTTTGGATCTTCAGTTTTGTTCCATTGGTCCAGAGGTCTGTTTCTGTGCTAGTACTAGGCTGTTTTTATGACTATAGCCCTGTAGTATAATTTGATGTCTGATATAGAAATCCCCCCTGTATTGCTCTTTTCACTCAGGGTTGCTTTGGCTATTCAGGGTATTTTGTTGTTCCATATGAATTTAAGAATTTTTTTCCAAGCCTTTGAAGAATGTCCTTGGGATTTTAATTGTAATTGTGTTGAATCTGAATATTAATTTGGGTAGAATGGACATTTTTACTACATTAATTTTTCCAATCCATGAGCAGTGAGGTCTTTCCATCTTCTGATGTCTTCTTCAATTTCCTTCTTCGGGAGTTTATAATTTTTGTTGTAGAGATCTTTGGTGGTTTTGGTTAGGTTTATTCCTAGATATTTTATTGTTTTTGAAGCTGTTATGATTGGGAAGGTCTCCTTGTATTCCTTCTTCAGATGCTTGTTGTTGGCATAAAGAAAGGCTACTGATTTTTTTAGGTTAATTTTGTATCTGGCCACTTTACTGAAACTCTTAATCATTTCTAGGAGTTTTCTGGTGGAGTTTTTAGCATCCCTTAGGTAAACTATCATATCATCTGCAAAAAGGGGTAGTTTTACTTCCTCATTTCCAATTAGTATTCCTTTAATTTCCTTTTCTTGCCTTATTGCCCTAGCCAGTATTTCAAGCACTATATTGAAGAGGAGTGGTGACAAGGGGCAGCCTTGTCGGTTCCTGACTCTATGGGAATCCTTCTGACTTTTCTCCATTTAAGATGATGCTGGCTGTGGGTTTCTTATATATGGCTTTGATTATGTTGAGGAATGATTCTTCCAGTCCAATTCCCTCTAGTGCTTTAATCATGAAGGGATGCTGGATTTTGTCAAAGGTTTTTACTTCATCAATTGAGATAATCTTGTGGTTTTTGTCCTTCAGTTCATTTTTGTGTTTTATGATATTCACTAATTTTCATATGTTGAACCATCCCTACATCTCTGGTATGAATCCAACTTGATCATGGTGGATGATCTTTTTGATGTGGGTCTGTATATGGTTTGCAAGTATTTTGCTGAGAAATTTTGCATCTGAGTTCATTAATGAGATGGGTCTGTAGTTCTCTTTTCTGGTTGCATCCTTGCCAGGTTTTGGTATTAGAGTGAGTCTGGCTCCATAGAAGGAATTTGAGAGATTTCCCTCTGCTTGTAGCCTTCTGAAGAGTTTGAGTAATCATGGTTGTAAGTCCTCTTTAAATGTTTTATAGAATTCTGCTGTGAAACCATCTGGACCTGGGCTTTTTTTAGTTGGGAGGTCTCTTATTACATTTTCAATTTCTTCATATATTATGGGTCTGTTTAAGCTGTCAATCTCTTCTTGGTTTAGCTTTGGCAGTTTCCCAGATTGCAGATATTCATCCATTTCTCTTAGGTTTTCAAATTTACTAGAATATAGGTTTTTGAAGTATTTCCATATGATTGTCTGGATCATTTCATTGTTTGTTGTGACATTTTCCCTTTCATCATGAATTCTATTGATTTGGAGTTGCTCTTTCTTTCTTTTGGTTAACTGGGCTAGGGGTCT